>JALMQS010000030.1:22643771-22878000 GCA_024734495.1 Forficula auricularia | reverse complement strand
ACTGCCCTATTTTGGTGCAATTGGGAGCAGACTCGTTTTGATACTGAGTTGAAAAAAGATAAGGACCCAGTCGGGTACGATCCGACATCTTCTGCGTTAAGCCCGCAGATGGCTTTTCCATTTAAGCGATGGATCCCCCGACTAGGTCATATAATCAAATTTTTATATACAATATATTCAACTCCTTAGTTCAGGCACGTTTTCTCCTATTTTCCTAATAGTATGGCTCTTATAAATTTACTACACAATGCCCATCTGTCTGATTCCATCGCTTAAATGGAAAAGGCATCTCTGGGCTTAACGAAGAAGATGTCGGATCGTACCCGACTGGGTCCTTATCTTTTTACAACTCTTGGTTCAAAACGAGTCTGGTCCCAATTGCACTAAAATAGGGCAGCGGCCGGATAAAAGTTTTAACTTTCGCTTTAATCTAATGTTAACATATAGGTATATAGTTATAATTTATAATACAATACCAGAAAAGTATTTTTTTTTTTTTTTTAATTCTTTTGGGTTACTAATAGGAGCGATCAATAAGCGATTTACTCGACCCTCTCTCTCTTTCCCCCTAACCCACACTTTTCATTTTAAAAATGTATACTTGTTATAAATAATCCAATCAATTGGATATTATTCGTTGTGTTGCACAAGCAATTTATAAATTATATCCCCCAATGGGTAATCATGTCTAAACACACACACCCTTAGATATAAACAAAGGCACATTGTATAATGTAATATTTACGATAATTCAAGAACAAATGGCCTCTGATTGCTTATTATTTATTTATACTCTGGATTCTTTTCTGGAAAAAAGGGATGACTCAATTTTAAGCTTGAGAGTATATAAGTAGATAGTAACTAGGTATAAATGTATATACAGAGGTATAGAAATATAAGCCCACTAGCGCATTAAAAACGGAAATACATGGTTATTTAATGTTTATATTGGGGGTAATCATCGGGGGTATTTGAGCCCGCTAGCCTCGGTGGAAACAGAACAATAAGAGGGTGAAGTGGTTGATATTATGAAAGCCCTTTGGCCTTTTTACCACCTGCCCTTTACCCTCGAGTATTATTATTATTATTATTATTATTATTATATATTCAATTCAGGAATTATCTCTTCTATTTGTTCTCTAATCTCTCTCTTAAATTTCTGACGCATTGGAGATAAAATTAAGTATAGTTAATAGTAGCAGTAACTTATTAATTGAATATCAGTGACGACCTTTATGTAGAAAATCTTAAAAAATTATACATTTAAATGGAAAGTCGAGTTCATGACATTTTGGAAATGATGGTTTTAAATTGTATAATAGATCCATTTGGAGTTTAGCTCCTGAATTTTATATATGAAACAAAATTTAAATTGAAGGAAAAGGTGAAACTTGTGTACCGGGTGTTTGTAGTTTCGGTAATTAATTTTAGTAAAAAATAAAAATGATGAAAAATTTTCATTATGTAAATCGAATTTGTTTCCATGAACTTTCGATTTCGAATGGAAATTTTATAGAAAAATACATTTTCAACTTAATCCGAACTGAATAAAATAAATATTTATTATATGTACATATTAAAATTCATAAAAAAAAAAATTGTAAATAATTCACGATACAGATTAAATCCAAGATAGATATTCACTCCATTAGGATTCAGTTCAGATTTGATCATGTTTAAAAATAGCAAGAATGTTTTTGGGGTCAATTCTAAAATTACATTTCATTATCAAGAACTTTGTAAACAAGCCTAATTATTTGTTATGTCATTTTCAATATCGTATTTAGTTTGTAAGTAGTTTTAGTAAAGTTCGATTACTTTTAACAAAACAGAAAAATCGATTGTAGATTGTGAACAAAAGAGCCGTAGATTAATGTTGACTTCAGTTGAACTAAAGATAAAGAATTCCTAAATCTCATCAATCACAAGGTTCACATTAAAATTCGAATTATATATGTGTTTGTTCTTAATCAATAGTGAACTAACTCGTTCTGAGGTTTCTCTGGAAACAGCCCGGAATTTCGGTTTTTCAAGATCTTTTTTTAATATGGTCTTGATACAAGAAGGCGT
Source organism: Forficula auricularia (assembly GCA_024734495.1). Taxonomy (NCBI): domain Eukaryota; kingdom Metazoa; phylum Arthropoda; class Insecta; order Dermaptera; family Forficulidae; genus Forficula; species Forficula auricularia. The sequence goes on along the minus strand of JALMQS010000030.1, from coordinate 22,875,930 downwards.
CTCATCAAGAAGCAATAACTCCTGTAGACCCTTGGGTTGTGAAAAGAAGGAGGATAGAAATAAATTCCCGCGAGGAGTTGAAAATACCTGTTTTTGTTATTGTCTTGAAAGATTGAAAATTATAGTATGTTACCGAAAAGACGTTTCCTGGGAGTATCCAGTCTTCAGAAGTCATAGAGATTAACGAGTTAATAACGAAAGCATTTGTTCAAAAAAATAATTTTTAGAAAAAAAACCGACTTCCAAAAAATTAAATACAACTAAAATAATAAGAACTCACAAATCAAATAAAATGCACTAAAAGGTATAAAATAATTATCTAATTTTGTTACACCTAAACGATGAAGTTGCTACATGAAATAACTTTTAAGTCGGTGCCAAAAATATACATTTTATGAAACGCACTCTACGGATCTTACTCAGTACGTTTGTTAATGAAGACAACATCGCGTAAGCTCGCTTATATAGTTTGTTTGGTACCGACTTCAAAAAGTGATTTCATATAACAATTTCATCGTTTAGTTGTAACTAAATTAAATAATTATTTTATACCTTTTAGTGCATTTTATTTTATTTTTGAATTCTTATTATTTCAGTTGTTGCATTTAATTTTTTTGAAGTCTCTGTTTTTTTTTTTCTAAAAGTTATTTTTATTTTTCTCTTTTTAGTGATGTTTACAATAGCGACTTATGATAATATCTCGTATGCATCTCGTAAGAAAAATATTTGGGCGAAGGAATCAGAAATTAATAAAATTTATTAAACCAATTATTTTACATTAATTAATGTATACATTGTATTTTTGCTTCGATTCCGGAGATTACTTCTCCACCATCGAGTGTCCTTATTCATCTTTAGTCCTTGTTTTTAATAAGAGGAAAAATCTAATTAGATAAAAAAACCTCTTTTCCAATAATTATTTCAATTCCATTATTCCCCAATCAAGTCGATTGGTTCCCCCACCATCAATCAGATCAGAAATTAATAATAAAATTCAATTCATAAATAGAGAAATTATCTCGAAAAGTTACCGGCTTTTAGATGAACGTTTTAACATTGTTTTTTTTTTTTTTATAAAATATATTTTTTATAATTTCGATTATTTGCACATGAGAATTGGAGATTTCCGTTATTTTAACATTGATCATGTCATCAGAACTTGACCAAATTAATATGGTACTACCCCTAACGTACTCTCATTCCAATAAAAAAGAATGATTGAAATCGATCGATAAACAAAGAAGTTATGCGTGAACATACATAACAAAAACATGTCCAAATAAACTGCAACGGATCGTTGCTAAACTTTATCCAAATTCATTTGAAATATTAATATGTTTGTTCCTTTATTATTAATCAGATATCACTTGCAATTTGTAGTTCATATTGAAATTAATTCAAAAAATAATTCTCATTTAAGAGTCGAGGAATAACCATTCTACATTGGATTTTTGACGTTTCGGTTTTATTGGTAACCATTGCTGAAGACATAGAGGAATCGACTTAAAATCAAAAATAGCCATCGATTCTCATCTAATACTTGAGGAATAACAATTCTACATTAGGTTTTTGACGTTTATTTTATTGGTAACCATCTCAAGCTTGAGTTGTTTACCAAAAAAGAATTTAGTCTTTTTGATTTTAAGTCGATTCTTCTACATTTTCAGTAGAGGTTTCCATTAATAGTCAAAACATCAAAAATGGAATGCAATAAGGTTATTCCTCTAGTATTAGATAAGAATCGATCGTTATTTTTGATTTTAAGTCGATTCCTCCATGTCTTCAGCAATGGTTACCAATAATAATCGAAACGTCAAAACCTAATGTAGAATTGTTATTCCTCAAGTATTAGATGAGAATCAATCGCTATTTTTGATTTTAAGTCGATTCCTCCATGTCTTCAGCAATGGTTACCAATAAAAACCGAAACGTCAAAAATCCAATGTAGAATGGTTATTCCTCAAGTATTAGATGAGAATCAATCGCTATTTTTGATTTTAAGTCGATTCCTCTATGTCTTCAGCAATGGTTACCAATAAAAACCGAAACGTCAAAAATCCAATATAGAATGGATTATTCCTCAAGTACTAGATGAGAATCAATCGCTATTTTTGGTTTAAAGTCGATTTCTCCATGTCTTCAGCAATGGTTACTAATAAAAACCGAAACGTCAAAAATCCAATATAGAATGATTATTCCTCAAGTACTAGATGAGAATCAATCGCTATTTTTGGTTTAAAGTCGATTTCTCTATGTCTTCAGCAATGGTTACTAATAAAAACCGAAACGTCAAAAATCCAATATAGAATGATTATTCCTCAAGAACTAGATGAGAATCAATCGCTATTTTTGGTTTAAAATCGATTTCTCTGTCTTCAGCAAAGGTAACGGATAAGAAAACAACGCAGTTGCTATGGTTACTCATAAAAATTCCTCCCAAATTTTTAGCATTTCACAGAGAGAAGCCTATCCATTCTTACTTAAGCAAGGCTAAATGAGCTATATTAAAACTTTCAAATGAATAAATTTTAAATAATTTAAAAAATTAAAAAAGTACCATCTTACTCTAGAGTAAAGTACTTTAAAATATAATTTTACTAAAAACTTTATTTAACCTTTTTTGTGGTCCCCAAGGTACTTAATTAGGATATTAAATTTCATCAAAATTGGTTAAGTCATTTTCAAGATATTTAGAAAAAACTAAAAAAGTACCGAAATAAAGTACTAATGTTTGTGGGCCGATATGTACCAAAAACTAATCAGCGCTTCATTTTGCTAAACTAATGGTAGGTTTTCAATTTCATTTCAATCGGTGCAACGGTGTGGAAAAAATCGTGGGCCAAAAAAGCGATAACATACATACATACATCCATACGCACGCACTAAATGAAAAAATCGCACTTTTTGGCCTCTCGACGAGACCCCATGTAATTTTTGGCAAAACCGTCACGTGCTAATATTCAACCTAATTGAATACTACAATTTGTGACTTTAATTGAGTCCATGGGTTCCGTAGTCTTTACCTGAGGACCCTTTGAAGCCACGCTTGCCCCGAGAGCGATTACAATACTTTACCCATGCTTTGCATTGGATAAAGTAAAAACAGACATTCCGTTGAATTGATAACCTCCTTCTTTTTTCAAAGTCGGCTAAAAAACAGAAATTATATATTTTTTTATGTTAATATCAAAAATTTCACTTCTAAGCAAACAGGCGTTTCAAGGAAATATAGGTAATTTGAGGTTTATTTTACATAAATTTATTAATAGGGGTACTATCCTTGACTACTTGGGACATTCCAGCTTGCCCTCCCCTTACCATCTGTAAAATGTATGGACATATCAAAGGTGAAAACATTTTTGCACTTCTTCAGCCCAGAGAAGAAATCACGGCCTTCTTTGAGTCCGCAGAAAACAAGTTTAGAACCGCTGCACTATAACATTTTTACTTTTAATATTCTCTTTTTGTTGCAGGTGGCCTGACGCTATTTTAAAGAATTCTCTTTGTTCCCCCCCCCCCCCCCTATCGTTTCTCATAATTTAATAAAAGCACCCCTTCGAAACACCAATTCTTTTTATTTATTGTATTTCATTTTTTACATATAGATTTGGAATTCACGGTCGATTAGATATCTGAAATTTAAAAAAAAGCATAATAATTCAATTTAAAATTCCTCTTTATTGCGCTTTTAGATAAATAAATGATGTAGAAAAAAGTTTTAAAAACGAGGTCTAGTTTAGTTTGAGGTTTGTATTATTTTAAAATTCAGATTTTATTAAATTCTGATCATTCATATTTATATATCTTGTTATATAGCAGAATTGGCCAACCTGCGGTTCGCGAGCCACATGCGGCTCTTTGAAGGATTATTTGTGGCTCTCGATATAGATTTCAAGACTTGAAATATTTTAAATCGTCTCTAGATTTTTTTCTGAATCCATTTGAAATTAACATACTTCAAGGTGAGTTTTCCATTTCCAGTATAATTATGACCCAAAAAACATCTGGAGAATTATAATTAATAGAAGAAGATCAAGCTCTACAATTAAAATATAAGTCGACGTCGATTACCGAATTTTGGAAATTTGTACCAGAATCGAAGTATCCTGAATTAAAAAAGGGTGTTTGTCGAATTATTTCAATATTCGGAACAACGTACTTATGTGAATCATTTTATTCCACTTTAAAATTCGTGAAATCCAAACACCGATCAGTATTAACTAACCAGCATCTCAAAGAATTACTGAGAAGTGCTGTCACCAATTATTCACCAAATTTTAAAGAATTGTCAAGAGAAGTGAAATAAATGTGTTTAATTTTTAATATTTAAATTCAATACACATATTTTGTACTTTTATTTATATGTTTCAATAAATATAATTTCTGTAAAAAAAATTTTTTTAATATGTTTTTTGCATACCTTTTAAATACGTATTTAATTGCGGCTCGCGAAACATTTCAAATTTTGAAAAATGGCTCGGACTATCAAGTAGATTGGCCACCCCTGTTATATAGTATACCGTCGCGTATCGCCCCAGGCCTCTGATCATGGCCTCCCATGGCCCTCGGTAGAAACTTTGGCCATCCTTTCTATTGAAAATGCAGTAGCTAAAGTTCGCTAAAAACGGTTTTAGCTATTTTTGTTGACAGAAAAGTTAAAAACCTTTTAAAAAACATGAAAAGTTGGAGATTAATAAGCTTTTTACTTTCCAATACAGTGTATGGTCAAGTATTGTAATCGTGCATGAAAAAAAATTTCAAACAAAAATCTAAGAAAGATGATATTTTTCATGACAGGATATGATGCGAATCCTCAAAAATGTCATGGAAAATGCTGGATATCTATGAAAAGAGTTTTATCAAAAAAGTAGTTCAAATAAACGTTCAAGTCAACAAAATTTCCTATAGAATGTGACAAAAATAAAATTTCTATGATTTTCATTTTATGAAGGAAAAACTGAAATTTTTTGAAAAAAAAAACGGATCATTTCCTGTCATGGAAAATGCTGGATATCTATAAATTTAAGACTTTTATCAAAAAAGTAGTTCAAGTAAACGTTCAAGACAACAAAATTTTCTAGAGAATGAGATAGAAATCATGTTTCTAGGACAAGTGGTTTTCATTTTATGAAGGAAAAACTGCGATTTTTTGCAAAAAATTGCAGTTTTTCAAAACTTCAAACTCAGTGCGGCACAAGTTAGCATTATACAATTAAGATTGATTTTATGATTTTTTTTTAATTGTAGCGAATTTAATCTAGTTTAAAAATGTATAGATTGGTCTTTGTCGAAAATGGGCTCCTTCAAGATCAAAATGGGAAAAAATAGAAAAAAGTGCGAGTTTTTTGGTTTTGCGGAAACAGAAAAAATACTCCAATTTTCAACTAGCTCTTTGAGCCCTAACGGTTAGTCGGATAAAAAACCTAAATAATGAAATTTGTATAAAATTTTATGAACTTTCATTTTGAATAGAAAGGTTATTTACGAAAAGTTGATAGTTTTCGAGTTATAAGCAAAAAACCGCCAAAAATGAGATTTTTTTACCTTATTTTGCATTTTTGACAATGTTCCGTTACGAAGTTAGCAAACCTCAGATTCAGATCCAGTAGAGCAAAAAACATATCGAATCAAAAAATCAAAACTACCCCTAAACTTTTGCGCGCGGGGCCCTTTAGTGAACAATTTAACTGGAGTAAAAAGGTACGTTTTAACTTGTAAACTCCTGATGATGGACTAATAATCCGAAATACATTGAGTTTGTATAAACCTCTTTGAGTTTTATTTCATTCACTGTGAAACTGCACACCCTTTGCATTATTAATTAAAAAGGTACTTCAAGAAATGAAAAAAGAACATAATTCTTGATTAAACATATAAAATAACATATATTTAATTACGGTTAGTTTGCCATAATAAGGGGTTTGTTGTTGCCTTTACTCATCCCATGAGCCCTGCCCTTGCGGGGGGGGGGGGGGTTCTGACCCCCAAAACCCTCCCGGGGCTACGCCTCTGCATATAATTGCCTATAAGATCGGGAAGTTGTGGACTTATAGAAAGCTCTTTTTGGCACAAAAGGTGTATAATTTCAAAGCAGGGGAACTCGTTTGATTTTAGGCTTTCTGGCTGCAAAACTGCTGAAAATATCTTTTTTTTAATTATATTTTATTCAGTTCTTAAGTTGCTGTTAAAATAAAAGTATAAATAAACGAGTCTTTTTTTTTAATTTCAATTCATTAAATTAATAAATTTATTTATTTTATAACCCACTAATAAAAAAATGCTCTATTAGTTTATGTTTTAAAATTTTACTTAATTATAAAATTTTATCTATTTAAACTTTGCGCTATTCAATTGCCTATTTCTTTCTTCAATAGAAAAATTGATCAATATTTAGAGATATTTATTTTTAATTTGAAATAATAAAATAAAAATGCTTTTACTTAAAATCTTGCAAAAATTATTTTGTATTAATTTCTTTTGAATTCTTGGAAGAAATATAAAGGTAAAATTTTTGAGAAGAAGTTAAATATATTTATAGAGAGAAACGCGCTTACTGTCAAGGCTCTCTCTTTATAAGAGCTCGAGCAAGCAGATTTCAGTAGGGGAGTCCGAGGTTACGTGAGTCCAAACTTTCTTAATATTAAACTTATTACAGTAAAAGTACACTGAATTAATTCACTCACATAACGACTAAGACTTCTCTTTTGATTTTTTTTGATTTATTTTTTTTAATAAACTTATTTAAATATGATATAAATAAGATAATCTTTGATGAAAATTAATAGATATAATAATAATAATAATAAAAATACCAGGGTTAAAGAAAAGTACCTGGAGCCACCGAGCGATGCACGGCAACTTTTTACTTCAGTTAAAAGCTATATATTAATATTATTTTTAATTTAAAATTCTGATAAAAATACAAATATATATATAGTACACTATATATAGTATATATGACCCCCCGATACCCCCTCCCGAACCCCCTCCCTCTAAAACCCCGCACTTCGCCGCCCCCCGGACCCCCACTGCACCCCACCTCCTGCACCCCCACTTCCACCTCCACCCCGCCCCAACCCCGCACCTGGCCCCCACCACTGCACCACACCTCCTGCACCCCCAGCCCCACTCCCGCACCCAGTTTTTGCATAAGTACAGTGGTTTTTATCAGAATTTTAAATTAAAAATAATATTAATATATAACTTTTAACTGAAGCAAAAAGTTGCCGAGCTGTTTTATTTATAGCTAGTTATAATAATAAAAAAATAATCGTATAGGATCTGAAATAAAAACATAAAATTAAATAAGATTTGTTTCCAAGTTATATATAAAAAAAGCCATTTGAACCACTTTATTTGTAAACAACCTATTTTGTTATGAATCCACCTGTAATGTTATGATTTAGACACCTGTTAATTAAAAACAAACAAATTTTTTTTTTTTATAATTTATTATTAAACCAATTACTTTACATTAATTTATGTATACATTGTATTTGACTTCGACTCGGAGATTACTTCTCCACCATCGACTGTCCTTGATCATCTTTTTAGTCCTTGTTTTTAATAAGAGGAAAAAACTAATTAAATAAAAAACCTCTTTTCCTATAATTATTTCAATTCCATATTTTCCCCTTATCATGCAAACCCAAAATTCCTAATTTTAATATAATATATATAATATTTGATATAACCTATTAGTGGGTTTTAAAATTAAAAACCAATTAATAAATAAAAGATAATTGAAAAAAATGTAAACAAACTTTTTTATCGATATTTTCATCTGTCAATAATTACTTTAATTAAGAAAAGATCAATTAAGATGAAATTTGTCGAGGTCCAAACCTAGCTAGATCGTTTTCTCATCCTCAAAATTTGTTAATAGAGTTGGTTTCATCAAAATCGGTAGAGCCGTTTTCAAAATAGAACTAAGATACAAATATACAAACAAATAAATATATATACAATTTTTGCTGGTTTAATAAGAGTAGATAATAAAAATACCAGGGTTAAAGAAAATTTAAGATGCATCTCTTTCCCATACATTAATGGAGGGCATGAATGCGACACGATAAACTTCCTTAAAACATTGAGATTTTTATGTAATATACTTACTGGAAAACATATCTGATACCATTTGATCTGTAAATTTTTTTTACTTTATCCAATGCGAAGCATTAAGTAAGAATGGATAGGCTTCTCTCTGTGAAATGCTAAAAATTTGGGAGGAAATTTTATAAGTAACCATAGCAACTGCGTTATTTTCTTATCCGTTTCCTTTGCTGAAGACATAGGGAATAGAGTTAAAATCAAAAAGAATTTAGTCTTTTTGATTTTAAGTCGATTCTTCCACGTTTTCAGTAGAGGTTGCCATTAATAGTCAAAACATCAAAAATGGAATGCAATAAGGCTATTCCTCTAGTATTAGATAAGAATCGATCGTTATTTTTGATTTTAAGTCGATTCCTCCATGTCTTCAGCAATGGTTACCAATAATAATCGAAGGGTCAAAAATCTAATGTAGAATTATTATTCCTCAAGTACTAGATGAGAATCAATCGCTATTTTGGATTTTAAGTCGATTCCTCCATGTCTTCAGCAATAGTTACCACCAGATAGCAATTGGACTTGCCGCAAACTTAACTTTTGTTTGAATTTAAATTGTCATGTCAAATATGACAAGATAAGTTTGTGGTAATTTTGCAGCAATCTTGAATGTTCAAGGGTGAATTATTAAGTTTTTATCTAACTTGCTACAAACTTGCTTACTTGCTTGTTCGTTGGCGCCATCTAGCCACAAATATATTAATCGTTTAGTCTATGTTTAACCGTTAAACTGTCAATCTAGTTTATTTTTAATATAATTATAAGCATTTCCTAAAAAAAGTAACTACTTTTTTAATCCAGAATTCAAACGGGCGGAATACTTGCGAGGTATTATTAAAATTATTATGAATTAAAATTAAAATTATTTTTATTTAATTCTAGAGTGTGGCTTACATGTCTCGAAAATCGAATGGACTTTCAAAATAAACAACTTATATACCTAAATATATAAGAAATAAAAGAAATATCAGTTTATTTATACATTGACATATAAGCTCCAAAATCCTTATTTTATTATCAATAGTTTTACATATATGATAATACATATTATTTTTCAAGAAATCTAAATAAATAACAGAGAAAGAGGTTATGGGTAAGTTTTCCACTTTTATAATATATTTATCTATAATTTAATGTTTTTTTATTTTTTTGAACTTAAGATTCTTCTATTAAATCTCTATTTTTATATCTACTGTACTGAAATATTTTTGCTTTATCCATAGGGAAGTTCAACAAGAAGGTAAGTTTTAGATTACATATATGAGTGCTCCTTGCAGCATCTGATGGTTTGACAAAACTCTATAATTCACTAATAATTTTATGTCTTAAATACCCAGATAGCAATTGGACTTGCCGCAAACTTAACTTTTGTTTGAATTTAAATTGTCATGTCAAATATGACAAGATAAGTTTGTGGTAATTTTGCAGCAATCTTGAATGTTCAAGGGTGAATTATTAAGTTTTTATCTAACTTGCTACAAACTTGCTTACTTGCTTGTTCGTTGGCGCCATCTAGCCACAAATATATTAATCGTTTAGTCGATGTTTAACCGTTAAACTGTCAATCTAGTTTATTTTTAATATAATTATAAGCATTTCCTAAAAAAAGTAACTACTTTTTTAATCCAGAATTCAAACGGGCGGAATACTTGCGAGGTATTATTAAAATTATTATGAATTAAAATTAAAATTATTTTTATTTAATTCTAGAGTGTGGCTTACATGTCTCGAAAATCGAATGGACTTTCAAAATAAACAACTTATATACCTAAATATATAAGAAATAAAAGAAATATCAGTTTATTTATACATTGACATATAAGCTCCAAAATCCTTATTTTATTATCAATAGTTTACATATATGATAATACATATTATTTTTCAAGAAATCTAAATAAATAACAGAGAAAGAGGTTATGGGTAAGTTTTCCACTTTTATAATATATTTATCTATAATTTAATGTTTTTTTATTTTTTTGAACTTAAGATTCTTCTATTAAATCTCTATTTTTATATCTACTGTACTGAAATATTTTTGCTTTATCCATAGGGAAGTTCAACAAGAAGGTAAGTTTTAGATTACATATATGAGTGCTCCTTGCAGCATCTGATGGTTTGACAAAACTCTATAATTCACTAATAATTTTATGTCTTAAATATTATATAGTAATCTTGTTTATTTGTTTCAGACTAGAGAGAGAAAATAAAGGTCAAATACAAAATAAGATTTAAGAAATGACAAAGAGAAAGTGTTTTTTTTTATATTTTATTATTTGATTTTTTATAATTTTAATAAAATAAAAAGGATTAAAAAAAGATTAAATCAATGGTTTGTTTTTTGTTATTTTTTCCCTTGTATTTTCCTGCCCAATATTTACTTCTTTCTAATTTAACAATGAATCAGCCAATAAGGTAGAAGCACCTATCGTCTATTGATGGCATTCACCTAATGATGACATTCTCCAAGGAACAATAAGTAAATAACTGATTTTTTTAAATTATAGTCGATTTTCTTTTAGTAGGTTAAACTTACTTAGGTCAATGTTGCATATACTTTAAAAAATAAACACCCTGCAAGTATATTAAGACAAAGTTGCATATGCTTTGCAAAAACAAACAACATGCAAGCATGTTATGTCAAAGTTGCATATGCTTTGCAAAAACAAACAACGTGCAGGTTTGTCGCTGGGAAACTAGGAGGTTTGATTCAAACTTGCCTCAAGTGTATACACTTGCCACGACAAACTTGCCACAAGCTTCCACTTTTGACACATCAATAATAACCGAAATGTCAAAAATCCAATGTAGAATTGTTAGTCCTCGACTGTTAAATGAGAATCGATCATTATTTTTGAATTAAAGTCAACATGAACTGCAAATTGCAAGTGATATCTGATTAATAATAAAGGAATAAACATATTAATATTTCAAATGAATTTGTATAAAGTTTAGCAACGATCCGTTGCAGTTTATTTTACTAAAATATGAAGAATTTAGAAAATCTCCCCAAAACGTTTCGAAGAATAAAAAGCAAATTTTCAATTTTGATGGGAAACAATAGGTATATCAAGATTTTCGAAAAAAATAATTTTGGCATATTTTGACTCCATTTTATTAACCGACTTTGAAAAAAGAGTAGGTTATCAATCCAACGGAATGTCTGTATTTTTTTTTTTTTTTTGTGTTTCAACATTTATTTCTCTTTACCATGTGTCGGTCCCGTTTTTTTTCATTGGTATCGGACCTTTTTTGTTATGTATGTTCAGTGTTCATCCATAACTCTTTGATTAAGGACCGATTTCGATGATTCTTTTTTTATTGGAAAGGGGAGGGGGTCAGGTTCTGATGATATGACCAATGACAAAATAACGGAAATCTCTAATTCTTATGAGCAAATAATCGAAATTATAATAAATAAAATCTTTTATAAAAAAATCTTAAAACGTTCATTTAAAATCCGCTAACGTTTCGAGATAATTTCTCTATTAATGAATTGAATTTTATTACCAATTTTTTCGAATTGAGGATTGGGATAAATATGGAATTTCAATAATTATCGGAAAAGCGGTTTTTTTTATTTAATCAGTTTTTTCCTCTTATTAAAAACAAGGACTACAAAGATGATCAAGGACAGTCGATGGTGGAGACGTAATCTCCGGAGTCGAAGCTAAAATACAATGTATACATTTATTAATATAAAATAATTGGTTTAATAAAATTATACCAATTTCTTCGCTCTAATCTTTCTCTTTCGAGATGCATGCAAAGTATTATCATAAGTCGCTATTCTTAACATCACTAAAAAGAGACAAATAAAAATAATTTTTAGAAAAAATTAAAACCGACTGCAAAAAAATCAAATGCAACAACTAAAATAATAACTCAAAAATAAAATTAAATGCACTAAAAGGTATAAAATAATTATCTAATTTAGTTACAACAAAACGATGGAATTGTTACATGTAATCACTTTTGGAAGTCGGTGCTAAACAAACTATATAAGCGAGCTTACGCGATGTTGTCATCTTCATTACACGCCAAATATACTAACTAAGATCAGTCGAGTGCGATTCATAAAATATGTATATGTTTGGCACCGACTTCAAAAAGTGATTTCATGTAACAATTTCACTGTTTAGTTGTAACTAAATTAGATAATTATTTTATACCTTTTAGTCAATTTAATTTTATTTTTGAGTTCTTATTATTTTAGTTGTTGCATTTGATTTTTTTGAAGTCGGTTTTTTTATAAAATGCCATCTTAACGATTTGGGTTAAGATAATAAGAGAGGAAAACCAAAATACCGTAAATAGAAATGGAGGACTGGTCAGATTTCCTGGCGGCTGCTAATTAATTAACAAGTGATCGGACGTTTCTTAACGATATCCTTGCAATCTGAAATTCTCTTTAGCCCGTTTCGGGTCATCAATTATGGACGGCCAGTCGATAGACACTTGCCAGTTGCTATTATTATAGTATGTAATCGGTGCGGGCAACCAACCGCAGAACAGACCCCTTCATAATTAATACCGACAAAAGCTTGCCTCGGGGGTGTAACTGGATTTTTCGTTTTCCCTTATTTTATTGAATTACATCAAATTAGACAGCGCATTACCGGGGTTGTGTCAGCAAATTATTGATAGAATCGAAATCGCCTGAAACATTCAGGGCAAGCCATTTAGTAGACTCACTCGTGGCTGAATTTGGACTCAAGGGTAGGGAATTAACAGGCAATGCCATGACAAAGTCATACATTAATTACAAAACTGCTCACTAATAAGAATCGACTACCAACTAACTCTCAGTTTTTATTTCCTAATCATTTTCTTTCACAAGCCTTCGCGAGAATACTATATAAGGATGAACCGTACATAGGGAGACGTTATACTAACTATCCTTGTTCATTCATTTAATTCTTATTAATATGTACACTCTAATTTTCTTATTCTATTTTCAATCAATAAAATTAAAAAACTTGTATTTTTGAAAATCAAATATTTTAGTTAGAAATGTTTCGGACAAACATCAGTCCAGTTTCAGATTTCTTCTTCTTTAAGTGCCATATCAGGTCTCCCTTGCGTCGTGAGGGGGGGGGGAGTGCAAATGATTCCCTGCATACGCCCATGGATAAATATTATTTAATTAAATTTTTAAAACTTATCAGAAAGTTAAGAAAAAAACATATCAAACAAATTTAGGATTCACTACTATGATGAAATTTTAACTCTGATAACAAAATAATTAAAGTACCTTGTGAATTATAGAACTAAATTAAAATTAATTAAATTACAAGAAATTCCTTAAATTCTTTCAATTACTCACTGTCTTACGATGATTCCTGATTTTAAATACTGATTCGATTAAGCTCAAATAAATTGGACATTTCTTAATGTTCCCTCGTAGCTTGCAAAGGTGAAATCCCTCTCATCCATCCAATTGATATATTTAACTTTGATGGCAAACAAATTAAAAAGTAAGTAAGAAAATAAATATTTTTGTAAATTTGTAAATTAGTGGGAAATGATTTGCCTTAATTTATATATAAATAAATACCTATTCGTAGAAAAGTAAATATTTTATTTAATTATTTATTTGTAAATTATGGAACGGGTCCAAAGTATTTAAATTTTTAAATATAAACTCAAGGTGAAAAATAAATGAGAAGCTTTTTACATTCACTTAGCTAAATCTATATATACTTTCATGTAGTGAAACTGAAAATATTATGATAGGCTCTGAAATTCGAATTATTAAAAAAAGTAATTTTTATTACATTAATAATAATCAAATAAGCTATCATTATGATGGCTGGTCCGAGAAATGTATCATAAATGCTCCTAAAATATCAAATACTTCAAAATATTATGAAATTCGTTCTGCTTAAATCTTATATCTTTGTATTTCAAAGATATAATAACGCAATTGTCTGACTACTGGGTGACCCTAGAATGGAATTCACAGTTTTTACTCGCTTTATATTGGCGTGATGTATGTATGTTTGTATTTATCTATGTATCATTGTGACATTTGTTCTGTTAAATTCCGCAAACATTTCTATATAAAAATAATTGTTTACCTACTCAATTTAAATGAAATTATATAAAATTAACAAAAATAAATACATTTCATTCTGTTAAATTCCGCAAACTTTTCTCTATAAAAATAATTAACTAAAAAGTAAAAAAATAAATTATATTTTAAAAAAAATCTAAAAAACACGCTTCGAAAAAGTTCAAAATAATGTAATACTTAATCAAAAAGCGTGGGGCACTTTGTCAAATTAATTAAAAGTACATGTTTCTGCGCCCCACACTTTATGATTAAGTATTATATTATTTTATACTTTTTAGAAGCGTATTTTTTAGTTTTTTTTTTAATATTATTTTTGTTTGTTTTTTTCTTGTTGGTTTTAAAAAATAATTTAAAAAAAAAAATAAAAACCGACTTCAAAATAATTAAATCCAACAAATAAAATACACTAAAAAGTATAAAATAATTATTATCTTATTTAGTTACAACTAAACGACGAAATATTAACATGAAATTACTTTTTGAAGTCGGTGCCAAATATATACATACCTTTTATGAATCGCACTCGACGGATCTTACTTAGTACGTTAGGCGGGTACGCTCGCTTATAGGTATAGTTTGTTTGGCACCGACTTCAAAAAGTAATTTCATGTTAATATTTCGTCGTTTAGTTGTAACTAAATAAGATAATAATTATTTTATACCTTTTAGTGTATTTTATTTGTTGGATTTAATTTTTTTGAAATCGGTTTTATTTTTTCTTAAAAATTATTTTTATTTTTCTCTTTTTAGTGATGTTATTAATAGTGATCATGTCATCAGAACTTGACCAAATTAATATGGCACCATCTATGCCTAAGATACCCCCTTTTCAATAAAAAAGAATCATCGAAATCGGTTCATAAACAAAGAAGTTAGGCCTGAACAAACCTAACAAAAAAGGTCTAATACCAATGAAAAAAAACGGGACCAATCGGAAGCTAGACTGGACCCAATGCAAAAAAGAATTTCAAAATCGGTTCACAATTGGCGGAGATATGAGACAACATAGACACAAAAAAAAAATCAGTCGAATAGAGAACCTCCTCCTTTTTTGAAGTCGTTTAAAAATGTCTAAAATGTGAAGAACAATAATTTTTATTCAAACTACCACCTGTGAATAATTATTTCAATTAACCCATCAAAAAAGGGGAGTCGGATTGGCTCAATCAGCTAACGCACTGGTCTCGCTTCGGCATCGATCGATTATGACGATGTTGGAGTGGGAGCCCGGGGTTCGATCCTGGCTGGCAAATAAAAATTTCTACCGGCTGAAAACTCGGCTCCCTCACTAACCCTACTAACACTTTACTTATGTGCTGTCTAAATGGGCTTTGTTCCCGGTGACATTAAATAAATAAAAAAAAAACATCAAAAACAACTTAGTCGAAGATGAGACCGTGACAGATCGAATTGTCGGGACAAAAACCCTCAACCCCGTGAATTTCATCCAAATCGTTAGAGCCGTTTTCGAGAAACCGATTCTATATATATATATATACAAGAATTGCTCGTTTAATATAATAAGATAAGATAAGATTTCTCCGTGTTGTGTAAGTAAAATTGAATATGTACAAAATTATATGCAGAGTGTCGCGTGTATCTCGTGTACCGTGTACACGATAGGAATTTCTTATTTACCTGTTTTTATTTTAAACGTAAATTGTTAAGTTTGTTCTTTATTAGTTATATGCATAGTATCTATTCTGGGATCATTAGAATTGTATTTAATTTGTAGTAATGTGAGTTTTGAATTTGTTAATTTATATAAATAAAAAGATTGCATATGTTTTAGGTTTTTTTTAGTCATCGTCTCCGGACGAGACTTAGTTCTGAGATGTCAACCCTAGGCGAATCGAGTAATTAAGTTCAACAAGCTCCAAGACTTAGATGACCCCCGGGTGTATACCCGAGGACTAGCTTGTTAAATATGTGTCTATGTTGAAAGAGAAGGAAAGCAAAGAGGCTTGATTTCTCATGATTCAAATAAGGGGTGCATCATTAAATGATTTGAATAATTGATTCCTGTTATTGGGCTGTTGATTTCTGGTTGAGTGGCAGACAAAAGGATCTCGTCGCCACGTGGCTTACCGAAACGCTTTACGATTCCCAACATTAATATCAGAGCATCCGAGAAAATTATCAGTCAGGAATGAATTTAGAGTTGCACACGCGTCACTACTGAAGGGAAGGACAACCCTTAGGCTTAGCCCTGACAACACCCCAACAGCACAAAGCAAACACTAATGTTTGTATCTATTCAATTAGAGCAGGGCTGTCCAACTCCTGGCTCATACGGCCCAGCACTGCATTGTGTGTGGCCCAACATAAAGTCATAAACTTCCTTAAAACATTGAGATTTATATGTAGAGATATATTTATTCCTTTTTCTTAATTTGAATGTACATTTGTACAATACATGAAGCTTTTTTCAAGAATAAAATTCACTAAAAGCAAAATTATAAGTTCAACTATATAAGATAAAAAAAATAATGAAGTTTCGAATATTTAAGAATTCTTCTTCTTCTCATATTTTCATTTTATAAAATATTTATTATTTCAGCAATTTATATGCTACGACACCAACCAAGACTATAAAGTTATCATTTTAGTACAACAAGACAAGGAATTGGGTTTTTCTAGAACAATCACAATTAATTGATAATTTCTCTCCTGGACTAAAACTTGTCAGTGCTTGTCTTTTAGATCTTTGCACGTTCTAACATGTCAATAGATAATGAATAATTAGGGATTACTATATCCGTGGCCTTTTTAAAAAATAAATTATCATACCTCATATCCTTCTTTCATCTCATTCGATTTAAACCAGGGCTGTCCAATCCGTGGCCCAATATAAAGTGAGATTTATATCTAGATACTGGAAAACACACAACAATTTGGCCTGATAATTTTTTTCTCTAAAATAAGAAATCTGAAAATCTACAGTGAAGTTTTCGAAAAATAAAAGTTCTAATTTTAAATGTTGAATCTGGAACTAGATTTCAAGATTTCCGAAAAATAATCATAATTCTGGTCTATTTCCGACTCCATTTTCATTAGAAATAAATTTTCTACTGGCAAAATTGCTAGTGAATGTTCTAGAACAACAATTAGATCTGAAAGAAAAATTGAATATTGTCTCTTTATTAGAATTTTATATTACCTAATTATCTAGCCAGGAAAAAATACTAATACATAATATCACTTTTGGTAAGTATGTAGGTGTATGTATTTACATATAAGGTATTTTTGAAGTATAAAATTTACGAAAAGTAAAATTAGAAGCTCACTATGAGCTAAAAAAATTATAAAGTTCTTATTTCTACATTATTAACTATCTTTTTTGAATAACAAATATCAATAGAATTATTATAATAATCCGTGACCCGAAACATTTGTTTTTTCTTAAAATGTGGCCCGTGTAAGCCAAAAGGTTGGATACCATTGAATTAGATTTTTGGCCGCTTCCCTCCCACGCAAAAGAAGAAATTTATAAAATGGGTTAAAGTTTTTCCGTAAGATAGCAAGTCTCATATATAATATGATTAATTGAAATTTTGATCTACAAAAATTCGAACCATCGACAAAATAATCACTCGATTATAATTTTATTAAGATTTTTAATTACTGGGAAAATAAATGAAAGGCTAACAAAAAAATAAAATAAATAAAACACCCCAGTCGAGTGTAAGCAATATAATTAGTGTCAATTTTTTTTTTTTTTTAACGAAGTAGGTACAGTAAAAAATATAAAAACTAAAGTTAAATTATGAAAAATGTCAAGGACTTGGAACGTTATTACAGTTTGTACTAAATATAAAAACCTCTGTACCTCTGTTACTTTCCACGTTATTTGAAAGTAATTTCGACTGGGTTATAGCGACGATGGTGGGCCAAAAAATGGACTTATCCCATTCTTTCCGTGAGGTCTTTATATACATATAACTAATAATTATAAGTTTTAATTAACGACCTATGAAAGGATGTATAGACAGACAGACATTGTAGGGACACTATATCCTAGGGTTCTCTTTTACTTTTGGACTGAGCCCAATTCTTCACGATTTTGACGATTATTTAATCACAAAAAAAAATTGAAAATTAAATAATTAACTTTTGAGAGGCTAAAAGATCATATAAATAAATGTTGACTAAAAACATTATCAATAGGTTTTTAATTAAATCTTCCTCAGGCTCTTGATCTTGTATTATTCACTTCGCAAAGGATAAATAGCCTTGCCATTAAATGCTTCCTTTCTTTATATGCTTCCCAAAAAAAACTCATTAGAATTTAATTTTACAATCTACATTCTATTCTATTAGTAAAAATCGAGGGGTGAACCGCGACCTAAAATCGTGTACACCTACTTCCACTTTCACTTTCATTTCCAAGTAGAAGACAATAAAAAACAATAGATTATCTATTAAATTCCAAAGTAATTCCAAAGACGGTGTACACCTAATTCCAAACGCGGTTCACCCCTCGATAAAAATCTAGAACCGTTAGAGGCTCACTACATCGGTAAATAACAAAGATTTAATACAATTTAAAGGGTTGCTTTTTTGTAGAGTTATTAGGAAAGCATTTAATGTCAAGGCTGTTTTTATCTATAACTAAGTGTATAGTACAACATAAAAAACCTGAGGAAGCTTTAATTAAAGAGACATTGCGGTTGATAATGTGTTGAGTCAACTACTCTATATGACCCTACCCACTTAAAATTTCATTATTTTATAGAATTATAGAACTAAATCAAGAAAAAATAAAATATATGATGTAGCCATCTCATGATTTTACCATACATTTGCCCACCTCCCCCACTAAAGGTCATAAACAGTAACTGTGCAAAATTTGAAATTTTGACCAAATCGGATAAAGGGTTCAAATGTTAAAAAAATTTAATAACACATGCACTCACTAATTGATATTTTGACAAAATAATTAATGTCAGTTAAAATATAATTTTTTATTAAACAATTAAATATCCCAGCGCCTCCCATCAATCGCAGCCCCGGCTGATCCTTATGTCTATAATAAAAATAATCTTTTCTTCGTTCTCTACATATAATTTTTTATGTTCCCTATATAACGTTTTATTATATACCGAAACGTCTTGAATTCGCACCACTTTTTACTTTACCATACAGGATATGGTCAAGTATTGTAATCGTGCATGAAAAAAGTGTTTTTTACTTCTTTTTTTCGAAATATCTCAAAAACGGATGAAAGTATTTTGATTAAAAAAATTGAGCGAAACCATGGCAGTTCGCTCTATAAAAAAGTCCTTATAAGTAAACATCTAAAAAATTATATTTTTTGAGATAATAATTGTTTTTTCAAAATGTCTGTTAGTCAGTCTGTGGGTTGCCAAATTTTTGTGGACGAGCTAGCTCAAAAACTAGTGTGAATATCAAAACCAAATTTCACACGTAGTTTTGGTTCATTGAGATTAAGAGCTGATTAGATTTTAGAGCATATCGACCCAAAATTAAGGGGAGTGGAGGGGGGGGGGGTTAAAAATTAAAAATCTAGGCCATTTAAGTAAACTCAGCCAAATTTTGTATACATAATCCGTGGTCCCCCAGAAGTCTAAAAATGGAAAAACTAACAGCCCAAAATGAGGGAGGGGAGGGGTATAGAGCCAAAAAATGAAAATATAGATCCTTATACCAAACTCAACCAAATTTTGTATACATAATCAATGGGCCCCAGAAAACTAAAAATGCAAAATCTAACCGCCCAAAATGGGGGTGGGGGATGAAATGCTAGGCTCTTGTACTAAACACAACCAAATGTTGTATACAGTGGGTCCCCATTAGTCTAAAAATGCAAAAACTCCCCCCCCCCTACATGATTTTAAATAATTTTATTAACTATTAAATATAAGTGAGGGACCAGGTTGTATGGTAAAGTCAAATGGATGGCCACATCAAAACGTGTCAGTTTATTTTTATTAAAATTTTTATCGTATATATCGTATGGATATTGAATCCATGAAAAACAACATTTATAATTAAAAAAGACTGATGATGAAGACCAAGTCTTCGAAACTATAGTCTCAAACAAATAAATAATATATATATATACAGATATATCATCTCGATATATGTGTGTGTGTGTTTGTTTGCGTCAAGCAGAGGACAACCTCTTTGTTTCTCTTTGTAAATCAACAACTCTGCTACTCTCGGCAAAACAAAAACTTTTCAATTTTTGAGATATTTCGAAAATACGATAAAAAAATTAAAAAAAATAAATGTCATGTTAGTTCATAATTCGAGTACCTACTTCACCATACACCGTATGGTTAAGTGATAATTTTATTCATTTTTTATTTATTTATTTTAATACTCACTTCGGCGGTACATATACTAAAATGGGTAAAGTAAAAATAATTATATTTAGACCAATTCCATACTCCGGCCTCAGCCGTCCAGCAATCCGCCCTCACCGAGCATATATACTGAGTAATTGATTTGAAAGATAAAGTTGGGAAAACATGGAAACATACCCTCTCGCAGTAAATCCGTCATCCCATTATTGAATCTCCCTATAAGTAAGTTTACAAATCAATTGATTTATAACAACACAACAACATCAATATGAAAAATTCTTATTTGATTGGTATCTGTACTCGTTTTTTTATTTTACTTTTGAATCAAACAAACTTTTTGTATAAATCATCAATACATATATAAATTATACATAGATGAAATATACTATACGTTGTATTTTTTATATACTATACATACTTAGATATATTGTTAAGCAAAAAAAAAAAACAATAAATAATAAATTTGGAAATGTTTCTAGTTAGCTCAGCTACTAATATTTGGGTCAAAAATATTCAAATAAGTCAGGATTGTCCAATCCGTGGCCCGCGGGCCTCATGCGGCCAGCACTGCAATGAGTGTGGCCCGGCCAACATAAAATCATAAACTTGCTTAAAACATTGAAATTTATATGTAGAGATATATTTATTCCCTTTTTCGAAATTTGAATGTACATTTGTAGAATACGTGAAGCTTTTTTCAAGAATAAAATTCACTAAAAGCGAAATTATAAGTTCAACTATATAAGATAAAAAAAAAATAATGAGGTTTCCAATATTTAAAAATTCTTCTTCTTCTCATATTTTCATGTTTTAAAATTTTTATTATTTCAGCAATTTATATGCTACGACACCAAGCAAGTCTATAGTTATCATTCTAGTACAAGGAGACAAGGAATTGGGGTTTTCTAGAACAATCACAATTAATTGATAATTTCTCTCCTGGACTAAAACTTGTTAGGGCTTGTCTTGATAGACTGATGATGAAGGTTCAACCTTCGAAACTATA
This sequence comes from Forficula auricularia, assembly GCA_024734495.1. NCBI lineage: Eukaryota > Metazoa > Arthropoda > Insecta > Dermaptera > Forficulidae > Forficula > Forficula auricularia. The sequence continues at coordinate 22,854,416 of JALMQS010000030.1, read as the reverse complement.
GTCTCTAACGAACAGAATATGTTATAATCTTATTTGTTATATTCGTGAGAGGGTTAATATCAAAACCCGTACGATCCAATTTTTAGAAATATGTTTTATTGCATTTTTCTAAGTATTTAGTGTATTTTATAAGTGTGCTGTGCAGTTGGTATCAAAACCCTCTAAATTCTTTTTGAATTTGATGGTAAAAGTCCACCTGCACATCAAAACCAACTGGATCCAAGCTTTCAGGACTGTTTTTTTGAATCTCTTGTAAAATTTTGTATGATGGATCGAATTGGTTTTGATGTTAAGCGCCTCATATAAGCTACGCAAAAATGAATTGGGATATTGAAGTATTTTAAATTCTATTTGTCCAGGAACTTTAATTTATTTTTATTATTAAATAAGTGTCACAATATGTTTAGGAACTAATACCAGAATACGAACGAAAAGTTATCCAAGTTTCGGTTATTCCAGAAACAAATGTAATGTGAAAGGAAAGCGTAGATGTTAATAATATTGCATTGAAGGAGACAATAAAAGAGTGTGTCTTCTGCTGGAATTATAAATTTTATTTATTTATAACGAGACTATAGTTTCGAGGGCTTTGTCTTCTTCATCAGATCTATTACAATTAGAAATTTCTAACCTAACCACATGAAAGATGTTAACCTTTCATTCATAAATTAATTCCTGTGAATACATTGTAATAGACTGATGAAGAGGGCAAAGCCCTCGGAAACTATAGTCTCGTTATAAATAAATAAAATTTATAATTCCAGCAGAAGATACTCTTTTATTGTCTCCTTCAATATATAAAAATTCTGCTACTCTCGGCAAAAACTTTCAATTTAATAATATTGCAATATCCCTATTCATTTTTGACTAGTTTATATGGTGGCCGACCATATAAAGCCATTGATTCTGCATTTATTCTGCAAAAACACAACATCACGGTTCGATCCCATCTAGAAGCAAAAATCTAAAAACTAATATTTTCAAAATATTAATAATAGCGGCTCCCCCGCTCTAGGGACGGGTAATTCCTAGTTCTAAATCCAGGGGAAGGCGACGGAAAACCACCCCTGAGAAAAATTTAAGGGCAATAGAGAGGATACTCTCCATAGTAATCAGCGACGCTCAATTGAGTATGGCAGTTGAAGAAAAAGAATTGATGTTTATTTGCATCAAGCAGAGAACAAGTTCATTGATTTCCCTTTATGAAAAAATTGATGATAACTTTTCGTAGATCAGAGATCAAATCACTTTTCAAAATAAGATTTTCTTGGTAGAAGATATAATTCGAGACAAGCTCCAATGTAAGGTCCCGATGGAGTTTTTGTCTCGTTTCTGCGATAAATCAACGTTGAATGAGCAATTCAATTAAATCCCCGTCATCTCTCTGTGGTCAATTAATCCCTGCAGCCCAGAGGGCTGGGATAAATATAACGGAAGGGTGGCCGAAGCTGAAGGGCACCACGCTTCGCCACCATTACACGCTAATTCGATTAACTCTCTCTCTCTCTCCCTTACATTTAATGCAAAAGCCACCCCCACAACAAACCTCCCTTCCTTTATCCTAAAGATATCCTCCCGTTCAACTGCAAAATGAACCAAAAGTAACCAGACAGAGATACAGTATAAAACTAGTGACTTCTAATTTTAATAAAGAGAAATAATATCCCACGAAAAATTTTAAATATAGAAATTATAGAAATTTTAGTATATTTGGGGCTAGGGGTGAACCGCGATTGGAATTAGGTGTACACCGTCTTTGGAATTATGTGGAATTATTTTGGAATTCATTAGATAATGCCCCTTCATCTATTGTCTTCTACTTGGAAATGAAAGTGGAAGTGGAAGTAGGTGTACACGATATTAAGTCGCGGTTTACCTCTCGATTTGGGATCAGACGGTCCTAGAGAATTGAAAAAATATATTTTATTCGAAATGTGTCGAAAAAAAATTTCTGTTGAAAAACGAAAAAATGCCAGGCTTATTTATAGCTTTGTGAAATTTCTGATTTTCACAAAAAATTTAAAATATGCAAATTATTATTGGGCGTGAGGTTAATTGGGGGTGAGGTTAATAACCTCATCCCGGAAAAATCCAGTTGTTATGAAACACGAATATAAGCCTCGGAACTGGACGGATAAACCTTTGATAACCAAGCGACGAAATATGGATATGAATATTGGTACATGGAATGTTTTAAGTTGGCACAGACCAGTGGCGTCCATAAAAGCTATCAAGGAGCTAGAAAGATAAAAAATGGATATCACCGCTTTTCAAGAAATAAGATGGCCTGGATCTGGAAACACCAAGATCAGAACATCGGTTATATTTTATAGCGAAATATCAGGAATGCACATGAATTCGGCACAGGTTGGGTTGTAAGGGATCTTTAATACCATGGCTTTCGAACCAATGGATGAAAGAATGTGGTATATGAGGCTTCGAGGGATGTTGTATAATTATTCGTTATTCTCTGTGCTCCAAAAGAAGATAAAGACGAAAGCGTCAAAGACCTTTTCTACGACAGCTTGGAAAAAGTAATTAATGAAGCCCCAAAACATGACAATATAACTAATAATAATAATAACTCAATAATACTTAGGGATTTTAATTCCAAAATTGGTAAAGATCGAGATCTACTAACATACATAGGCACACATAGCCTTCCGGACCAATCAAATGACAATGGTCTACGCGTAGCAAATCAAGGGGCAGCCAATAACATGTTGATTAAATCTACAATGTTTCCGTATAAGGAGATATATAAGCAAACGTGAATTTGAAATGATGGAGTAATTCGAAATCAAATTTATCATGCCATGGTGGACGCAAGACATAGTTCTAACATCCTGATGTTAGAAACTATAGAGAGGCAGATGGAATACGGACCATATACTAGTGGGATGTAAAGTAAAATTCCGGATATCACTTACAAAAAATCATTCATTAAGACCAAATGACAAGTGGGACACAAGCATGCTGAGAGATCCACAAGTGGTTCAACAATTTCAGAATAAAATCCGGGATCTGCTGGTGGCTTCAGAGATGGATGAAAGCATCCATGAACAGTGGGCAAATATCAAAGAATGTGTAAAACAGGCTACTAAAACAACACTCCCCTAGGTAATTAAGAAACATAACAACTGGTTCTCTAATGAATGTGAATCCATTATGGAAGAAAAAATAACGGCTAGAATAAAAATGCTGCAAAATCCGATCAAATTTATAAGATTTTTAAAAAATTTCTGAAAATTTTTTTTGTCTTTAAAATCTTTAAACGTCTCTATCATCGTAAATAATGGTCTGAGAGCCTTAAAACAATCAAATTTATAAGATTTTTTTAAGAACTCTACGGTTCTGTGGAACACAGGTTGAAGAACTCTGCTTTACGTAGTAAATGTGGCTTTAGTTAATAGCAATATATTAATATTATTTTACTCTTTGAATTCAGGTAAAAAGGTCGAATTTTATGCACGACTAATAACTTATGAGACTGGATAAGTACACCAATTAAAAAAAAAAACTTTAGAGCCGTTTTTGAGAAAATCACAAAAAACCAAAAATCTTTCATGTCAATGTCAACTTTCTGGGTTACGATTTTAACAAAAGCTTGCTGTGCACCTTCTACCCTATATCAAGCTTAAATTTCGAGCTTTGAATCTATGAGACTTATGGTTTCCAAACCCAGGGGAGGGGTACATACTTACATACATACCTACCCACTGACCAATGGATTTTTGGTCACTTTTTGCCTCTGGGGACAACAATATCATCAGGTTTTATGTTCTAAATCCGTTTTCAAACTATTTAAAGGCATCGGCTCCTTCCACCTAGAAGTCACAAAATGAAATTAACTTTTTTTCATCTCCGACATAGAAGCTCTCAAAGTGTCAAGACTCCGGCAGGTGATCACAAAATACTTCACATTATATTTTATATCATTACATGGTGGAGAATATATATTAGAAAGTAAAAAATCTGGGTCCGATAGTTCATTCCTTCTACATGTACCAAATGTGCGAAATCCGTACCGAGTCTTACAAAAGTTTAGTGGGAGATAAATTTAACCGAATTTATCGCGCGGAGAATTTACCACTGCTCGAAGCCCCTAAAACCTTAGTAAATTGGATATTGAATTGTATCTAAGTTTCTGAGATTGGCTCGTGATCCCGGCTTCTTTTCCTTCTACTCTGTTCTTTCCACGATGGAGGGGCCAGCCCATACAGGCCTTTAGGGGATCCACATTCTGGTGTATCTCCTTCTCACATCAATATCAATAAAAAAAAAAAAAAAAAAAGTTTCCACTTTTTCTTCAAATTTCTGATCAACACATTCCAATCGAATGGAACAGATGCAAGTCTCCGCAAGGCCCTTAATTATTATTTATTTATTTTGATGCCACACTCTTTGAATTAAAATTTTGCCATTTTAAAAGTAATAAATTTTGTGCCACCCCTTCTATTTATTCGCATTTTAAGAAACACTGTATAAATATAACGCGACTATATCTTAATAATTTTTACTTTCACTCTTTTTTTCTTTCTATTCCCCTATAATAACTCAAACTCCATAGCCCTAGGAGAAATAAAAATTGCGTTAAAAAATATTTCATCATTGGGGTTAAATGTGCAAAAGAAAAAAACAAATGAGGGTTACACCCTCAAGTCCTGAGGAAGGGTGTTGTTTGTCAAATCAGCAAACACTTTAAAAGACCAGAGGGTTGAAATAGAGAGAGAAAGGGGTGTGTGTGTTTGTATGTGTGGGAGAGAGAAATAAGTGAAAACGATCTTGTTCAACCCCCTCGAAGGGCTTTCGACTAAAAGAGTAAGGGGGGGGGGGTTACCATACATTCTTTAGCCACTCCCACTTTTTTATATCAAGATAAAAAATAAATCTCACGCTTTTATTTTTATTCAATCCGTTCATTTTTTTATTCTTAATAATTTTTACTTTCACTTGTATCCCAAAAGTAATTTTTATCTGAAACAATTAAAAAACAAGTTCTACTAACTTGTATTTTAATTTATATATTCTAATTTCTAAAAATATTTTATGTAATTTTTGAATTTTTATAGAGATTTCTATAGACACATTAAAATAAACTGCAACGGATCGTTGGTAAACTTTATCCAAAGTCATTTGAAATATTAATATGTTTATTCTTTTATTATTAATCAGATATCACTGGGTATTTGCAGTCCATGTTTAAATTAAAATAAAGAATTTTAAAAAGTACTATCTTACTCCTGAGTAAAATACTTTAAAATATAATTTTACTAAAAACTTTATATAAGCTTTTTTGTAGTCTTCAAGGTACTTAATTAGGATATTAAATTTCATATAAATTGGTCAAGTCATTTTCAAGGTATTTAGAAAAAACTAAAAAAGTACTGAAATAAGGTATTAATATTTGTGGGCCGATATGTACCAAAAACTAATCAGCGATTTATTTTGTTAAAATATTGGTAGATTTGCAATTTCATTTCAATCGGTGCAACGGTGTAGAAAAAATCGTGGACAAAAAAAAACGATAACATCCATCCATTCGCACGCGCTTCCTGAAAAAATCGCATTTTTTGCCCTCTCGGCGAGACCCCGTGTAATTTTTGACAAAACCGTCACGTGCTAAAATTCAACCTAAATGAATACTACAATTTGTGACTTTAATTGAGACCATGGGTTCCGTAGTCTTTACCTGAGGACCCTTTAATAAAATAAAAATAACAATAAATTAATAAATTTAGGCAGCCTATATATATATATATATAAAATTAAGGTTTTGTCTGTACATTGGGGTGGTGGTGGGTACGGGGGGGTTGAGGGGCGGGGGTTCAGGGGTGAGCCACCTGGCTAGAAAGAGAGCCGCCGAAGGCGGGCCTTGCAGCTAGTATTTAATAAAATGATTTTTAATCATGTAGGGGGTTAGTATTTGCATTTTTAGACTTCTGGGAGCCCACTGATTATGTATTCAAAATTTGGTTGAATTTGGTTCATAGACTTATTTTTATTTTTTGGCCTACAACTTCCCCTCTCCCTCATTTTGGGCTTGATAGTTTTTGCATTTTTAGCCCACGGATTATGGATACAAAATTTGGTTGAGTTTGGAACAAGGGTCTAGTTTTTTAATTTTTTGACCCTACATTCCCCCCCCCATTTTGGGTGGTTAGTTTTTGTATTTTTAGTCTTTTGTGGTACCACTGATTATGTATACAAAATTTGGTTGAGTTTGGTACAAGGTCCTAGAGTTTCATTTTCTGAAACTACACTCTGGGCAGTTAGTTTTTGCATTTTTATACTCCTGGTGGTCCACTGAATATGTATACAAAATTTGGTTTAGTTTTCTCAAATGGCCTAGATTTTTAATTTTTAACCCCACTCCACCCCCCTCCCCTTAATTTTGGGTCGTTATGCACAAATAGATAATACTAATAAGGAAAATATTTACTATTTTTGAGTGAATTTTTGAGTAAATTCAATATTTTGACCGCCTGGAGAACTTCACCCATTGGTCACCGTAAAGATTAAAAAATTTTCATTTTTATCATCCTATAGTCAATTCTTTTATCTTTTACAATAACGAGTGAAAAAAAAATACTTGACCATATCCTGTATGGTAAAGTAATAATTGAATATGTAGCTCTTGTTCGAAATCGACCTTGAATTATTTTTTAATTTACCTAATATATTAAAAAAATACATATACAAGAGAAATATTGAATTATAAAATATAAATAAATAACTGTACTAATTAAAATCCTTAAAATGTGGTTGACGTTGGTGCACCTGTATTTAGGCAACCTATCGAGCAGAGAAGAATGAAAGCTGCGTAAGAGCTAGGCGAGTCCAGCCATCAGAGATGGAATGCTCCAGAGCTTAGGTCATTAGGTATGTATGAAAGGATTATTTTTACATAAGCTTTAAATAGGCAGGGAATAGAAAAGGTATAGTTTACCATATATGGTAAACATTCGAATTTTTCCGATTTGCTGCTTCAGTTGAATTTTATTAAAGAGATTTTGCTATTTATTTTATCCAATGCGAAGCACTACGGAACCCATGGTCACATATTGTAGTATTTATTTAAGTTGAATGTGACGGTGGCGGTGCAGGTGACGGTTTTGCCAAAAATGACATGTCCAGAGGCCAAAAGTGCGATTTTTTCATTTAGTGGGCGCGGATTCAACATGGACTTCAAATAAGGAGTAATATCTGATTACTAATAAAAGAACAAACATTAATATTTCAAGGTCTATAGATAAAGTCTAGCAAAGATCCCTTCCAGTTTATTTATTATAGGTTCATTTTAGAGTATATTTAATTTTTTCTTGTTTTTTACTTTATTCTTTTTAGTTTGGACTATCTCTTAACTAACTCTTCTAATTTTAATTTTTTAATCCCCCTCCCCCTTAATTTTTTATTCGATTTCAACCAAAATCTAATCAGCTATTAATCTCAATGCACCAAAGCTATATATGAAATTTCGTTTTGATTTTCACACTAGTTTTTGAGCTAGAGCAACCTTTGATTAGATGAGGGCGTAATTTCGGGACTTAATCAGGTCGCGGGCCCTATGTAAGAAATAAGTAGGTAGTAGTGAATAAAATACCGATAATTTTTCTTTATTAATTATAATACTTAGCATAATCAAATATAAAAATCAAATGAAAATTAATGAGAGACTTGAGTTTGAAGATGAGAAACAAGATGATCAATATTGGGCTCAATATCACTAGTACATAGGCGCAAATTGTTTTGTAAATTAACATCTGTAAGCCGGGTACAATGCTTATTTTTATTAATTTTCATGATTGAAAAAAGCTACTCACATTTATACGTGCTGCCGAATGTGCAAATTATTTTTCGTACGAAAACTCTCAGCTGTGGATACTTTTCTTTGGAAAGGTATGTTCTGTAAAATTCGCTTAGTTCCACATCAGCAAACTTAGACTTCAAATATGAGACTTCTTGAAGCTCGATCAACTCCATTTGTAGGTGAACCGGAGCATCTTCCACATTACACTTACAAGGATTTGCAAAAATATTGAAAGTGCTATCCATATACTTAAAATCAGAAAACCGACCAGTGAATTGCTCTGAGAGTAGTTTCAGTTTTTCATCATATTCAATGTTTTCGGGACTGGATAATGTTAAAAAATGAAAACAGTTTTTACTTCTCATTTGTGTTTCCCACAAGCGAATTTTGTTTTGAAAAGCTTTAAGATGACTGTACAGCTGATTTAGCAATTGCCCTTGTTTATTTTTTTTGCACCTTATTTGAAATTTCTGAATCTCTTGCGGGCCGGATTGAAGCTGGTGGAGGGCCGGGGGTTGCCCATATATGACACAAATATATATATATTATATAATATATAATATATATATGTACACAAAATTTGGTAAAGTATTAACAGACATTTTGACAAAATAATTAATATTTGGTAAAATTTAATTTTTTTGATGTTTTCTCATTAGGATTTTTAGTAGAATAAAACGTCATGGTTTTGATCATTTTTTTTTTATCAAAATAGTTTCACCTGTTTTTGAGATATTTTGAAAAAACAAAGCAAAACAAAAAACAACTTTTTTCATGCACAATCATAATACTTGACCATACCTTGTATGGTAAAGTAGTATAAATATAAATTATTTATTTGCTTATTCTTCGTTAACTAGGCTGTTTATTGCAAATTAAACGCACTCTAATGAATAATTCAAAACGCCTCTAGAGGGAAAGAGGCTAAGTGAAGCAGGCTGGCTGGGTCTTCTGGATAGAGTGGATGTCTGTCCGTGCCATCTAACCATTGATATTGTTCAAGTTCTCTCCAGAGAAAACGTTTTGACAAGTATACTAGACGAGCTCCATTATCTTACATACAATACAGAATATCTAATCTATCCTCAGTATCTAACAATTAACATAAAGCCTAAGTTAATTATAGAATAAGAGAGGCTCTTACCTGATTCAGGTTTTAAATCAATTAGTGCAAATCATATAAAATACCATACTATCATTCATTCTTCCATTAATTCAAAACATCACAGTAAATGAGAGTTAAGCCTACGAAACTAGCCTCGAGCACATAAAATATTATACCTACAAATTTTTATATTTATTGGGACTTTGAAAAAAAATCTATTTTTTATATCTATTTTAAAACTTTATTATAAATAATTTTGATAGTCGATAAGAAAAACTTGAAAAAATTGTTTTTTCAACGAAATTTTCTCTGGAGAGAGACGGACTGGTAGAAATTTTAATTGAATGTAATGGAAGGCAGCCCAGGGGTAGTGAGGAAAGAAAAAATTAACACATATAAAATAAGTTAAATTAATTGAACTATGAATATGGAACGGGTTCGTTAAAAATAAAATGTTTATATAAAATAAGGTGTAATTTATTGGAATCCTTCCTCCTTTCCTTTCAAACCGACGTTTCGGAGGATTTTTCCCTCCTTCTTCAGGGTTTCAAAGGGTCAATGAATGAAACAAATAAAATGTTTCCTTCTTCTCTCCACAGTAGTGTTCAAAAACTTTCTTCATTTTTAACAAAGGCATAGAAAAACAAATTTTTTTTTCCTTCTCTAATTAAGAAAAGAAGAAAAAAAAATTGTTTTTCTATGCCTTTGTCAAAAATGAAGAAAGTTTTTGAACACTACTGTGGAGAGAAGAAGGAAACATTTTATTTGTTTCATTCATTGACCCTTTGAAACCCTGAAGAAGGAGGGAAAAATCCTCCGAAACGTCGGTTTGAAAGGAAAGGAGGAAGGATTCCAATAAATTACACCTTGTTTTATATGTGTTAATTTTTTCTTTCCTCACTACCTCTGGGCTGCCTTCCATTACATTCAATTATTGTTTTTTCAATTAATTATAAGCAATTTAAAAATGATAAAATTTCAAATAGAATCACATGACTCCAAACGCACCATGATTGGTCATCTTGTTTGTGGCGTCAACATGTTAAAATAACTCCACGTTAGTAGACGCTCGACGGCTTATACATTAGTATTAACAAAATATATTCGAATTTTGGTGCAGAATAAATTGTTTTTGACAAATAATTTTATCTAGTTAATAATGTGTGATAAAGAATTATTAATGTGAAAACATTAAAGTACGATGAAGCTCATACGCAAGATCTAATAAAAAAAGCTTTGTCGTTTTGGTCAAAAAATATATTTCTGAAACTCTTAACATCTATAAAATTAAATAAATAGATAATGGTATTGGACCTTTTTTGTTATGTTTGTTCAGGCATAACTTCTTTGTTTATAAACCGATTTTAATGATTCTTTCTGCGTTTGGATCAGTATAGCTCCAACATAGACAAGATACCTAACTATTTACTTATTTTATGTATGTTCAACGAGAACTTTTTGCCACGTGGACCGATTTCGATAATTCTTTTTTTATTGGAAAGGGTTGGTCCCATATTAATTTGGTCAAGTTCTGATGTTATGATCAATGACGAAATAACGTAAATCTCCAATTTTTATAAGCAAATAATCGAAATTATAATAAATAAGATCTTTTATAAAAAAAATCTGAAAACATTCATTTTAAATCCTCAAAAGATTCGAGAGAATTTCTATATTTATGAATTGAATTTCATTATCAATAATCTTTAAAGAATTTGGTGTCGGTTCTAGGTGAAATATTTTAATAGATAATAAGTAAAAATATATTGATTATGGGCTCATAACCCGAAATATATATTAAGATAAAAACTCAAAACATATATTTGTTTTATTTGTGAAATCCAGCTAAAAAAATATATTTTTACTTATTATCTATCAACTTTCATTATCAATTTCTGATTCATTTGCCCCACGCTTTCTCTTACGAGATGCGGTATTACCTATATTAAGTCACTATTAATAATATCACTAAAAAGAGAAAAATAAAAATAATTTTTTAAAAAAAAATAAAACCGACTTCAAAAAATAAAAAGAACTCAAAAATCAAATAAAATGCACTAAATGGTATAAAATAATTATCTAATTTAGTTACAACTAAAGGACGAAATATTTAGATGAAATCACTTTTTGAAGTCGGTGCCAAACAAACTATATAAGCGAATATACCCCCCAAACGTACTAAGTAAGATCCGCCGAGATCGATTCATAAAATGTATATGTTTGGCACCGACTTCAAAAAGTGATTTCATGTTAATATTAATATTTCGTCGATTAGTTGTAACTAAATTAGATAATTATTTTATACTTTTTAGCGCATTTTATTTGATTTTTGAGTTCTTATTATTTTATTTGTTGCATTTGATTTTTTTGAAGTCGGTTTTATTTTTTTTATTTCATATGAATTGGAGATTATGTTATTGATTATATCATCAGAACTTGACTAAATTAATATGGGACCAATCGGAAACTATACTGAACCTAATACAAAAAAATCATCAAAATCGATTCACAATTAGCGAAGAGATCGAGTAACATAGACACAAAAAAAAAATTCAGTCGAATTGAGAACCTGCTCCTTTTTTAAAAACAGAGCGTATTGTACGGTTTTCGCTACTACTAACATCTGAACATTTCCATCAGTTTAATTCGCATGGAATATGTCACGTCTTAACATATAAGTTAAATCCATCAGTGATTTCAAATGATAATCAACAAACAAACAAAATTATTTTTATTTGTTTGTATTCATAAAAAACAAAAAAATGCCTTTCTTTTTCCCTCGACTAGAGAGATCTGACTTGGCTATTCTGTCTGTTGCCAATTCGTATCTCTATATGAACAGGATGAGGAGGACCTCCCTAGATGTAGAATTCGCTATACGATGGATGAATTAGCATGACAATTGTGATGTCAATCATATCTAGCGCTGCAGCCCACCCACCCTCTCTCGCTCACGGCAAGGGTAAAAAGCTAACAAAAGCGAGCGCGCACCCCTGGCCCTAGCGCCACGACCTCCCACTCACCCTCTGCGTCGGCTTCCACTTGACAGCTGTCGAGTGAGTGACAAAAATCACACTCAACGGCTCCATTGTATGCCGGCCACGGGAATCACCATTGGACAAACACCCCCCACCAAAAAAAAATAACCCCAAATCTATAGCTATATTAAACAATACAATAGATCTTTTGAATTATTAATGAATTTTTCGCTTGTTTTCAAGAATTATAAAGATAAAAGTCAATAAATATAAAATAAAATAAAATAAAAGAATAATAATCATGATATGGGTATCTATGAAGTTTTTTTCAAGAGAAAGGTGTAAAATGGAACGAGATATGATAAATAACATGAATTGATGAATATATTTGTATATATATATATATATATATATATATATATATATAAAATTAAGGTTTTGTCTGTACATTGCTCCAAATCACGTCAAAGTTTGGTTGCACTAGTTTCAAGTAAAGTTATGAGGGAAAACACTTCAACAAAATTTCTGTCTGTCTGTCTGTCTGTATGTGTGTCTGTATGTTTCCGTATGTTCAGCGAAAAGTTGCTCACGATTCACGTAAAAAAGACTGAAGGGATTATTATAAAATTTCATATTGGGGGGGGGGGGTCAAAAAATGTAAATTCTTGCTATTGGATCAAACTCAACCAAATTTTGTACACATAATCTGTGGGCCACTAGAAGGATAGAAATGAAAAAAAATGGGGGTGGGGGTAAAGTAGTGGGGCGGAGTAGGGTGGGGGTGCAGGAGGTGGTACGGGGTCCAGAGGGCGTATCCGGGGTGGCACGGAGCGGGGATCCAGAGGGATTAGCGATGTGGGGGTGCGGGGGCGAGGTTCAGTGTTGGTTATTGATAAACCACCTTAAAAACGCAGCCCTTTGGTTGGTAGAATTTTTGTTTAAAATTTCAATCACTGTAATCTTAGAATAAAAGAAAAATACGTCACCATTAATTTAAGCCCTTCTTAAGAAAATAAGCATTTGTACCAAAAACAAAATTTACCGGTCGATAAATAAAATAAATAAATTGAGCAACGAAATTAAAAAGCTTTTTATTAAAATAATTTTCTAAGAAAAACATTTGTGATCAAGTAATTTAGCAAATTCGCTATCCGAGAATTGAATCATGCGTGCCATTTCCAAATGGCGTTTCTGACGTTTTAAATTATCAATTAAGATCAACTGTTTCTTGAATGCACCAATCAATGCTGATTTATGTTGTTCCAATTTACGTATTTTGACTGACAAATCATTATATTGCGAGCGGTTCATTTCACGTAACTCCTTTGTTTCTGTTTGATTTTGTTTCAAAATAATTTTCAATTTATCAATTTCATCGAGATGCCGTTGTAATCGAACTTCATTTGTATTTGAATCAATTTGACTTTGTTTCATTTGTTTTCTAGAAATTTCCAATTCCTAAAACAAACATAAGAAGAAAAAATAAATTTTAAGAAATATAATAATAGACTATGGCAAAAATAATAATAAAAAATGTGGATAAAGTAAAATAAATCTCAACCAAAACATTCTGTGAAAAACTAGTCCAAGTTCGAAAAAGTAGTGAAATCTAGTGTGTAGCCAAGTTAAATTTGCCATGAATAATTAAGTTGAGAGATCTACTATTTTCTCAACTTAATTATTCTTGGCGAATTTAACTTGGCTACACACTAGATTTCACTACTTTTTCGAACTTGGCCTGTTTTTTAACAGAATGTTTTAGTTAAGATTTCTCTTCTTTTTGTAAGCTATAAGGAAGCCCCTTGGTCCAAAGGGCTAGAATTTTTATTTTTGACCCCCCCTCTTTTGAGTGGTTAGTTTTTGCATTTCTAGCCTTCTGGGGGCCCACAGAATATGTATACAAAATTTGGTTGAGTTTGGTCTAACGGGATAGAATATTCATTTTTGACCCTCCCCCCATTTTGAAGGGGTTGAAAGATAGAAAATTTGGATTTTTTGAATTTTTTCTTTGTTTGTGTCCAAACTCTACTAGAAGGCGAAATTTCATAATGCTGGAATGACTGAAAGTACCCTATAGGTTTTGATGTGTCATTGAGTGCCAAAATTAGCCTTTTTCTTAGGTCCATATCTCAGAATCTATTTAAGATATATTATTGAAATGGTTTAGGTCTAATACGGTTTGAAAATTGGAGAAATTTATTTACAACATGGTATGTGATGAAAATAATTTTCAAATTGCAAGAACACTGTCCTTCGATTTTTGATTCATATCAGATTTGCTTACGGAATTGTTGATGAGAAGAAGCCAACATATGTTATAAAAGAGAACTACCTAAATAGTTACCCTCAAATTTTTTAATATTTCTCAAATAACCAGCAGTAGTTTTCAGTACGGAATTAAAATAGGACCTATTCTCATATAGTATTTTTTCCTTAAAATCCCCCCACCCCCCTCATACCATAAAAAATTTTTACACTCTTTGTGAATCACCGGGTAATATTAAAATAGTATGTGTCAGGGAGTAGAGGTTTCCCAAGTTTTAATTAGTTAAGTGTATCAATAGGTAACTTTTAAAGAGTTAGGCGTTGGTTCAAGGTGAAACATTTTTTAATAATAAATAAATTTAGTAGAATTACAAGGTAGCTTTCACATAAAATAAAACAAATAATAGATATTACTAGCTGCAAGGCGCGCCTTCGGCAGTCCTCTTGCTAGCCAGGAGGCACGCCCCCTGGACCCCACCCCCGTTACGCCCCCCCCCTGGACTCCACTTCGCACCATCACCCTACTCCGTCTTACTCCCTCACGCCACCCTCATTCCACCCCCGGACCCTCATACCACCCCCCGCACCCAGTTTTTGAATTTCTAGCTTTCTAGTGACCCACAGATTATTTATACAAAATTTTGTTAAATTAGGTGCAAGAGCAAGAAATTTCATTTTTTGACCCTCCTCCCATTTTGGGTCGTTAGTTTTTGCATTTCTAGCCTTCTAGTGACCCACATACAAAATTTGATTGAGTTAAGTCCAAGATCAAGAATTTTCATTTTTTGACCTCCCCCCCCCATTTTGGTTGGTTAGTTTTTGCATTTGTAGCTCTCTAGAGGCCCACAGATTATGTATACAAAATTTGGTTGAGTTAGGTCCAAGAGCAAGAATTTTCATTTTTTGACCCTCCCCGCATTTTGGGTGGTTAGTTTTTGCATTTCTAGCTCTCTAGAGGCCCACAGATTATGTATACTAAATTTGGTTGAGTTTGCTCCAAGGGCAAATATTAATATTTTTTCGCCCTCCCGCCCTTTTTGGAGAAGTTTTTTGGGTGGTTTTTTGGGGAAATTTTTTTAAACAAAAGTTGTCAGAAATCACAT
Source organism: Forficula auricularia (assembly GCA_024734495.1). Lineage (NCBI taxonomy): Eukaryota > Metazoa > Arthropoda > Insecta > Dermaptera > Forficulidae > Forficula > Forficula auricularia. The sequence goes on along the minus strand of JALMQS010000030.1, from coordinate 22,839,155 downwards.
CCCCTACAACTTTGCTTGTAATAAAATTAGCCGTAGGGTTCATAGTTTAGGAGTTATTTGATAATTTTCATTCGTGCCCCCCCCCCTTCCCCAACCCCCTTTTGGGGTCAAAATATCAAAACTTTATATAGCTATAAACGTAAGTTAGAAGACATCTGATCCAAATACCAGGGTGCATAGACACCTACGTCTACACCCTCTCACTTAATCAACTTTCCCTTCTCTTCGGTAATGCAAGGGTCTTTCGAGATCCATAGGGGCTACATCTTTACTGGTGCACCCCTTCTTGCATTCGATTGCATTAAAAAAAAAAAAAAATATGAAATTTCATAATAATCCCTTCAGTCGTTTTTACCTGAATCGTGAGCAACCACGAAAACATACATACAGTCAGACAGACAGACAGGAATTTTGTTGAGGGTGTTTTCGTTCATAACTTTGTTTGAAACGCCTGCAACCAGAATTTGGCGTGATTTGGACCATCGTACAGACAAAACCTTAATTTTATATATAGATGAGTTTTTATCTCGATATATATTTCGAGTTTTGAGCACATCATCAGGAGTTACATAGAAAACTTGTAGACATTGTAGCGACTCGTTTTATCTTTGTACTTAACACATAAAGTTTACTTATAGAAAGTAAAATCGCAATAATATTTTTGTAAAATGAGAATAGTTTTCCTGTAGACAGGTTTATTTTTTACCTTTCTTAAGTTGACATTTTCAAATTGTATCTGATTCAATTTATTTGTCAACTCATTCAATTTGACATCCATCTTTTTAGAAGACTCTTTTTGAGAAGCAATTACATTTTTTAATTTTACTTTTTCATCTATACACTCTTTATTGTCTTTTTGTAATTTTTTTATTGTATCAACCTGAAATAGAAAAAAATATATTTAATGATATTATTAAATTAATTTTGTCTCATTTATATATAAAAATATTTTCATATACATCATAAATATAAATATAGAACTGTTATGTTTGTACTTAAAAGCAGTGTGATTGCTTAAATAATCTTGTCAACCCTTATCTGATTTTCCACTCGTAAAAGCTATTTTATAGAAAGCCTCAGCAACTCTAATTTTAATAATACAAATAAAAGAAAAATGTATCTATGAGAAAGTGTGAAGTCATCTAGATTCTAATCTTGGTAGTTTCATCTAACACTTTTTGATAACTCAACTATTAAAGCTTATAATTTTGTAATAAAAGAAAAAAATTGTTTTAGAGTGAGAATGTTCATTTACTTATAAAATAAAAACTTATACCATATAGGTACCAATAATAGATAAATGAAACATTATAATCGGAAAGAAAAGTAATAATTTTTTTAAGGTCTGATACACTTGCGCAAATTTTCGTGATTTGAAGAATTTACATGAGCTGAAAAGCTCAAATTTGGTATCAAAGTGCAGCTTATTAATACTAAGTTTTGTTCTAAATTTCAGCATATTGGTTATAACACTTTAGAACTTACAATATAACCATTCATTTTTTCTGATTTTCTGCATATTATGATCTGATATTATATGAAGTTAGGAATTTCAAATTCTAAAAAGTTTATTCATATTATAGAGCAAGTGAGGACTTTAAAATAGCTAGGATGCCTAAATATCAAATGTCTATAGGACTACAATACACATAGACCGAGGGGTGAACCGCGATTGGAATTAGGTGTACACCGTCTTTGGAATTATATGGAATATTTTGGAATTCACTGGATAATCTATTGTCATCTATTGTCTTCTACTTGGAAATGAAAGTGGAAGTAGGTGTACAAAATTTTAGGTCGCGGTTCACCCCTCGACATAGACCTATGTTATATATACGTCTATGTGTATCGTGTATACTTGTATAGGATGAAGTCAAGCAACAAATTAAAAGGCATCTAGAATCTCGGATGCCTCAACGATATTACTTGGCGGAATAGTTAAGGTTAAAATATCCCAATAGTACACTGGCTCTAGAAGATTTTTTTTCAGATCATTTCTTAACTTGGTCTTATTACTCCCCACTCCTATGATAAAGTCTTCTAGAACTCTTGTTGAGATGTCTAATATTATTCAAGATATCTTAAAGACATATTTAGGATCATACGAAAAAGTAAAATTTTACATTTATTTTTTATTTTTATTATTATTTAATATTTAACTTCAGATGTTGTTTATTGTTAAAAATTGATTGACACTTTCACTGGGCCGATTTTCTTTAAATTTTACACACATACCTATATCTTTCCAATGACAATACAATAATTAATTGAGTCTTACGTGATCTCCCCCGTAAGATTTTCCAAACTGTCCTCCTCGAATATCTCACACTGTTAGTCAATTCGAGCTCTATAGGTATCTCTAGAAAGGTTTTAATAACTAGAGTTTAAATTTCTCATAGGGCCACCACAACCTCCTTGTAGCTCTCCGATCCTCCCACACATGATTAGGAAATTTGTAATCAAATTTGAGATAAGCCCCACTGACTGCCAGCCAATCCGAATTTTATGATTATCTCTGAAAACACCTTATTCAGTAGAGTTCATTTTGTTGTTCAAATTTGATATATGTTCCCTCCCTCCTACTTAAATCGATTACCTGCAGACAGAGTATAAATCAAAAACATCAGAAAGGAGTGCCAAATCCAGGACATAATGAATTGGATCGAAGCCGCCTCGAAAAATGGGATTAACACGTCCGAAGAGCTAACTCGGAGAGATTATCAAGGATAGATAGTTTTGTATGGAAGACCAGCCACTTAAAGACCAAGAGGAAGATCACCAAAGAGCCCTCTTCCCCGGAGAGATGAAACATACGAATAAAAATAAGAATAATATAGCCTACAATAAAAGATAAATAAGAGGATTTTCGGAAATATAAACATTTTGGTACCACTTCGAACGTTCTTCAACTCAACTCTTAAGCTATCATAATTGTCGGAATGGACAGACAAATAAGTCAAAAAATTGAAATCTTTCGAGCAACTTTAATCTCAACCAAAACATTCTGTGAAAAAAGAGGCCAAGTTGGAAAAAGTAGTGAAATCTAGTTTGTAGCCAAGTTAAATTCGCCAAGAATAATTAAGTTGAGAAAATAGTAGATCTCTCAACTTAATTATTCTTGGCTAATTTAACTTGGTTACACACTAGATTTTACTACTTTTTCCAACTTGGCCTGTTTTTCACAGAATGTTTTGGTTGAGATTTCTCTGCTTTTTGTAAGGTATGAGGAAACCCGTTGGTCCAAAGGGCTAAAAATTTTATTTTTGACCCCCCCCCCCCCGTCTATTTTGAGTGGTTAGTTTGTGTATTTTTAGCCTTCAGGGGGCCCACAGAATATGTATACAAAATTTGGTTGAGTTTGGTCCAACTGGCTAGAATTTTCATTTTTGACCCTCCCCCCATTTTGAAGGGGTTGAAAGATAGAAAGTTTGGATTTTTGGAATTTTTCTTTTGTTTGTGTCCCAAACTCTACTAGCAGGCGAAATTTCATGATGCTGGAAGGATTGGAAGTACCCTATAGGTTTTGAAAGCCTGTCAGTAAGTGAGTGAGTGCTAATTAGCTATTTTCTCTGGTCCATATCTCAGAATCTATTTAAGCTATATTATTGAAATTTGGTATTCTCCCCAAGATGGATTACATAATTACATGTGTATAATTTCACCTCTGTATCTCAAATGGATTCCGAGCTCCAGGGGGGTCGAAATTGGCTCGAAATGGTTCGTGTAAATGTAGCGTACAGCGTGTACGGTCAAGCTAATGCTCGAACTTGGCCTGCGCACCCATGTGCGCTTTGATAATCCGGTCGTTCAGCATTTGCATACAATTTTGTAAAAATAAATAATAATAGTTATTATTATTAATTATTGTGTACTAAAATTAAAATAATAAATTAGGTTCAAAAAACTTTACTTTTATTCTATAATCCGATTGGAGTTTTTGCACTTCCTCATTTAAAAGAGTTACTTTAGTTTGTAGAAATTTAATAAGATTATCTCTATTCTGTGTTGTTTGTGTTTTCGATGTGTGATCCTCACTGTATGCAAAACTATACAAAGCAAAAAATAAACAAATTAATAATAAAATAATTAATTTTATATCTTTGTTAAATTGCTGCTATAAAAATTACCTGAGACTATTTTTCCTTGATTTTGAATGTTCTTCTTTATGCCTTGGTGAAAGGCTCCTCGGCGGTGTAGGTGAGTTTCTATAACGATTATTTCGGTTATAAAAACATTCGATTGGGCTAAAAAGTAACAAAATGTAAGTACTAGTATAATATAAATGCAAATTAGAATAAACTAATTTGTATTTTTTGTTTAGTTAAAATATTGAAAAATATGAGAGTTCGCATAGAAACATTAGAGAAAGATTAGATTAAAAAAACTACTTACCACTGCACAAAAAAAAGATCCACAGCGATTACCAGATAACAAAAGCTCTAAAACTGATCATTTTACTTTACAATATATAGGATATGATCAAGTATTGTAATCGTGTATGAAAAAGTTTTATTATTATTTTTTTATTTATTTATTTTTTTCAAATAACGTAACTATATTGAAAAAAATAAGCTGACGTGTTCTGATGTGGCCATCCACTTAACTTTACCATACAACCTGGCCCCTCACTTATATTATTTATAATCATGTAGGAGAGAATTTATACATTTTTAGATTTCTCTGGGCCCAGTGATTATGTACACAAAATTTGGTTAAGTGTGGTACAAGAGCCTATATTTTCATTTTTAGACCCTAACCCCCCTCTCATTTCGGGCGGTTAGTTTTTGCATTTTTGACTTCTGGGGTCCCATTGATTATGTATACAAAATTTGGTTGAGTTTGGTCAAATGGCCTAGATTTTTAATTTTTAACCCCCTCCCCCTCCACCCTCTTAATTTTGGGTCGATATGCACCAAAATCTAACCAGCTCTTAATCTCAATGGACAAAAACTACGTGTGAAATTTGGTTTTGATATTCACACTAGTTTTTGAGCTAGCTCGTCCACAAAAATTTGGTAACGCACAGACTAACTAACAGACATACATTTTAACAAAACAATTATTATCTCAAAAAATATAATTTTTTCGATGTTCACTCATTAAGGCTTTTTTGTAGACCGAAATGCCATGATTTTGCTCAATTTTTTTAATCAAAATAGTTTCAGCCGTTTTTGAGATATTACGAAAAAAAAACACTTTTTTCATGCACGATTACAATACTTGACCATACCCTTTATGGTAAAGTAAAAAATTGAGCGAAACCATGGCGCTATATTGTAAACTGATGTGACCATCTACCTCTTTTGCTTATTAAAATTAAATAAAACATGGGTATATTTATAATATTTACTTTATAATTTTAATTTAATTTTTCCTTTTCAAATAAAATAATAATCAACATTACATTTGTAAGGATTTAAGGACGAATTCAAGATCTTATTAAGCATGTTTTATTTTATATCAGAAGGGATCCGCCCCCCCCCCCCCCCCGTCGGGTGTTGAACCCAAATTTTATTCAGCCAACTCCTCGGAATGAATGTTTCTTGGGTTCGACTTCCAAGGGGAGGGCCTCTTCTGAGATGAAATATAACATGCTTGATAAGATCTTTAATTTGGACTTTAAATTCTTATTAATTTGAAGTTATTTTTGGTAAAAATATAGCCTCAAGTGAAGTTGAATTTTTTAAAAACACAAAAACTCACTTGTTTTTATTGATATTAATATTAAACATTTCATTGATGAATTGCATTACCTATTTGATCGACATGATCCTTTAAAATCCGATTTCAGCGATCTATCTGAAAAACTGTTCTCTTTTTCATTCTACCGAAAAATATAAATAAATAAATTAAATATGAAAATCTCTATAAATAAACAACAAAAAAAAAACCGAAGTATATCCGGCTATTCAACTCACCAATGCGCATTTCACCTCTTTTAACAGCTCGTTTGTCTTTTCAACAAGTTGTGCATTAATTTCATGATATCTAGCTTCTTTTAAAAGAATTTCATCCATTGAGGGCATTTTTTTAATCTAAAAATATATATTAGAATTGTATATAAATAAATATAAATGTTTAACTCGTCATTGATATAAATTCTAGAAATATATTTTTACTTTCTTAATCAACTATTATATTTATTTAAACTTTTAGCTTAATAATATCAATTTAATTTCATTTAACAGTTATAGTAATTCATTAATTAAAAAAAAAATAAAGTAAAAAGAAAAAAAAGTGATTGTAAAAACCCTCGAGTTTATTTTATTTACATGGAGACGCGCACTGGAGTGGAAAAGAAAAATCAATTTGAATTTACTTCCAATTTTCGTTGCTTGGTGGCAGCACTAGTCAAAGCCTTGGATAATGGGGGCTTTTTTAAAAGAGATAAAACAAAAATCACCTAAAAAGAAAATATAATTAGACTAGCTGCAAGGCCCGCCTTCGGCGGCCCTCTTGCTAGCCAGGGGACTACGCCCCCTAGATCCCTCCCCACGTACCTTACTCCCACCCGCCACACGACCCAAAACCCACCCAGCACCCCTCACACGACCACGACAACACTCCATCCCGCGCCCCACCCACCACGGACCCCCCACCCCCGTACTACCCCACTACTCCCCCTGGACCCACACCGCACCCTCCCACCCAACACCTACACCCCTCACACCACCACCACAACACTCCACTTTGCACCCCACCCACCTCGAACCACCACCTCCGTACCACCCCACTACGCCTTTGACCCCCCCACATTTTGGGTGGTTAGTTTTTGCATTTCTAGCATTCTAGTGACCCACAGATTATGTATACAAAATTTGGTTGAATTAGGTCCAAGAGCAAGAATTTTCATATTTTGATCCTCTCCCCTTTTTGGGGAATTTTTTTTAAACAAAAGTTGTCAGAAATCACATCCCCTACAACTTTTCTTTAAATAAAATGTGCCCTAGAGTTAATAGTTTAGGAATTATTTAATAATTTTCATTCGTGAGCCCCCCAAACCCCCATTTGGGGTCAAAATATCAAAACGTTATATAGCTAAAAACGTAAGTTAGAAGACATATCTGATACAAATATGAAATTTCATAATAATCCTTTCAGCCGTTTTTACATGAATCGTGAGCAGCTTTTCGCGGAAACCACGGAAACATACAGACAGAGACAGGAATTTTATTGAGGTTGTTTTTGTTGATAATTTTGCTTGAAACGTGTGCAACCAAAATTTGTACAGACAAAACCTTTAATATATATATATATAGAGAGAGATAACTCATACTATTAAAGGGCATTTGTGCCTGTGTCTGTATGTATCAGAAATAATAATCAATCAAATGAACTATTTACTCTACGACAAATTCCATTAGAAGCAAAGTAGTAGAGAATGTAATTTTTTAAATTTTTCTTTAAAGAAATTTTAAAATAATCTTCCGAAATGGGGGGGGGGGATTGGAGGAATTTAATATCTCCGGAACTATATTGTTCATAAATTTCGTTTTGCCACCAATCGATGCACAAGTATTTAAATAATAATCTGTCTAAATTTCAAAAAAAATCATAAGAAAACATATATGATTAAACATCTATCTTAAATAGATTCTGAGATATGGACCAGAGAAAATAGCTAATTTTAGCACTCACTAACTCACTCACTGACAGGACATCAAAAACTATAGGATACTGCCATTCATTCCAGCATCATGAAATTTCGCATGCTAGTAGAGTTTAGGACACACTTACAAAGAAAAAATTCAAAAAACCCAGACTTTCACTCTTTAAACCTCTAAAATGGAGGGGGTGAAGTTTGTAGTATAAATATGCATCTATTATTATATAGTATACTCGTATATGCAATGATCCTGGGATGCTAAAATTTGGAATCTTGGTAGAGTTTCGGCCATTAATTAAGGTGAAAATATCTGCACAAAATCTTTACTACCTTCAACACATAAAATGGAGGGGTGAATAATGTAGTATAAATTTGGATCTATTAATTAGGAAATGAATCTAGGATGGAAACAATTTGGCATAATAGTAGAGTTTGGAGTAATAATAAAGAAAAAATATGAAAAAACCAGACTTCCTCTCTATCAACCCCTAAAATGAAGGGGCAGATATTGTAGGACAAATTTGCATTATATGAAATTAATGCTAAAAAAGTATGTTAAAATTTGGCATAATAGTAGAGTTTGGGGGATTAATAAAAATAAAAATTAATCACAAAAACTTTATTACGCTTAACCTTTAAAATGAAGAGGTAAAATCTGTAGGTTAAATTAATTATTTCAAAAAATAAATTAAAAGATAGCATTATTAGTTTACAAAAAGAAGGGAAACCCCACCCAAAGGCCAAGTTCGAAAAAGTAGTGAAATCTAGGAAACAGCCAAGTTAAATTCGCCAAGAATAATTAAAGTGAAAAAATAGTACTTTCTATTAAAATACATTCTTTCCATTTTGAATGGCTATCTAGATTTATGGATTCTACATTTTTTAATTTAAATTATTATTTTCATGAAACTTGGCTGGTCATGTATTTAGTTCATATATCCTAATGGTATGATGCGTACCAGCCAAGTTTCATAAAAAATATCGATCAGAACAAAATAATTTTATTTTAGCACTGATGGTCAGGAAGTTTTAGAATTACTTTGAAGCCTACTAGTACAGGGCGGCGCAGATGGATCTGGGTGGTTTTAAAATACTTGTCAAACTGTGTCGGGTGATTTTAAAATACTTGTCAAACTGTCAATTTAAAGGTATTGGATTGAAATAAAGTGCAAAATGTGTAGTTACAATGGAAGTTTATTAACAAAAAATTAGTAAAGTTAGTTTTTAAAAATTACATCCATCAAATGACCTCCTTCTCGAGCGACGCATTCTTGGAGTCGGTCCTCAACGTTCCGCATTGCATCAAACGGCCAGGGAACAGAGCGCGTACAGCTTGCATTGATATCCTAGCGGTATGTGCAGTTGTTTTAAAAACTAACTTTACTAATTTTTTGTTAATAAACTTCCATTGTAACTACACGTTTTGCACTTTATTTCAATCCAATACCTTTAAAATTGACAGTTTGACAAGTATTTTAAAACCACCCGACACAGTTTGACAAGTATTTTAAAACCACCCGATCCATCTGCGCCACCCTGTATATACTTTCAAACTTTTTAACACAGTTTAGAAATATTGTAGGTACATCAAATGTAAAAAATGAATATTTACAAAAAAAAAGAAAGAAATATAAAAAAAAAGATATGCCAACAGCACGCCTTGTTTCCAAACGGTCACCCATCCAAGTACTATCCGCGCCCAATGTTGCTTAACTTCAATGATCGGACAAGAACTTTTTTCAAAATTTTTTATTTACAATAAACATATACAGGTATATATAATACAAGATTACGCAATAATTGACAGATTATATAATATATATTACATATTTTTGTTAGGTTTGCAACCACCTGCCTTGGATTATGGCTTGTGTTACTTTTATTTTTGTTCTTTGTGATTATGAAAACTTCTTTTTTGATACATATACGTACATGTTAAATATAATACTTACACCTAGATTTATTTTTACATATTAATTGATTCGTTAAGGGGTTTTTCACAGGATAAAGTTCAAAGGAACGAGAACTGGTGCTTTCAACGTGGTATGGCCATTGGCGATGATAAAAAGGTACTTTGAATATATATATATATATAAAGCAGTTATTTGTCTAACTTTTTTCGTCTTATAGCTACAACAGTTCAACATAATTATAGATTCTTAGGAACTGATGAATTTGTTGGTCCTTCGGAACATGATTGACGAGGGCCAAAAAAGTCACCAACTTTCTTTCTTTTTTTAGTAAATATTCATTTTTGTTCAATATTTCTTTTACTTTTTACTTTATTCATAACGTTGCAATGAGAAAATATTGGTGACGTTGGGGACTTTTTTGGTCCCCCGAATTCACAGTTATGTTCCGAAGGACCAAAAAAGTATTCAGTTCGTAAGTATCCACTAGAAACGTCATCATGGGCGTAGTTAAGGGGGAGGGGGGGCAAAGGGGACAATGCCCCCTACAAAACTCATTGCTCCCCTTCCCCTAGAAAAATCGAAGCTCCATTATTACAAGGTATTACTTATTTACTTCTCATTAAATTATTTCGTTATTTTCAAAATTTGTCAATTCTACTAAAAAGTTAATCGATATCTAATCCGATTATCTAGATTGAAACCCTATATTGGCTAATCAGCTGGCCGGCTGTCTCCCCCCCCCCCCCTAGGAAAACTTTTTGAACATAAAATTTAAAAAATGAATATTTACCAAATAAAAAAAGAAAGAAATATAAAAAATATGCCAACAGCACGCGGTGTTCCCCAAGCGGTCACCCATCCAAGTACTATCCGCGCCCAACGTTGCTTAACTTCAGTGATCGGACGAGAACTGGTGCTTTCAACGTGGCATGGCCGTTGGCGAGATATAAACGGTACTTTGAATATATATAAGCAGCTATTTGTCTGTTTTTTCTTAAATTAAATCTTTCAATATCAATCCCCAATCATTAACCATCAAATTCCATCAAGCTTAGAAATAGCGGATCACACACCAAAATATATGAGAAGAAAAATCGGAAATCAATAGTTCAGCGCATGTGTTGATTTCCTTCAGGGGATCCGCAGCGGATTGTTTGAATTATATTTAACTGGGTATTTCACAATTTTCACTTGTTTTTATTAGCATTTTAAAGATGTATTTAAAATTTCATGAAACCTTTAACAAAAAACTGAATTAGAGGAAAATGTGACAATTTAAGAATATAAATAATAAAAGACTTTTTTGTACCAAAATTCATTAAATTTTTTGTTGTTCAAGTTGCTAAATAACATTTCAAAGAGTTGATTTTTCCTTTTTCTAATTTCGGTAATTGTTTTGCCAAATTTTTGCGAAAGCACTAAAAATATGTTAATGTAAAAATAAAATAAATATATAAAAATATACATATTATGGGGCGACTGTGGGTCAGTGATTAGAGAGTGCGGGCCGCTGGCTTGAAATACGCTGGTTCGAGACAGAGTCTCGGCAGATATTTGCAGTCGCCTCCTCTTGGAAAGCAATGGCAACCCACCAAGAGTATAATTGCCTAGTAACCTCTCCAAACTAGGCGTTCGGAACCGGCGTTAAAAAGTAGGTCCGTGGCATATCTGTGTAAATAGCTAAACACACTCATCACAGGTATATGTGGAGAGGAGCCAAACGTCAGGAGACCTGATATGGCGCTTAAATAAAACCCTTTCTCTTGATCAATTTCCCCTTCTCTTCGGAGGATAGTGCAAGGGGTCTTTCGAGATCCATAGGGGCTGCATCTTTTTGATGCTTCTCGCATTCAATCTCCTTAAATATATATCAAACAAAAAATAATCACGTATCCAATGTTATTCTATTATTTGGAAAATGTTCATACGCTTTGGAAAATTTTCTCTCAATTCCATCATATAAGGGTAAATGATGATTTTAATCATTATAAGCAGGACTTAATTACTAAAAAAATAAAGGCCGTAACGATTGGAAAAAATTAAGGCTAATTCACATTTTTAGTTCTTGGTTGAGAAAAAAAGAACCGGAAGGCTGTTCCGGACCGTTCCTGCCGAAATTAAGCCCTTATGAGAAGTAATATGTAGTTTTCTTAGATAAATTCTGAAAAACCCGGGAATATGTAATTTTTGTCTTTATTCGACCCTGCCAAAGTATCAGTTTATTTTTAAAATATTCAATTTATCTGCTCACTATTCAAATATTAGTTCTCTCTCAATGTAGAGTCAAATCAAATGAATATCATGTAACTTGGTTTTTCGAACCAATCTTCATTTATGAATAAAGTTGCAAATATAAGTATGTACTTTTCTGTCAAAAAATATAAATTTCATTCTTCCTAGTATTTTGTCGCCTGAGAGCCATCTGACTTGGCTATGTAATAGAATAATCAAATACTTAGAACCCATTTAATTACAAAGTATTTAAAAGAGACTATTGTTTAGGTTTTTGTTTTAATTTAATTAATTATAGTAATAATAAGGCGACTGTGGGTCAGTGGCTAGAGTGTCGAGTCGCTGACTCGAAGTACGCTGGTTTGAGACTGAGTCTCGGCAGATCAGATATTTGCAGCCGTCTCCTCTTGAAAAGCAATAGCAACCTACCAAGAGTATAATTGCCTAGTAACCTCTCCAAACTAGCCGTTCGGAACCGGCGTTAAAAAGTAGGTCCCGTATATCTGTGTAAAAATAGCTAAACACACTCAGCACAGGTATTATGTGGAGAGGAGCCGAAACGCCAGGGAGACCTGATATGGCATTTAAAAGAAGAAAAAAGAAGATAGTAATAATATGCTCTAATACCTTGTGCATGTCTTTTGCAACAAGTGCTTATCTATGAATACTATGTATCATATAATGGTTGAATACTACTCATATATGGGGGTCAATTTGCGTAATGAATCCTTTTAGTTCTGTTTTACTACCTGTTAATGCTCCAGCACCGCTACACAGTGTCCAGGAAAGATCATTTGCCCCAAAATGTTAATTTAAAATATCTTTTCTTCAAAGGGTCTTTCTTCTAATATTTTACAACACAAAAAATGATATGTCTCTTTCAAAAAGTTCGTCACATAAACAATTATTTAAGATATTTTAGAAATGTCATCAGTTTCATCAAGTTCTAAAGCAAATTGGGTGAGTTCTGTATTATATTCAAAAATAATGATTCTATAATGTGATTTGACCGAAATTCAATTATTTTTAAATACGCACCATATTTTTTTCCATCTATAATTGATGTCATTTTAATTGCTCAACAAAGAATGATTTACTGATTGTATGTGGTTTCATATTTTTCCCTATTAATATGAAACTTCTAAGGATGCACTTAGTCTTACCAAGAATTGTATATTTTTTCAAGAATATATTTTGAATTTTCATATTTTTTTTCATTTTCTGATGAGTGGTGTCTGACGCTCACCAAACCCGTTTTTAACCGACTTCAAAAAAGGAGGAGGTTATCAATTCGACTGAAATTTTTTTTTTGTGTCATGATACCTGTTATCTTCGCCAATTGTGAACCAATTTTGATGATTTTTTTTTACATTGGGTTCAGTATAGTTTCCGATTGGTCCAGTTTAAATTTCATTGTTATTGGACCTTTTTTGTTATGTATGTTTACGCATAACTTCTTTGTTTATGAACCGATTTTAATGATTCTTTCTGCGTTTGGATCAGTATAGCTCCAAGATAGTCAAGATACCTATTTATTTATTTTATGTATGTTCAACGAGAACTTTTTGCCACGTGAACCGATTTCGATTCTTTTTTTATTGAAAAAGGGGCACCTTAGGTGTGGTCCCATATTAATTTGGTCAAGTTCTGATGATATGATCAATCACAAAATAACGTAAATCTCAAATTCTTATAAGCAAATAATCGAAATTATAATAAATAAAATTTTTTATAAAAAAAAACAATCTTAAAACCCGAAAACGTTTTGAGAGAATGTCTATATTTATGAATTGAATTTTATTATCATTTTTTGATTCATTCGCCTGACGCTTTCTCTTACGAGATGGCATGCAAGGTATTATATTAAGTCACTAAAAGAGAAAAATAAAAATAATTTTTATAAAAAAAAAAAAAAAAAACCGACTTCAAAAAATTTAAATGAAACAAATAAATTAATAAGAACTCAAAATACATTAAAATGTATAAAATAATTATCTAATTTAGTTACAACTAAACGACGAAATTTTTACATGAAATCTCTTTTTGAAGTCGGTGCTAAACAAACTATATAAGCGAGCGTACTGCCAAACGTAATAAGAAGATCCGTCGAGTGCGATTCATAAAATGTATGTTTGGCACCAACTTCAAAAAGTGATTTCATGTAAAAATTTCGTCGTTTAGTTGTAACTAAATTAGATAATTATTTTTTACCTTTTAGTGTATTTTTGAGTTCTTATTATTTTATTTTTCTAAACTCAGTTTTTTATTAAGGTCATTGAATACGTACTATCACTTGGAGTTGTCCAAATGAAATTAACTTCGAAAATGGAACCCTCCTGGATGTGAATGGATTGCTTAAAATTTCATATTTCGCTATGATAAATTAAAGTAAAAAGGGATAGGAAATCTCTCCTATAAGATATATGTATTCAAAGCTAAAATAAAATAGATAAATACATTTTTACCAGTTTTTAGGCAGATCTATCTGTCTTAAGAATTTTTTTATTAAATATTAATATATATTCTTAATTTATAAATCATTTGGCAGTCTTAAATTTGATAAAAAAGAATAGTTATGAACATGTATACGACCTTCTATATTGATACTAATTGTATATTGATAAAATTATAATATATAATTATTGATAATTAGTAGATTTCTTTGTAAGAGTTTCTCTCAATTTTTTTCTAAAACTAGGTAACAACGATATATGACTATCCACACATTTTGATGCACAATTTTCAAAATCTCGCTGATATCTAGTCTCCTGAAACAAATTCAAATTAATTAAATAGATATATAAATAGATAGAGAAATGAAAATAGATATATAATTAATTATATGACAAGTTTTGCCAACAGACACAAGATCAGATCTTAGTCAACTGGGGAAGATATTTTAACTATAACTTTGATTTTTTGGATTGAATTAATATAAATATTTTATTAATTATTTAAGACTATAATTTCGAAGCCTTTGTCTTATTTTCCAGTCAAATATAAAGATTACCCATTGATACTTAATAGAATTTTATCCAAGATATATTTCTATGAGGATGTTTATGTTAAAAGAGTGAAGAGCGTAGCGTAAGGCGTTTCGAAAATCTATAGTTTCAAAAAATGAAAATATTTTTCTTAAGGTAGTTGTTTCACCATATGGGTTTTCTTAGGATTTTTTTGAAATTTAGATAGATTATTATTTAAATACTTCTGCATCGATTGGTGGCAAAACGAAATTTATGAACAATATAGTTCCGAAGATATTAAATTCCAAAGATAAGAGTTTTTCAGACTCTTATACATTGCACTATACGGGATATCAGGAAAGTTTACATACATATTTAATTATAATTAATAAACTCTTCTTACCATTGTTATAAAAAACTAAACCAACATTAAACAATAACTAATACATTTTTTAAGAACATTTTAATTCATAGTTACAACAAAGTTTCTGAGATAATAATAATGAATAAATATAATGAAAAATTTACACTAAAAACAAGCTGGCAACAACGCATGTATTTAACCTAAAAAGTATGTTAACTTTAGTAATTTTTTTGACGTTTTTTCGCTTCAGCCATTGTCACAACAGCTTTCAATCGCTTATTAAGAACTTTTCGTTTTATAAATCTCCCTTTAAATTGTACTTTATCTGAAATTTCTATGATAAAATATATACAAGCTCGGACAGTGTTGTCAGATTTGTCAAACGAGCACGGGATTGGCTAGTAGTGGTACATAAACAGCAAAAACTTTTGGGTCTTATGAATTATGAATCCTTATTGTCTGTTCTATATACTCTAGCATTAAATTTTTGCTAGTATTGTCGAATAACAACTACCTTAAACAATCTTCAATTTATTATAGGCATATAAATTAAAATCTCTTTGGACTAGTAAAAAATTAATATATTTTTAATTTATTTTTTAGAAACTTTAATAATTTAAAAATTTTTGAAGCTATAAATAAACTTATTTTTTTTAAAGAATTTGCTCATATTACTGCTCATGGGTTGATCTGTACATGATCTAAGCCCTCTAACAAACTAACATAAATGTTAATTCTTTCAATCATAGTTAAACCGGTAGAAAGTTTACAACACGTTTCAAAATCGACCCATTAGTATCCACTTTGTTCTTTTATTAAGTTAGAGTAACCTGTGGTTTCAATTTAGCCCCCTTTTGTTCGAAAGTGATTATAAGAGGTATTTCGCGTTTTGTGCACATTCTAGATCCCTATAAATAGAATACTAAATTTATATTTCTTTACCTCATCAGGGGTTGAGCCTGGTCTCATTTTGTCCCTGATTTCATCATTACAATTCATGACACAGCGTTGCAATCGGTTCTAAAAATGCAAATTGAAGAATTATAATTAGGAAATTGAAATAAATTTTACTTAAAATAGTCTTCAAACATTATTATTAGTATAAATAAACAGGGAAGATTAACAAATCTGTTCAAAGAAGACAAAAGGACAAGGATATAAATTAATTGTGAGACTGTAGAGTTTTCCAGACTTGGTGAGTGGTAAGAGAATCCTAGTACTCTTTCTTAGAATGATGCGCTCAACTCAATGGCAAGAAAAAAATAGACGAAAAGAGAAATCGAGTTTATACGATATATGGAGAGAATGAGTATCTCAAGGATATACAGGAAGAACGTCTTCAAAGAGGAACCAGGCTACGATAGAAGAAAACTACTTAAACTGTCAAATATTATTTATTTAATTTTATTTATTCTAAGTAAGCCATCCCTTCATCCGGCTATCTCTTGTGTTAATAAGTCTTAATGACGTCCCCGTTCTGAATAGAATCATATGTATGGAGTGCCAAACCAGCATGTTCATCCTGAAGACATTTAAGGACTGGAACTCTCCCCGCCTCCTCTTGCTTATTACTTTACCATACAGGGTATGGTCAAGTATTGTAATCGTGCATGAAAAAAGTGTTTTTTCCTTCTTTTTTTCGAAATATCTCAAATACGGCTGAACTCTTTTGGTTAAAAAAATTGAGCAAAACCATGGCATTTTCGCTCTACAAAAAAGCCCTAATAAGTGAACATCGAAAAAATTATATTTTTCGAGATAATAATTGTTTTGTCAAAATGTCTGTTAGTCTGTGCGTTACCAAATTTTTGTGGACGAGCTAGCTCAAAAACTAGAGTGAATATCGAAACCAAATTTCACACCTAGTTTTGGTCCATTGAGATTAAGAGGTGATTAGATTTTGGAGCATATTGACCCAAAATTAAGGGGGTGGGGTTAAAAATTAAAAATCTAGGCCATTTGAGCAATCAAATTTTGTATACATAATCAGTGGGACCCCAGAAGTCTAAAAATGCAAAAACTAACCGCCCAAAATGTAAGGGGGGGGGGGTCAAAAAATGAAAGTCTTGGCCATTTACCAAACTCTACCAAATTTTGTATACATAATCAGTGGGCCCCCAGGAGTCTAAAAATGCAAAAACTAACCCCCTCCCCTACATGATTAAAAATAATTTTATTAAATATTAAATATAAGTAAAGGGCCAGGTTGTATGGTAAAGTCATGTGGATGGCCACATCAGAACACGTCAGCTTATTGTCTTTCGTTTTTTTAGTTTCTTCGACCCGATTCTGCTTTCTCAATTTTATTTTGGGATGATTTACACATTCTAAATAAGCCTCATAAGGCCAAGGAAAAAGATATCATTTTTAGTTTAAGATTAATGACCCTATTTTAAATTAAACTTAGGAACGCGGTTTTGGTTTATAGTGAATCATTATACAAATTATATTAGGTTGGAGTTGGTGGTGTGTTTCATAAAGTGGAAAATAATTTTTTTTTTTTTAAATTACTTTATATATTTTGAGTTGTTAGCTCATCATCGACTAAAATATAAAGTGAAGAAATCGGTAAATTGTTTATCATTTGGCA
This sequence comes from Forficula auricularia, assembly GCA_024734495.1. Lineage (NCBI taxonomy): Eukaryota > Metazoa > Arthropoda > Insecta > Dermaptera > Forficulidae > Forficula > Forficula auricularia. The sequence continues at coordinate 22,821,484 of JALMQS010000030.1, read as the reverse complement.
GTGTGTTTGTGTGGTCTTGAATGAATTATCAACCAATAGGATAATTTAGAAGTGGGAAAACTTAAATTGAATGTTATGATAATATTATTTACTATATATCTAAAAGTATTTGATGTATTAATTGAAAGTAATGGAAGGCAGCCCAGGGTAGTGAGGAAAGAAAAAAATATTAACACATATCAAATAAAGTGTAATTTATTGGATTCCTTCCTACTTTCTTTTGAAACCGACGTTTGGGAGGATTCTTCCCTCCTTCTTCAGGGTTTCAAGGGGTCAATGAAGGAAACAAATAATTAAGAAATGGAAGAAAAAAAAAATTGTTTTTCCATGTTTTTTTTTTTTTATGAAAATGATGAGAGAAGGAGTTACACCAAAAAGGTATATCCCCTAAAGGTCTGGGTTGGCCTCTCCATCGTAAAAAGAAGAAAAAGATGGGCTGGGTTAAAAATGAAGAAAGTTTTTGAACACTACTGTGGAGAGAAGAAGGAAACATTTTATTTGTTTAATTCATTGACCCTTTGAAACCCTGAAGGAGGAAAGAATCCTCCGAAACGTTGGTTTGAAAGGAAAGGAGGAAGGATTCCATTAAATTACACCTTATTTGGATATGTGTTAATTTTTTCTTTCCTCACTACCCCTGGGCTGCCTTCCATTACTTTCAATTAAAAGTTCTCCAAGTCCGTCTCTATCCAGAGAAAATTTCGTAGCAAAAAAGTATTTGATGTATTTTTGGCAATTTTGCCGTTAAGGTAAACGCTCCAGTAGTGGGCCTGTACCAGTACTGGGCCAGATGCAAGAAAAGTGCAAAAATTAGCTTATCCAACTTTGAAAAATTGCGCTATATATAGCTCATGCCATGGGCTCTTGCATCTGGCCCAGTCCCACTACTGGAGCGATTTACCTTATATTGTGTTGTTTTTTTTACCTTTTCATTTATGCTGTTATGTTGAGAAAGAATAAGAAAATGACTTTATGTATACGGTATTTACTTGATGAAATGCTCAAGATCTCTGAACAAATAAATCAATCTAAATCTTTACCCGAGTCTCACAATTTCCAGTCCTTCCAATACTCAGTGCACAGACAACTTATTCTCCACTCTTTCTAATGACTACTTTTCAGGAATGGTGTATATGCTGTATCTTCTTAATATAAGCCATTTTATATCGATGTCATTAGAAAATTAATCAAGGTGATGACAGCTGTAATGCGAAAACAGAGATGCCACAAGTAAGCAGCTGTCTCCATTCTACTCTTTTATTTAGTAAAAAAAATTATCATCTCACCTCGGAAGTTTCATCATATCAATTTTAAAATCAGTAGTTAGATTGTATTTTTTCTAAATATAATAAGAATAATGTTTTGAAGACTTATTTTATAGTAGAGTAAAAAAATATCTATATATACTTGTAAATGCTCAAATTCTTTTTGAATATATGATTGTGCTGAATGTAATTGTAAACCACACTGTTCAACACATCGATGTACCGATTGAATAGAATCAGTTGAATTATCACAACATTTGGCAGCGCATTTGTGCATTTCAACCTAAAATAAAACAATAATTAATAAAAAAGAGAAGGATAAAATGGAATAAATATTTATTTGTTAATCCTCAAGATCATGTCCCTATAACTAAAACATCAAATTTTCTTAATAAAGGCGCATTTCGTGAAAAATTACATTTAATGAATTTAATTTTAACTAACCATGGCAATATCAAGCTTATGTATGACAGTTTGTAGACTATTTATAAGGAACTTATAAAGAGTTTATTGACGGTGTTCAAAAAAATCTCCCAAAATGATCGCAAATATTGATTATTCAAACGAAGTTCTTATAGTACAAAATAAATAATTTCATAAGAGCTTCGTTTGAATAATCAGTACCTATTTGCTGTCATTTGGGAGAAGCAAATTTCAACTTATTAATTATAACAGTTCTAAGACAGAAGATTTCAAACATTTAAGACCCATTCGCGATTAAATGTAATTCTAACGAACAAACGCATTCGCGAAATCGTTTATTCATACGACTTCTAGAGACTAGAACTTTTCCCATACCTTTAGGTCTTATCAGCGACAAGTAACTTTCAAGTTTTCACAGGTACCATCGATTCCGAGCCAATCCCTGGAATTATTTTCTATTCTCTTTCTTTTCATCATCCAGGGGTTCACTTCAGACTAGAGAGACCACATCTTCTTGTTTCAATATCAATAGAAAAATAAAGAGCTCCCCATACAACGATTCGATTCTCGCTTTGAAAAGACAAACATTCCGGCATCAAACCGAATTTCCAATTATAAAAAAAAAAGTTTCGGTTGAAACTATCCAGACAGACTGGAATATTGCGAACCTTGCACAATATTGGTAATATTGTAGCAACATTGCAGTGGCAACATTGCAGCAATATTACAGTGGCAACATTGAAGGGCAATGTTGCTGCAATGTAAAAGAGGCCTACATAGGAATATTCCTGCAATGTTCCTGCAAGGTTTAATATTGCACTGTAATATTGCTGCAATATTCCCATGTGTCTGGGTACTTAGATTTTTAATGAGAAAAACTCATCAGATTATATGACGTTTCGAGAGCTAGTTAGCCCTAGAAACGTCGTGCATTCTGATGACTTTCTTCATTAAAATAGTGCAATCTAAGAATTTTCAAGCGATAATCCGTTTCGATAAACATCAAATCTGCAAACTTTTTATTATGTTTCGTCATGGTTAAAAATGATTTTTTTCATGTATGTTTTTATGGGTGTATGTGTCTGATGATGACTCAAAACGAAACATAATAGAAAGTTTGCAGATTTGATGTTTATCGAAACAGAAGTATCGCTTGAAAATTCTTAGATTGCACTATGAAGAAAGTCATCAAAATGCACGACGTTTCTAGGGCTAACTAGCTCTCGAAACGTCATACAATCTGATGAGTTTTTCTCATTAAAAAATCCAAGTGCCCAGACAGATGGAAATATTGAAGCAATATTACATTGCAATATTAAACCTTGCAGGAACATTGCAGCAATATTGGCACTTCAATGTTGCCACTGCAATATTGCCATATTGTGCAAGGTTCGCAATATTGCATTCTGTCTGGGTAGTTTCAGCCGAAACTTTTTTTCGATAATAGGAAATTCGTTTTGATGCCAAAATGTTTGTCTTTTCAAAACGAGAACTGATAAGATTTTGGACTTTGAAGCTTCAGAACTTTTTAATAAAAAATACAGATTAGTTAATAATCGAATCGTTGTATGGGGAGCTCTTTATTTTTCTAATGATAATGAAACAAGAAGATGTGGTCTCTCTAGTCTGAGTGAACCCCTGGAACATGAAAAGAAAGAGAATAGGAAATAATTTCAGGGATTGGCTCGGAATCAAAGGTCCCTGTGAAAACTTGAAGGTTTCAGCCATTTCTAAGCTAGAATAAAAAACAATTAATTTTTGTCAGAATCTAATAATCCGGCCGCCCGGCAAGCTTTGTTCATTAGATGTTTTTATTGGTAGTTTCCAGCCAAGCTACTGAGGATGGTCAACCAGTAGTACTGGAACTGTATAATAAATTAATATAAATAAAATAAACAAATTATTTATTAAAAATACTAGATTTATGTCAATATCATGATAACAAAGCTCTTGAAGTTTAACCAATAGAAATTACATAATCACTTGAGTTTTGAAAGAATAAACGCAAAAGAAATATATATGTATAATATATAATAAAATAGAAATAAAATCTGTTTGCTTGCCTGCATTTTCCTTAAGTGATCCTTATCAATTTCATTGACTAAATCATTTAATGCATTTTCAGCTCGGATTCTTTGCTCTTCAACCATTTTAGTTTATTTATATAAATTTTATAAAATATATAATGAGTAAATATTTAATTTAATTTAAATTTGAGTATTCTATCATATATGTATATAATGATTATATAAAAAAAAATGGAATTGGTTATGATAAATGAACCTTTGCACGTGTGGTAAGAAGTTGGATTATTTCAAAAAACAGGAGGTCATTAAAAGACAATTGATTAGGCGGGCTATTCGAATAAAAAAATTCAAAATATTAGATTGAGCGGGTTGTTTAAATTTTATAGTGCCGAAAATGACAATATGAGGGACATTTCTCTGAAATATATCGAATTAATTAAATAATAATTCCTTATAATGTCATAGCAAATTCACCCCTCCTGACATCTATTGGCAGAAATATTTTTTTTTCCTTTTGCATGGCCTAGGGAACAATGCCCATTTAGCCTATTTAAGATCAAGTATCTGGACCCAGCGAGGGATGCACATTAACGAAATTTAAAAAAAACCAAATATATATAGTACACGCCCCCTGGACCCCCCCCCCGAAACCACGAACATCGCCCCCCACCACTCCACCCCCACCGACATCCCCACTCCGCCGAACCCCCGGATCACCCACAACTGCACCCCACCTTCTGCACCCTCAACATCCACCCTCACCCCGCACCCAGTTTTGCATTTCTAGCTTTCTAGTGGTCCACAGATTATGTGTATACCCAGACAGAAGGGAATATTGCAGCAATATTGCGAACCTTGCACAACATCGCAGTGGCAACATTGAAGTGTGATTAATATTCATATTAATTTTATACTATTGGGAAGTCGGATAGGCTAGGGGTTAGCATGTCAACCTGCTAACCAAAGTAAGTGGCTAAAACCTGACCCCGGGAGGATAGAGATAAGTTTAATAAAAATAATTAGTATCGTAAATTTGCTTATGGGTAGAAAGGCCAAAAAAAAAAAATAAAAAATAAGTTAAAATTTTATTTTTATTTTTTAGCTGAGTGGTCGGGTAGTTGCCTGGAAAGTTATGAGGATGGGTCCATAAATTTATTTACTTATTTTGGATTTCAGGTATTGCTTTATCCAAAAGATATTTGAAATTATCAATTATCTTTTATTTAATAATTGTTTTTTTTTTTAATTTTAAAACCCACTAATAGGTTATACCAAATATTGTTATATATTAGAAAATTGCCAATTTAATTAATTAAAATTCCTGTTATTAAAAATACACGGACTAAAAATATTATCGCATGCTAGAAGATCAAGTACAGTCAGTCGATGGTGGGGAAGTAATCTCCGAAATCGAAGCCTCAAATACAATGTATAAAATTTCATGTAAAAAAGTGCTTCAATAAAATTATTATTTATTATTTATTTAATTGATTAAAAAACTCGATAAATTGTTATTTAATTAAAAAAAAAAATTATATGGAATTTATTTTTATACCTATATATAATGGGTCGCGGATCGTAAAATATTGGGAATTCCTACTTTCGATGTTTAAACTTTAATAAATTGGGGGAGGGGGGGGGCTCTTTTTTGAATGATATTATTGTGAGATGGCCAGAGCCATTTCTGGTGTAGTGCTTACAATGCACAACATTGACTGGTATGGGCGACAGTATAATTTGTTGCTCTCACATAACATGCTAGTCTCACTTTATGCAGTGGCGTAGTATATGAAGCGTAACTGGGGGCAAGTGCCCCGGCGTACAAAGGGTCCTCAGCTAAAGACTACGGAACCCATGGACTCAATTAAGGTCAGAAATTGAAGTATTCAATGAGATTGAATTTTAGCACGTGACGGTTTTGCCAAAAATTACCTGGAATCTCGCCGAGAGGCCAAAAAGTGCCATTTTTTTGGAAGTGCGTGCGGATGGATGGATGGATGTTATCGTTTTTTTCGTCCACGATTTTTTCCACACCTTTGCACCGATTGAAATGAAATTGAAAACCTACCATTAGTTTAACAAAATGAAGCGCTGATTAGTTTTTGGTACGTATCGGCTCACAAACATTAGTATTATACAACATTATTTTTTTCAGTACTTTTTTAGTTTTTTCTTAATATCTTTAAAATGACTTAACCAATTTTGATGGAATTTAATATCCTAATTAAGTACCTTGGGGACAACAAAAAAGGTTAAATAAAGTTTTTAGTAAAATTATATTTTAAAGTACTTTACTCTAAAGTAAGATTTTTAAATTCTTTATAATTTATTCATTTGATCTGTTTAATATAGGACTCATTTAACCTAGCTTAAGTAAGAGTGGATAGGCTTCTCTCTGTGAAATGCTAAAAATTTGGGAGGAAAGTTTATAAGTAACCATAGCAACTGCGTTCTTTTCTTATCCGTTACCTTTATAGAGGAATCGACTTAAAATCAAAAATAGCGATTGATTCTTATCTAGTACTTGAGGAATAACGATTCTATATTGGAATTTTGACGTTTCGGTTTTTATTGGTAGCCATTGCTGAAGACATAGAGAATCGACATTAAATCAAAAATATCGATTGATTCTCATCTAGTACTTGAGGAATAACCATTCTATATTGGATTTTTGACATTTCGGTTATTATTAGTAACCATTGATGTAGACATGGAGGAATCGACTTAAAATCAAAAATGGAATGCAATAAGGTTATTCCTCTAGTATTAGGTAAGAATCGATCGTTATTTTTGATTTTAAGCCGATTCCTCCATGTCCTCAGCAATGGTTACCAATAATAATCGAAGCGTCAAAAATCTAATGTGAAATTGTTATTCCTCGATTATTAGATGAGAATCGATGGCTATTTTTGATTTTAAGTCGATTCCTCCATGTCTTCAGCAATGGTTACTAATAATAACCGAAATGTCAAAAATCCAATGTAGAATGGTTATTCCTCGACTATTAAATGAGAATCGATCATTATTTTTGAATTAAAGTCAATATGAACTGCAAATTGCAAGTGATATCTGATTAATAATAAAGGAATAAACATATTATTTTTTTATTGTTAAAGGATAAATAATTAATATATCCAGTACACACCAAGCCAGCAAAACATATTAATATTTCAAATGAATTTGGATAAAGTTTAGCAACGATCCGTTGCAGTTTATTTTTTAATAATTTTAAAAGGTTTCAATAAAATTTAAAAGATTTTAATAAAATGTAATTAATGACTTGTTAATGTAGAGATAAAAAAAATTAAATTGCTGACGAGGATGGACGAAGATAACGTCCGAAACATATGTCTAAAAAAATAAAGATTAGATAAAAAATAACTTCTGATTGTAAGTTAAGTACAAATTTTTTCAAGACAAGGTACGTTCTTCGGAAGTTTTAGTCATTTGGCCATTTTTCCTAGAAAATAATTTGAGCTAGAAAATTGAATCTTGATATGTGCGTGCAGTTTATTTACACAGACTTATTGTTGTTGAAATTTCAGCTCATTAACTATAACGATTCAAGTACTTCTCATATAAGTGTTTCAATTTTTTCTGATTTTCTGCATTTTTGAACTTAAGTTATGAAGCTATGGATCCAGAAATCTAATCAATTCTTCATTCTATAAATACCAACATTTTGGCACCAGAATGAACATTCTCACACACTCCATTCTTTAGTCATTGTAGGTATCATTATCTAATATTAAACAGCTTCTACTGTCTCCCTTTCAGTTCTTTTCAATCAAGTCCTTATATTATAGTTTCACAGGGTCTCAAAGTGTAAGTGTAAATTCGTTACAGATCGAATAAAGTGCCTAGAATTTTAAATTTGGCCATCCCCTTTATCCCTTATTTCAGGTAGTTTAGTTATTATTTTTGCATCACCATTCACAAAGTGTGAATGATGAAAATTTGAGCTCGCTAGGTTATCAAGAAATAATTTAAAAATCGATAGCAAATAAGTTTTGACCATGAATATTTTGAACAAGCTATTTAAACAGAAAGAAATTCCCAATTCAAGAAGTCATTAGGATAAGAAATTGTCAAAATAATAGATTAGGTCGATTTATCACTATTTTGTAGCCTAGTATTTGAGTCTTGTGACTTCACAAATCCCTTATTTAAGAATATTGGTTGACCCTCCAAATTACAATAATAGACAATAAATTAATTAGAATACCAAATATTTAGAAAACTCACATTTACAGATACGGTCATCCCCTTTTCTTCTAACCACCCCATTAAAACTAAATTTTCTTCCTTTTATTCAATGTTTAATAGAATAATAAGAACACCGATGAACACAACTAATTTTAACTCTGAACTTAATATCATATACACGATAGGCATAAATAACAGATACGACACAACCATATTAGAAAATTTTTTCAAAAAAATCAATAGTAAATTCATAACTTCCAAATTTCATACCCTTGAATCAGAAACGGATAAAATCTAAAAAAACTAGCCTTCATTTCAGACCGCACCACTAACCCCATAGCTCGCATTCTTCAAAAAAATGATATTACCCCCGCCCTTTATAACAAAAATACGTTAACTTCGAAATTAGTCAACAACAAATTAGACAAAATTGACAAAATGGGTAGATCTGATGTTTATGAGCTCACATATGGAGATTGTGACGCGTTCTATATTGGTCAAACAGGTCGGTCTTTTGAAACGCGTTACAAGGAACATGAGTGCGCTCTTAAAACAACCCTTCTTTTCATATTAAATTAGGAAAAGTCATTCCATTGCCATTCGAATTTTGAATTTCTTCAAAATTCGAAACACTCAACGACCTTTATTTAAATTATATGGCATGGCTATATGTTTAAATTTAGAATCACTATATCGCGAAATTTTACAAATTAAGATAACAATCTTTGAGAAAAATATTTTACACGTGTACATATGTCAGAGAGATTCGCATCCTGCAGGTGAGCCAGGTGGCCCGGATTGCTGTTACTGGCACTCGGGTTCGATTCCCGAGGGGTGAAAAACAACCCCTCTGACATATAATTAAAAATATTCCATTCCATCGGATTTAATAGATGACACCTACTTATGATTTCTTGTAAATTTGAATCTATTACCATCGGCAAATTAATATCGTTCATATTAGTATGAGTATTGGTTTTACTTTATTAGAAAAAAAAAACTTTATTAACCCTAGGATGCATGACTGTCACGGTATACATATTTACATGACATGGGTGAAATATACCCATTATGAGAAAACACAATAAATATTATTTATAAACCATATTTATTTGACCATTTTAACATTTTGTTATTAACATAACATAAACTAATTATTTTACAACGTTAAGACAATTATTACCTTTATATACAGTGTGTTCCTTACATATTGGCTTATTACAAGAAATAGATTGTCTGTCATATTTTCTATATTTTTTTGTTGGACACATATAACAGCGTGCTTTTATATTTAACTAGCTGCAAGCGCTTCGCCTTCGGCGGCCCTCTTGCTAACCAGGAGGTACGCCCCTTGGACCCCCAGCCCTCGAACCCCACCCCACGACCCCATCCACCGCCCCCCCCCCCCCCCCCCCCCCCAGCCCCCGCACCACCCCACTACACCCATGGACCCTCACCTAAACCCTCTACACCACCCTTCAACCCCACCCCACCCCACCCCTGTACCCAGTTTTTTTCATTTCTAGCCTTCTAGTGACCCATAGATTATGTCTCCATATCCATATTATTCACACTCTCACTGCTACTACTATCACTATCAATTGCATTTCCTGGCAATGAATTATAATTTGGGTCTATATCTTCATCGAGAGCTGCATCTTCAACATCTTCATAATCAGAATCTTCACTTGATTCTGATCCAACATACGAAGTTTCGTCGAGCCATTGCAGCACAGTTTCTTCAAAATCAGGATCGGTATATTTGACAGATTACCTTTTCCTACCACGTGTCGATGCCATTTCTACAAAAGAGGCTGCATCTAAAGCTAATTTAAATATAATATAGAATAGAAACCTACCGAATTACAAATATTTTCTACGATTGAAAACACAACCACAAAACACAAAACAGCTTCGGCAGATTACAACTAACTAACGTAGTAAAGGACACAAATTCAAGAATGAAAGTGGAAAATCACTAATAATTAGTATACCAACCAAAATTAAATGAATGCACCAAATTTTAAACTAGAGAAGGTGAATTTGAATGTCACAAATTAGTTCGGGTACAAAATACCCATGTCATGTAAATAATGGTAAAAATAATAATATGTAAATATTTAAATAACAATAAATTTACGGTACACGTTAACACTTCTATTTCATTCATAACTAACCAATAGAGGAATTCATGACATTTGATTACATTTCTTACACATCTTATCAGTAAAAAACAGAATTTTATTACAACGTGGGTATAAAATACCCATGTTATGCATCCTAGGGTTAAGTAATTAATTGAAAAAATAGAGATTCCCTAAAATCAAAAGTTTGTTCGAAAATGTGATGTTCGGTGATATGTCCTCTTTACCACACATACTGACATCCAAACAAGCCCGCTCTAATATAGTTGTGGTGTGCGCTGCAGACATGGGACCAAAAAAAGGGGCGATCACTCTTAGTTAAAAAAATATTTGTTTAACAGTAAATGAAAAATGAATTTAGTTAGAAAGTTATTATTTATATTTTTTCCATGTTATTCAATTTTTCTAAGCTTCTAAATTTAAATTTAAAAAGGATAGAGATACATCTAAGCAAGCCTGTCATTTAGGTTGCCGAATGAACAGGCGCGGGCTTAGATACAAAAACCATATTTGTAGGTTCGCTACTAGAAAAAAGTCTATAAACTAAAATATAAATTACACCCATTGAAATTTTAATTTTTTTTAGCATTATAAGACATTTTGAGTACTAATAATGTCACTCAAAATAAATAAATATATAAAAAATAAGGAAAAATCGAAATCAATGTTTTGGTCCGCTCGAGGGGTGAATCGCGATTGGAATTAGGTGTAAACCGTCTTTGGAATTACTTGAGAATTCATTAGATAATCTATTGTCTTCTATTGTCTTCTACTTGGAATTGAAAGTGGAAGTGGAAGTAGGTGTACACGATTTTAGGTCGCGGTTCACCCCTCGGGTCCGCTCCTACCATCATGTCAGCTTTGCATACAGGTGTATGATGATACTAGGAGCGGGCGGAAACGTTGGTAAAAATATAAATTAACTTTCATTTATGCTGCAAACATAAATCGACATTTTTCCTAAATTTAAAATTATACCTAATAACATTAATGTACTTTTGGAAAATATATCAAACTACGGAGCAAAGCTCCTGGATTTTAGTCACTTATACATTCATATCTCGCTATATACATCTTAATCGGTACGCCGAGGATGCAGGCGAGTCTAGTACTCTATTTATGTGAACATTTTCAATATTTACTTATTGTTTAAAAATGTCTGAAACATGGAAAAAATAATTTTCAACCATGATTTTTTTCTGTGTATTCAGATACCCACGATATCGTGAAAACGTTCTAAGGAAATTCGTTCTTGTGTTAAAATTTTGTATTTCCTATGCGGAGACGGGTTAGATTTTGGGCTTTCAGGCTTTAGAAATTCTAGTCCAAAAATGCAGAAAACATTAATATATGCTTATGAATATATTAGCTTCACCTGTATGTATGTATGCATCTATATATCAATGTGACTTTTATTCTGTTAAATTCCGCAAACATTTCTCTATAAAAATAATTGTTTATCTACTCAATTTAAATGAAATTATATAAAAATAATGGGGAGGGGGTCGGGTAGGCTAGGGGTTAGCGTGTCAGCCTGCTGGGTCCGTATCCGGCTCGAGGCTAAAATCTGACCACGGGGGAGGGAGGTGTAGAGACAAATTAAAAAAATAATAATAATTAGTATCGTAAATTGGCTTATGCCTAGAAAGGCCGAAAAGCCAAAAAAATATATAAATAATAAAAATAAATAAATTTCATTATCTTAAATTCCGCAAACTTTTCTCTATAAAAATAATGAAGACTAAAAAGTAAAAATATAAATTATATTTAAAAAAAAACACCCTTCTAAAAAGTACAAAATAATGTAATACTTAATCAAAAAGCGTGGGACACTTTGTCGAAATTAATTAAAAGTTTCTGAGCCCCACTCTTTTTGATTAAGTATTACATTATTTTGTACTTTTTAGAAGCATATTTTTTAGTTTTTTTAAAATATAATTTTTTTTTGAATGATTTGAGATTTAAATCCGTTTCTATACTAAATAAATAATAAACAAAACAACAGGTATGTTTTGAATTACAGTTTAATAAATTGTATACAAAAATAAAATTTTATTTTTTGAGTAAATTTTAATTTAAGAGTAGGGTTTAGGCTGGCAAAATTGTAATTGAAACATCGTTCTATAAAGGAAACAGCATCAAAACTGATTAATTCATCGAAACTGCAAACAGTGTACTGATTCTTGAAAAATTTCACTTTTTCCTCCATTTTAATAATAAAAAAATAAAATATATTATAATTTTTTTTTTCGAAAATTGTAATTAAATTTTATGTTTTTTTGATTTCTCTAAATAAAAAAATGAATAGAAGGGGTAAAAATATTTAACTTTATAATGTTGGTAAAATTCTCAGGTGTTGTGAACGGGGATCGAATAGCTAACTTCGGAGTTGATTGCAACGCTCGCGCAGCAAGCGGAGAAAAGGAGGAAGGAGTATTGCCTAGCCTAGGGGGGAGCTGGGCTGAGTTCTCCGGGGAGGCCAGAGACCAGCCAGCCAGCCAGTTGAGACCTGGGGTCCCCGTCGAACCACATTTGCTTACGCGATGGCTGGCTATTTCCACGCTTGTCAGTCCACACGCGGCCCTTGTTGATTTCTGCCAGCCAGCCCTCTCTTCATTTGTTTTCCTTTTTTTTTATTTTTTTTTTATTCTCTTGTGTATTTTTTTTCAATCCAACATGACACGATTGACAGAAGAGATGGTTATTGCTCGGACAAGATCCTTTGATATTTCGTCAATTACTAAACTGAATTTTTGGTAAGTAAATTTTACTATATTCTCTGTATTTTTCCATTTTCTTCTTATTTTTATTTTTAATTTAAAAATCACAAAAAAAAAATTGAATATTCAATAATTATATTAATCCTATTATTTTCATTGTATTTGTATCATTATATAAGTGCCGGAAAAACATTGATTCTGCGGGCAGCTTTTTGGAGTTCCCCGTGAAGTCCTTAATTTTCTATAACATCCCTCTTAACCCGCCAAACTGCCGTCTGAGCCTTCCGACCTTCAAGCAGCTTTAAGACCATAGAAAATCAAACTAAATTATAGATTATTTTTATTATATCAGAAAGGTTATTTCACCCCTTCGGGAATTGAACCCGAATGCCAAAAAAATATTTCCGGCACTTTTGGTTGCCTTCTGACATAGAGAACTCGTAAAACCATTATTAAAAAATTTCGCGGTGACTTGATTCTTAACATACAGCCAAATTATTATTATCATTTCCGTCCATAATTTGTATTAATTTGAAAGTTTATAATAGGAAAACAAGGACAAGTTTTTATGTGTGACTTTTTTTTTATCAGCCAACAATTCGTTGACTTTGCCGACTTCTTCAGGGCTATTTGAAGCCAGACAAGTTTTTATGTGTGACTTTTTTATTTATTAGCCAACATTTCGTTGACTTTGTCGACTTCTTCAGGGCTTCAAATTTGAAGATAGTCTGAATTTTTTTAATTTTATTCTTTGCTCTTAAGCTAGGTGCCTTCGATCGTCCATCCACTATTCTTTATAGAGTCCATCATATCTTTAGTTCTGTATTTTTGTCTGTCAGTGCTTTTATAACTCAATATATCATTAGATCATTCATCCATTTTCATATTTTCCTGTGTTACTAAAGGGTATGGCGAAGTCGCAATCCAGTTTTCTCTCGAAGCTAAATCTAGACATAGACTGTTGTGTTTTTAGGGTTCCGTTTAAAAAGTAAAACGAAACCCTATTGGTGTGGCTACAATATCTCTTTCTCTGTGCTTCTGCCTAAGAAGTGTTGCATGTAAAATAAATATTATATAAACTTGAAATTTTGAGGGTATATGTAATCATTTTCGGCAGGTCACAGTTTTATTAAAATTTTAATCGAATGATTATTTTGGAAAGGGTCGAATTTGATGTGGGGTAAATAAATAAAAAATATATTTTTATTCATAGATTGTGAGATTTAATTTATTTAAATCTAGTTCGATTTAAAATAAAGGCGTGAGAGATAGTGATGAACCGAATTGGTCTTGGTCTTGATCTTGCTTTGCTCATCACTAATATTTATACTCAAAAACAAAATAATAATAATATTTGTCTTAAAAGTGTTCAGGACTTTCTAAACACCTTATAGATAGAAGACTTTTCAAACACACCCTCTGCCTATATTAATTAATGATGAGCAGAATTGGTCTTGGTATTGCAGTCTTGGTCTTGCAGTCTTGGTCTTGGTCTTGCTTTGCTCATCACTAATATTAATACTCAAAATCAAAATAATAATAATATTTTTCTTAAAAGTGATCAGGACTTTCTAAACACCCTATAGAAGACTTTATAACACACCCTCTGCCTATATTAATTAGTGATGAGCAGAATTGGTCTTGGTCTTGCAGTCTTAGTCTTGGTCTTGCTTTGCTCATCACTACTGAGAGAGCTCCAAATTGTAGATTCCAGGTGATGATTTTTGTGGCTGTTGGCGTTTAGAAACGAGTAAACATAAAATTATGAAAAAAGCTAACAAATTCACTTATACCCTCCTTTTCAATGATAAATAAGTACGAATTTTAAGTATTTTGGGAGATATAGGTTCAGATCCATCGGAATGCGGTCTAACGCGGACTTGGTCGGCTTATTAATATATCTCTACAGTAAACAGTCAGTATGTCACAAGAATTGATATGTAGAGAATGTGATATGTCTGTACAAGATGAATTATTTATTGGAAACACACCTCAAATCTTAATTTTATTGTGAATCAAAAATATTATCGAAAATATTAAATATCTCAAGAAGGATGTTGTTGAACATTAAACATTTTATAAGCCATTTGTGTTGTTTTCAATTTACTTCAATTACCGATTACTTATTCTAAAGTTATAAGACCGAATATCGTGACGCTGTTTATTATAAGGAGCTTTTTTTACAACTTCGGGTCTTTTTGATAAAAATTGTTAAAGCTGTTTTTGAGAAATTTAAAAAACTCTATACAAGTACTCTACAAAAAGAACAACAATGAACAAACAATGAACAAATTTCCATTGTTTTAAATCGAGTCTGAGAAAGATTTGAGCTAGAAAAGTGAGGCAGTTTATCAATGTAAAATTTTCGGCTTAATTCAAGCTCTAGTGTTGCCTATACAACAATTCGATCTTATCTGGTTTTCGGCATCTGGTAGGTATGTTCAGAAGGTAGAGTATTTTAAATCTTCTCAGTTCTTGCGAATATCATAATCCAGAAGACCTGCTGAAAAACTACATATGTTTGATAATTATTTCTCTCGACCTTTCAAACATTTTTAAACACAAATAAATAAACAATCATTACTAGAGTTCTTCTGTACCTTATATCTTCTAAAATAATTGAAATATCAAATTTGTTTTTATTTTTCGATGGTAAGAAGAAAATGAGATAATTTGTGACACTTCTTGATAATTTAAGTTAGGCTACTTATGAACACCGACACGTTAAAAAAATCAGCGAAATATGCTCATTTTGGAGCTCTCTCACACCGTCGTTTTAAAATGAATTAATTTATTTTAGTATATTCTTCTGAAAGAGATCTTTTCAGAAATACTTTCTCACATCCCAAGATAAAATTTTATTTTATTTTCGACCCCACTAAAAATTCGACTAAAATAAAATTTTGATTTCAATTCAGCACATAATTTGTAAATTTCAAGTCTGAATCTTATTTAATTTAAAAGCTATTAAATGATCTAGGGCATATAGACAGAGGGACATTGTGGTGACACTATAATTGGTTTCCGTTTTACTTTTGAAAGAAACCTAAAAATAAATTTTTTTAACTAGATTTGATTCTCAAATCACCCAGCGTACCGAATAATTATTCTATTAGAAATTTCTAATAAGCTTATTGGAAGTTTAAAAAATATTGCAAGGTTCCTTACTTGCTAAAATAACTCTATTAATTCTATTAGTTCACCTGAATATTTCTAATTCAAAAATTAATACTATAATATTAAAATAATATAATTATAAATATACAAAATTTAGAATATTAAGTTTGTTTATCTATATAAGTTTTTAAGTCGAAGAATTTCAACTGAAATCACATAGATTAAATATTTATGATAATATATATAGTCTATTTCTATTACCATATAAGTCTATCGAAATCTGAAGGCCCGAAATAATTTAATAGATAATAATATTATTAATATTCAAGCTTGTCTAGCACCTTCCTTATGCTAGTTATGTGAAATTCCCGTGGGCCGGACATATTTTGTAAGTCACGTAATAGTGGGCCGGATTCTGCCCACACGCCTTCCAACCAGCACAAAACAAAACAAAAAACAAATATTTGCTCTTTGAAATAAGAAAAATAAAAATAAAATACAAGATATTTATTTATGGTATGTACTCATATTGGAAAATTTCTGTCTTAATACAATCTAACTTTTAGGGGTAGAATTGACTATTTCGATCTTATTGGGCTTAATTTGCTCTTTATACCTACCTCATCAGGGTCATCACTAAATTCCATTGGGATTCATGAAATGTATTTAATAATCCAACAACCTTCTGATATAATAAAAATTAGCCATGATAACTTAGATTTAATATCTTATGATTTCTCTAGAAATTGGAAGTCTGCTTCTATCGACAATTTGAACTTTAATATTCTATTGACGAATTTAGTCATTTTAATGTCTTTTAACTTTTGAGACACTCCCTAAATTTTATTTAAACCAAAATTGCACCAAAAAGCAATCCGAGGCAAAGGCTACTACGGGGGGTGGACAGTGGACACATCTGACTCTGATATAACACGTGTAAAAAGTTTCAATCAAAATGTTCTTTTGGAAAATACCGCAGTTTAGTAATTATAAATTTAACTATTATACATAGCCAATTGGTTTATATAAAATTTAGGGAGTGTTTCAAAAGTCAAAAGACAATCAAATGATTAAATTGGTCAATAGAATATTAAATTTCAAATTGCCGATAGAAGCAGACTTCAAATTTCTAGAGAAATCATGGGTAATTTTTATTATTAGGATTCTATTTATTCCCTCAGGAATTGAATTTAAATGCTACAGCCTTATTTACAAATAATAAAAATCATACCCGGGTAACACACAATATCCCCAGAATATTTTAAGACGTTATTTAAAGGACATATATATTCATTCCAATTATCTCCAGGAGATTCACAGAATATTTAAATGGGATTTAATCTTCTGAGAATATTATTTTGCGAATATTCAAGAATGTTCAACTAGGAATATTTCGGGAAAGGGAATTTAATGTCCTGCACGAATATTTTAGTTCTAAGAATATTCCCAGATATTCTACGAAGATTGAAAGATTATTCACAGGATATTCCAATGTCCAGAGAAGATATTATCAGAATATTTATAGATTATTCTAGTGCTACCTGGGTACAGAATAGCTCGGATTTAGTAGATGATAATCTCGTGATTTATTTAGAAATTTAAATTCTGCTAAAATTGGAAATTTGAGCTTTTATACTGTATAATAAATTGCAATGTATTTTACTCGCACTGCAGTATTGAATAAATACAAAAAATTTCAATTTTCGCCTTATTTTCTTCAAGAGATGTCTAAAGACAAATCATTTTCAAGCCTACACTCTACAAAAGAGGATTGTAGAAAATTCATTCTGGTGTCAAAATGTTTAAATTTTCATTGTCAAGATATTAGAATTTAGGCTAGTATGTTAACTCCTGAACTTGTAGTTTAAAAAATCGAATTATTTTATTTAGAGTTAGTTTTTAATGGTTGAATAGTGAAGGACCTGACATCTGGAACCTCTCCTTGTAATATGTAATAAGTTGAACTTTTGGGACAAGTTTAAGCTTTCTACCTACTTTTAGTATGTATTGTACATGTACACACGACATTTAACAATTGATTATGGTTTAAAAAGACTTCGTTTTCGATCGTATGTTAGAAGTTCTTTATAACTCGTGGGTTGATTTATTCAATTTTTTTTTTTTTCGATTCCAAAATCTTATTATATTAAACGAGCAAGTCTTGTATATATAGAATAATTTTAATCCGATTGAAATAAAGGAAGGGGGTGTAAATTAGTCATATCGCAAATAAATATTTTAATCGTTCATATCTCGTCTTTGGAAAGTAGCAGAGCCTTGAAATTTGAAACTTAAGCTACCTAGAGGCTACAAGAAATACCACAAGATTTTGGTTAAAAAAGAAGTACGGGAAGTTGATGTTTACGTGCGTAAGAATGTACCCCCCTGCATTTCGTAACTATAAATCTCAGAGCTACGAAATTCGAAACTTAAGGTCAATATAGGCTAGAAGGGGTACAGCAAGCTTTTGGTTGACATTTACATGAAAATTTTTTCGTTTTTTTTTATTTTCTCAAAAACGGCACGAACGATTTTTTTTTAAAAATGGTGTACTTATCAAGTGTCATGAGTTATTAGTCGTGTATAGATTTTAATCTGATTGAAATAAAGGAAGGGGGTTAAAATAAATATTTTAATCATTCTTATACTTATCGTCTTCGCTAAGTCGCAGAGCCTTCAAATTTGAAACTTAAGCTATTTAGAGGCAAAAAGTTACCGAGCATCGCTCGGTGCTCGAGGCACTAAGTTATTATTACTCATATTAACACGAGATATCTTTAAGTCAAATAACTTTTAAATAAACCATAAGATCGAGACGTGTAAAAAATGACATGTAAACGACGTTTCGTTAAAAGTTTGTTAAAATATTCAAAATTATGCAGACAGCAATATATTTAGTGTCTTGAAAATTTATTTTTTCTTCCAATTTCTTATCTAAAAGGTTATCACATAAGAACCCGAGATTTTAAAAATATTTGCTTACCCTAGTCATAATACTCTCTCTTTCTCTCTCTCTCACACACACATACACACTCTATATCTATCTAAATATTTATAAAAACGTATTATAAAATAAATATAGACTTAAGAAAAAAGTGATTCATTCAATTCTTATATTTGTATTGGCGAAAATCACCATAAGTGTGACATCTCTTCGAGTTACATAACCTTAGTAATTACATGTAAAATCACGCAAATACACCTCTAGTGATAGTCTAAGAACTAGTGAACATTTTGGACGATTATTTCAGAAATGCAAATAACATATCCCAGTTGATCAGCACACACACCGAAAGTGAAATTCTTACTCGGATTTAATTTTGAAAATAAATTGTGTTTTGATTGAAATACTTATGTTGAAGGAGACGATAAAAGAGTGTGTCTTCTGCTGGAATTATAAATTTTATTTATTTATTTATTTATTTATTTACCAGCAGAAGACACTCTTTTATTGTCTCCTTCAATATATAAAAATTCTGCTACTCTCGGCAAAAACTTTCAATTTTGAAATACTTATGGCGATTCCTTATATCTCGAAGGGAAGTAGGGCGTTGAAATTCTAATAAAGATAAAGTGTTGCGACACTTAATAATAATTCTCTTATAGCCGTTTCTATCGATTTCCTTGAAATGAAAACAATACGATTCAGAGTGAGACTAATGAAATAGGCTAACCCACAAAATAAACACGACAATTTTCGAGCTCTACAATTACAATTTTTTTAATTTAATTATTGCAACAAAAATTTGCATCCCCCAGAGTTGGAACTTGAATCGTGAAAAAAGTAATGTCAGAATCAAGTTTCCTCGCGCCCTCAGTAAGCCCCTTTAGATTAGGCAACTTAACATACGCCCACTTTTTAATAGAAAAGGCTCGGTTTTCGGTCATTTGAAATGATATCATTATGACTTTTTCTTCTAAAATATTTAACTGATAGTTTGCAGAATCTTTTTTAATGGATTATATATAAATAGGGATGCCATACGTCACGTATATACGGGACTGTCACCGTATTTCCTTGCTAACTCCCGTATTATCAGTTGTCCCGTTTTCTTCCCAAACTCTGAATAAGGGAATTGAAAAAATTCAATACATTTTAAAAAATTAGTTTTAAATGAGTTAAAAATATATTAAAGATCTTTAAAAAACATGTATGATCTTTATTTTTTTGACTTCGAGGTCATACCAATAATTACATAGAGTAAATACAAATCGTCGCCTTAGAGTGTAAACCTGTTAAATCTATTTTTGATCATATATGATATATTAATACCATTCGAAAGAAAAAGAAATGGAGCATCGTCCAAGTAAAACTGCTATTTAAAATTACAATCCATAACAACAATATTAAATTTTGTATGTTGTTTGTCTGTCCTGTAAAATATCCTTATTGTGAGTTAGCAGGTTTACTCTCTATAAGGCGACGAAATATTAAATAGTTAAATTGGCAAATCACATAAATAAATTCGTTTATCCCTATGACATTTAGAGACTGGAACTCTCTTCCCCCGACCGTCTTCCCAGCAACTTATAACCTTCAATCTTTCATGACCTGCATCCACAGATACCTTCGATTCCTACCCAATTCCTAAATCTCTTCATATCTTCACGATACAAGGGTCCACCGCGGACTACAGAGGTTGTACCTTTTTGGTGCAACTTCTTCTTGTATCAATACCAATATAAAAAAATTACTTCATTTTTTACTATAGGTAAGTATTTAATTCAATTTTACAAATAGCTAATATAAAGTGGAACAATGAAGAAATACTGCAAAAATTCTTCTGCTAGTTAAAAAGAAAGAAGTCGAGTTGAGAAGCAGATTGTGCTGGGTGACCTGGTTGTTGTTGGTTGTCAACTTGGAAGAAACCAATTAGCCCTTAAAAAGTCAAATGCTATCAACTAGTCGGCTCCACTCCCAACTTCTATTCATTTATTTTTCCTATTTAGTAATTTTATGTAATTTCTTTTAAAATAAGAAAAAGAAACTCACCAAATAATTGTTATTCTATTCAAATAGGATTTTATTACTCGGTACGCTCGGCTGACAAAGCACTCTTGAATTCACTCGAAATTTCCTTTTCTTTTTGATTCTGCTTTTACTGGCAATGCTATAACCATTTAAGGAGTATAGCCGTTGCTTTTCTAGTTCGGGATAGGAGTAGTAACTAACTATTTTTAGGCCATCCCTTTCTATTTAAGCAGATAAATGCAACACCTCTGGGATACATTGACATATTTACTCTCCTAATATTAACCGCGTTAGAAAATCATAGATCAAAGATGGTGTCATCTATTAATTCCGATGGAGTGGAATATTTTAATTATATTCCACTCCATCGGAATTAATAGATGACACCATCTTTGATCTATGATTTTTCTAGTAAATTTGAATCTATTACCATCGGCAAATTAATATCTTTCATATTAAATTAGGAAAAGTCATTCCATTGCCCTTCGAATTTTGAATTTCTTCAAAATTCGAAACACTCAACCACCTTTATTTAAATTATATGGCATGGCTATATGTTTAAATTTAGAATCACTATATCGCGAAATTTTACAAATTAAGATAACAATCTTTGAGTAAAATATTTTACGCGTTTGCATATGTCAGAGAGGTTCGTATCCCGCAGGTGAGCCAGGTGGCCCGGATTGCTGTTACTGGCACTCGGGTTCGATTCCCGAGGGGGTGAAAAACAACCCCTCTGACATATAATTAAAAATATTCCACTCCATCGGAATTAATAGATGACACCATCTTTGATCTATGATTTTCTAGTAAATTTGAATCTATTACCATCGGCAAATTAATATCTTTCATATTAACCGCGTTGCTTGCATCTCAGTCTTATTGACTTTAAGAGACATGAAGGGAATATGGCCAGTTGAAACCCATAATTTCCGTTACAGACGCATTGATGAAAAGGCCATCGTCAGAACTTCCAGAAGCTGGCTTACCCAAACAAATTTGCACAGGACAAGACAGAGTTTGTGAAACCTGTAAAACTGTGTCTGAAGTATCACTCGCTTCAGAACAAATTCTTCAACAAGTTTCTACCCTTCGGCGATCCTTTGGAAACCGTTACTTTGAACATGCCTAGGCGAGATTGAGATTAATCGCCTAATAATTGATATTATTTTATTTCAAAAATAGAAATATTCACAAAGATTATTTATCAAATAAAACTACTCCACTTATTAAATTGATTAATCCAGCGTCTCATAATGGGTCAGCTGATATCTGAAGAGGGTGCGAATGAAATGAACAAAACTCTTTATTGTTACGAAGATAATAATAAACATTTATCAACAAAAATACACATGAACAAAAAATATGTTTTGCTAATAAAATTTTAAACATATACCATAAATATTTAGTATTATTATTTCAAAGCCTATTCAATAAATCCAAACACCTACAATGATTTTAACAATTAATGACTTCGTTAGAAGTGTGTTCGCTTACCTGGAAATCACTTATTATATTGCTTATTATGGGTATTTTATCAGGATTTTTCAAAAGAGGGAGTGGTTGCGGTTTTCAAAACCAGAATATAAAAGGAAGTACCTACGCAAATCCAAAAGTTTGAGAACTATTAAATAACGAGCTCATTCGTGCGTTTGCCTTCGGCACGCCCTCGAAGCTCGGCCCTCTGAGCTGGTGCCCTGGCGGACATTTCATTTTCATTCGAGTTCAAATGAATACAATATTATCTCGACACAATGTCTAAATCAAAAATTTATAGCTTTAGTAACAGAAATCATGGTATATATACTAATGTTAGATTGGTCTAGTGGTTAAAGCTAATGACCTTAGTTCAAGAGTTCGTAGGTTCGATTCTAGGCAAGAGGGAAATTTTTTAGAAAAATTTCTCTTAGCGTTGTTACAAATTAATCTAGACAAATATTATATAGTATATATAAGTTTCTAAGAAAATCTTAACGTGTTTTCTATTACATCCTTGATGGAATGGATTATTTTTGAATTATAGGTATTTCAAATATATATAACAAATGAATACCTCTTGTGATTTTTTTAGAAATTTAAAGTCTACTTCTATATTGACGATTTGAACTCTTAAATTCAATTTCAAATTGAAATTGAAAAGATACCATGGGTGTCCGTAGGGGGTGGGAAAAAGGGCCCCCCTCCCTGGGATCAAATAAAAATCCTGTAAGAGCCCTGAATTTCGACCCGACCCGATCTCGCAAACTATATTTAATGTTCCGAATGTGTTTTGTATTTAGGTACTACTGTATTAGTGTATTCTACTTGGGGAAAAAAACTCAAAAAATTTAATTTTTAAATACAAGTTTAATAATTAATTATTTGTCCCCAAGCTTTGCCTCCTCCCCCCCCTGGAAATTTTCTACAGAAGCCCCTGAAAGGTACCTATAGTCATGGGCGTAGTTAAGGGGCAGTGCCCCCCCCCTTAAATTATTTCGTTACTTCCAAAATTTGTCAATTCTACTAAAAAGTTAGTTGATCTCTAATCGGATTACCGAAGTTGACAACCCCCCTTAGGAAAACTCCCTAACTACGCCAATGCCTATAGTTTATTTTCATTTAAATAATTTTGAAATATAAATTCGAAAAAATAATAGAATAATCGGTCAAATGTTTAATTAATAATAACTAATTGATTTCTTTGTTGTTTCAGGGGCAGCGACTTGACAGATGTGAGCCTTCTGCGTCGGATGTGGAACGTGGAAGTAATCTCTTTGAGGTAGGTCTTAGTAGAAGCTAAAAGAGCCAGTCTCTTTCACTATCTACTCAACTACTATGCGTTTTCATTCGATTAATATCCCACCCACCACTTTCTCCTATTTCTTGTCTTTAACTGTATCGGTAATTTGCTCTTGATTCAACAAATAAATCGAATTTTTATTAATATACTAATAGAAATACATACCTCAATTAAAAAATATGCAAGTTCAAATTTATACGGTTGTAATAAACGAACATATTCACAATGTTTTCAGATTATTCCCTATCTCTATGATCAAATCGCGTTCATGTTGTTAACTCTAGTGATTATTTGGTAACTAGTGAAAATTTCACTCGGTTTGTTCACTTAAAATGCTGCTTGCCTAAAATGTTTCTTTTGTTTTTTGTTTTTTGCTCATTTGTGTTTAAAGATATGAGAGTCTTGGAGAAAATCAACAAGATTTTCGTCTATCTGTTTGGTTGAAACCTTGTGGTAAGATGCTTCACTGGAACCATACTATTTGTATTTCTATTTGAAAATACTGGATGAATTTCGGACTTTTTATTTTCAAAACATTGAAATGAAAATGCGGGAAATTATAAAAAAAATCGAATTGTTATATGTAAAGCCTTTTCTAATGAGTTGAAATTTGATACGAAAATTTCATAAAATAAGCTGACGTGTGGACATCCACTTGACTTTACCATACAACCTGACCCTCACTTAAATTTAATATTTAATCAAATTAATTATAATCATGTAGGGGGGGTAGTTTTTGCATTTTTAGACTCCTGGGGGCCCACTGATTATGTAAACAAAATTTGGTTGAGCTTGACACAAGAGCCTATATTTTCATTTTTTGACCCTACACTCCCCCACATTTTGGGCGGTTAGTTTTTGCATTTTTAGACTTCTGGGGTCCCACTGATTATGTATACAAAATTTGGTTGAGTTTGCTCAAATGGCCTAGATTTTTAATTTTTAACCCCCCTCCACCCCCCTTAGTTTTGGGTCGATATGCACCAAAATCTAATCAGCTCTTAATCTCAATGGACCAAAACTACGTGTGAAATTTGGTTTCAATATTCACACTAGTTTTTGAGCTAGCTCGTCCACAAAAATTTGGTAACGCACAGACTAACAACAGACAGACTAACTAACAGACATTTTGACAAAACAATTATTATCTCGAAAAATATAATTTTTTCGATGTTCATATTAGAGCTTTTTTGTAGAGCGAAATGCCATGGTTTCGCTCAATTTTTTTAATCAAAATAGTTTCAGCCGTTTTTTGAGATATTTCGAAAAAAAGAAGGAAAAAAAAACACTTTTTTCATCCACGATTACAATACTTGACCATACCTTGTATGCTAAAGTAAAAATATATAAATGAATAACTAATTTACTATATAATACCTGGTGCTAGTCAGCTTTCCAGTTCAAACATGCATAAAGTTTATCTAGGTTTGAAAATGCTACACTTTTTTCTCTATTAATACTAGAATTATTATGGTTATAGAGATTCCTTGCATTTAGTTTCATCATTTTAATTCATTTGATATATTTTTTTCATTTTCAATGTAAATATTCCAAATTTAATAAAAATATAGATAGAATAGAGAATTTATTTTGAAGTGGATGGTGTCGATTCCATTCAAATGTTGCCATTATCTGGGCGGTTTATTCTGCTGGCCAAAAGAAAGACTCCGATATGATCAAATATTCAACAACCCCAAAAACATAAAATACTCCCAAACATAGCCACATCTATAATAATAAATTCCAACACACACCCTCTCCATTACAACAACATACACACTTTATTAGATACTATTGTTTTAGGGAATAGTTTTATTGTCCAGCTTCTGCATCAAATACTGTATTCCCTTAAGGGGTTTTTTGTTATTGCGTTTTTAGTGGAGCTTAAGGACTGCATCTTGGTATATCCCCTCTCCTAGACAACACGACTGACTTGCAGAACTGTAAATATCCCAACAAATCTTAGAAACTCATCTATCTTAAAATTAATCCAATTGAATTTTTTTAACTAAGTAGTTTTATATTCTTTGAAGTAATATAAATATTTACGACGTTTCGGTCATAATCTCTTTGAAAATCTACTAAAGCTGAAGGACTCAACTTTATATTATTTTGTTTTATCTCACGATATTAAAAGTATATATCCGTTGTAAAATCATCTCAGAATTATTGAAGGAGAGAGAGATTTTTATCTAAATCACACACCTAATTAATTATAAAGGTATTTTCTTTCGCATTGGACCACTCATGATGAAATTAGAAAATTGATTAATAAACAATTTTAAAAATTAGTTTATTCAACCTGAAAAAAGTCTCTAGTTCATTAACCTGTTCAGCAAAGCCTTAACAAGCAGATCAATTATTTGTGGAAAATTGTAACTTCACCAAAACAATTAAGGATAAAGTTTAGGGAAAGCGGTGTTGGTTTATAGTGAAACATATTAAACAAAGGAATTATTATTTAACGGGTTATAGTGGTGTTTCACAAAGAGGAAATAAAATTAAAAAATTAAAAAATCTTTTAAATTATTTTGGAGATTTTTATTTATCTCTATACATATTTCGGGCTATGAACCCTTCATCAGGAGGTTAAACAGAACAGTGTTCTGTTTAACCTCCTGATGAAGGGTTCATAGCCCGAAATATGTATAAATAAATCTCCAAAATAATTTAAGATTTTTAATTTTTTAATTTTATTTCCTCTTTTATGAAACACCACTATAACCCGTTAAATTAAGGATAGATAGAACTAATTCTCTAGTCAATTTGTTTATTCTCATAACTCGAATCCCCTTTCTGACTCTATCTTCAACATTTTCACAAATATCTTCGATCCTATTTGAACCCTCGAATATTTTCTTTATATAATGTAGGTAAGAGTCAATCTTGATTGATATCGAATCCTTCCAGGCGAGTGTTTAGATGCCCGGCATAAGATTTAATCTCGCTTTTCAAATATTTACTTTTACACTCTGCTATCGTTTTGAATTAACACATTTATATATTAAATCTGGGAGATGGAAGAGATTAATTGAGCACTATATGCATTTCTCCTTTTTTATTTTATGTACCCGAGCTTTTTTTCGTTGCGTGCCCTTCGGCACGCCCTCAGAAACTCGGCCCTCCGGGCTGATGCCCTGGCGGGCAGCGCTCTCCCGGTCCAAAAATTTTATTCCTCTTAAAAAACCACACCCCAAATCGTATACCTGTAAACTCCCGAAAATACATAGTCTCTTAAAAGTTTCACCTCATTTTCGTCCTGACACAGCTTCAAAAATGAGGCTCTAGATATCTGAATCTGGTAGTATTTTTTTCTATAATCTACATCATTGTGATATTTTTTGTGTGGAAATATGTAGATTTATTTAAATAAGTGGGATCGTGTGAGGAGGAGAATTATATTATATCATTTTTTTTTAATTTAGGATCGATAATCGATATAAGGCTCCGAATATTTAAAAGAGATCAATCAGGTGTTGTTTGTATGACAGGCTGCTCCCTCCAGTATTGCCATGAGAAACTCGGGCATGCGTGTCTTAAGTCGTTCAATTTTGTAAAAATCAAAAAATAAGAATAAGAAAATTTTGATTTTTAATAAATTATAAAAAAGTGGCAAATTTTTAAAAAATAAACAAACAATATATAAAATATAAATCAAATAAGATGTGATTAATTTCTTTTTCTGTGCACAAAAGAAAAGCGAATTGAATATTTAATTTTTGAGTGGTGAGGGCGGGTGGGGAATAATTATCAATAAATTTAATGTTTCTTAATTTAAAATCAATTGGAGTCTTTCATTCCAAAATTCGAGTTTCAATTACAATTATATTTCAAATTTGCATCAGCGCTCCCTGACGGCAGCATTACGTCGGCGTTGCGGCAAATTAATCTAGACAAATATATATAGTATTATTTTAATGATTATTTTGAAGTTTCAGATACTTTCAGATTAACTACCATCCTTAAAAAAATCAACTTTTAGAATACTCTTAAGTTCATTTAAAATATATAGATATAAAACACATAGCTGTTACCTATTTTATTGAATTTTTAATCAATCGACATTTATTTGTATCTCCAACAGCCAAGAACTTATTCTCTAAATATTGTGAAAGTGTGTATAATAATTACTATATATTCAAATAAAATATTATTTAAAAATGTTTACATATTCCATTACACGGACAATAACCAGCCCAGATTTTGTTTTTCACGTCTTAGAATTATCTGAAGCTGAACTTGAAGGAATTGTAGTTTCACTAATGATTTATTTTTTCCAGTCAGTGAATTTGCTAAGATTCCGAAAATCCCGTTAACCCGAGAACAGAAGTTCGTAGATAATTCAATTTGGTGTCAAAATATGTATATTTTCAAAATTGATAGATTTAAACATCTTAATTTCAAAACTTGTGTAAGAATAAAAAGCAGAATGTCGAAATCCTCTGCTGTGTTCACCACACGACTTTCACACCATTTTGATTTGTTTGAAGTCATTGCGACAATACAATTTACAACCCCTTCCTTTATTTCGTTTTTTTTTTTTGATTTTCTCAACAACGGCTCTAACGATTTTTGTTGTGTCGTAAAAGTAAACCACAGCCGTCAAAAATCTAATTATGCCAGATGTTGTAACGCACGTCCACTAAAGTTAAATGGGCGGTCTTAAACACCAAACTCATTTTTAATATGTGCATTAAAAGTCAAAAATCAAAATTGTTTGCAAGTTTGTTAAAAATTAAAAAAAGCTTGGTGTACTCCTTCTAGCCTATATCAAGCTTAAGTTTTGAATTTCGTATCTCTGAAACTTATGGGTTGCGAAGGAAACGCGAGAGTATATTTTTATGTGCAGCTTCTCACCAACTTCCGGTTTTTTTTTCTATTTTGGCTTAAATCTTGCTTTAAAAGTTTTTTCTTTTTTAGCCTCTGAGATAGCTGCATGTTTTAAATTTCGAGGCTCTGCGACTTTGACGAATACGAGATATGTGTTCGATTAAAATATTTATTTTACGACACTCCTAATTTTCAACCCCTTCCTTTAATTCAATCGGATTAAAAATTTGACACAACTATTAACTCATGACACTTGATAAATACACTTATTTTTTAAAAAAATTGTTAGAGTCGTTTTTGAGAAAAAAAATTCATGTAAATGTCCAATTCCAGTTTTCTGATTTCAACCAAAATCTTGCTGTACTCCTGCTTTTGTAGCTCTGAGACTTGTGGTTGCGAAACGCAGGGGGGTATATACGCACTGAGCAATGGATTTTTTTACCCCTTTTTGTCCTCTGGGGACCACAATATCCGGTTTTATGTCCTAAATCCGGTTTCCAACTATTAAGGGCATCGATTCCTCCTTCCACCCAGAAGTTACAAAAAGAAATTAACTTTTTTCATCTCTGAGATACAAGCTCTCAGAGTCAGGACCCAGACTGGCCATCGCAATACTTCCCCATTATATTCTATAGAATATAAATGTGAAAGTAAAAATATTACACTCATGCTCGTCCATGTGAGATCTTCACAAACAAAACTTGAACTCAAAATATTATTAAACCTGAATAACATATTCAATTCCATTCATATAATATCTGAAGATAAGCCAACCTCGGAGATTTTTCTATGATTGAACAAACCATAATCATCGTTCATTATATCTCGATTGATGTCTTTTCGTTGCATTACACAACGGTTTGACTAATGACCTAAATTACGATACACATGATTGTGCCAAGCTTCAGTCTTTGAACTCAAACCGTTCATGCGCTTGAAATACAACCAGTGATTTTTCAAATGCTTGAAACTTAATTTTCGATTCCTTAAGAAGAAGAAGAGCTTTAGCGATTCATGTAGGTATAGTTATATTTTTTCGATTCCAAAATAAGTTATTCAATCTTAAATACGATCGCTGACATAAAAATAGTCAGTTCAACAAATTATTCTTGAAAAAGTATTCATTTTTATACGCTTTATATTATAGCTTCACCTGTATGTATGTATGTAAAGTAAAGAAATTTTTTAGAAACTTTTTTAAAAATGCTAAAATATTAAATATTCTCTGTAGAGTTTCTCACACAAATAAAAAGATCAAGATTCTTGTTTGGCTGACTCTACTATATATTTTCAGGAGCAGCCCATTTTCAGGAGTTCACAAAGGACACTGTGAAACCTACCTAGTATTTTATATTTTGAATTTTAAAAAGTTTCTATAAAAAATTTTCAAATATTTTCTTTACTTTATTTGTTTCACCAAAAACCTACACCATTCTCCCTTAACAAAAAATGTATGTATGAATGTATGTATTTATCTATGTATCAATGTGACTTTTGTTCTGTTAAATTCCGCAAACTTTTCTCTATAAAAAATAATTAAGACTAAAAAGTAAAAAAATAAATTATTTATGAAAAAAGAAAGGAAGGAGAGAGGGGAGAGATACCAATCGATTTGATTGGGGAATAATGGAATTGAAATAATTATCGGAAAAGAGGTTTTTTTATCTATTTAGATTTTTCCTCTTATTAAAAACAAGGACTAAAGATTAATAAGGACACTCGATGGTGGAGAAGCAATCTCCGAAATCGAAGCTAAAATACAAGGTATACATTAATTAATGTAAAATAATTGGTTTAATAAAATTTATAAAAAATAAATAAATATAAAAATATAATTGTTGTAGAGGAGGGGGAGAGAATCCAATCGACTTGATTGGGGAATAATGGAATTGAAATAATTATCGGAAAAGAGGTTTTTTTATCTAATTAGATTTTTCCTCTTATTAAAAACAAGGACTAAATATGAATAAGGACACTCGATGGGTGGAGAAGACTAAAAATACAATGGTATACATTAATCAATGCTTAAAATAATTGGTTTAACAAAATTTATAAAAAAAAAAAAAAAAAAAAAAATTGTTTATATTTTAAAAAAATTAAAAAAAATACCCGCTTCTAAAAAGTACAAAATAAATACAACAAATGCGAAAAGCGTTGGGCACTTTAAATCGAAATTAATTGTAAAAGTACATATTTCTGTAGCCCACACTTTTTGATTATTACAATATTTTGCACTTTTAGAAGTGATGTTCAGTTCGGTTTTTTATATGCAATTTATTCACACCTCAAGTTCCATATTTTATTTCCGCTGACAATTTCATTTCTTCGAAATAATTTAACGATCATTATGTTGCTGATGCTAAGCAGAGTAAATGATTACTCCCCATGGTTTCCATAACATCTACCCCCTTCGGGGGATAGCCATTGGGAATAATGTATACTAATATATACATTAACTTCAACCCTAAACATTAATACATTTTTGCAGAGATATAGTAAATTTACTTATATTTTGGAAAACTATACCTACTTATAGATCTGGTCTATTTATTTGAAATGGTTTGCCTGTTTCTTAAGTCCTTATTTTATTTTAGTTCATCAAGTGAATCAGAATTTATTTTCTCCTGCTACCCCACTCCTTCCACTGATTTAAATAAATTTAATTTCTATGAATAGCCTCTGGAACGAAAGAAGCCTAACAACAAACAGGCGACATGCAAACTGTAACTCGGGCAAACAAATTGAACTTGGATTTAAAAGTTCAAATTCCCGATACCAACAGAGCTAAGATTTCTAAGGAAAACATGAGAGATTTAAGATATTTATTGCCTTGGGAAAGAATCTGAGTGCGAAATGGTGTATCTTTGTTAGTTAGATCGACTTCGACAAGCATTGTGACTCTCGGGTTCAATTCCCGAGGGGGTGAAATCAACTCTTCTCGCATATAATAAAAATCCCTAAGAAAATCACAAGAGGGTGTTATCTATTAGATCCGAGATGTAAAGGAATCAGTTGGTGACATTTCAACCAGGGGATGCTGTCCAAAAAAGTACCCATCATTTTTTGAAATTTTATTTTAATCTTCGCTTTTTTTTTGCAAATTTCATCGAATACAGTATCATTTTCATTATTTTTCAAATTTAACATTAGATTTTTTAAAAATATATTTTGGCCCCAAAAGGATACTGCTTTGTGTGAGTAAGGGTAGGAGTCTGAAATTAAATCTTATTACTTAAACACCACAGTCCCCGAGATGGAATTCAACCAGCTTCCATAATGAATCAGCCTGTCCTTTAAGAGAATCTTAAATTTCTCTTAATTCTATTGCTAAAGCAAGTTATTACTTGTCTAAGTCTCTAGTCCAGTAATTCTCAACCACTGTGCCGCGGAACTTTAGTGTGCCGCGAGATTCTTGAAGTGTGCCGCCACTGCTAGGCACTCCCGAATTGAAAATTATTTATTTTTTTTACATTTCTTTATCAATTGACACTACATTTAATCCAAAATCCATTTAATCATTTTAACTGAAAAGGTAGTAACATTTTACAGGATGCAGACTGTCCTATGATAATTTTATAGGTACATCATCATCTTTATTTATTCCTTATTTATATTATTACCATTTAAATAGTTCCTGTGTCGGGTTGGCCGAGCTGGCTGAGGCGCTGGCTCCGCTTCAGCATCGTTGATGACGATGTTCAAGCGGGAAGGCCGGGGTTCGAGCCTGGCTAGCATATAAAACTCGACTCCATCACTAACACTACTAACCCATTACTGATGTGCTGTCTAAATGGGCTTTCTTCAAGATGACAATTAATAAATAAAAAAAAAAATAGTTCCTCAACGAGTACAATTTTTATTCTACTCAAACTGGTCTGGACTTGTCTTTGACCTGCTTGAACTGAAAGATATACCAGGCAGGGACTTCAATCCTTCTATCGGCACCCTTTTCGGAAAAACTATGCAACAATTTTATTTCATTTCGAGAACCGATATACTTTTTAAAACAAAAAATGTTTTTTGATAGAAATATTTTAAATAATGGATAATAATTTGAAAATATAAATATCCTCCTGGAATTTTGAAGTCGATATTTATGAAAAATACCTGGAGCCACGAGCAACGATGCTCGGTAACTTTTTGCCTTAGTTAAAACCTATATATTAATATTATTTTAAATTTAAAATACTGATAAAAATACAAATATATATAGTATACCCCCCTTGGACCCCCCGAAACCCCTCACCCCCGGACCCCCCCAGTGCACCCCACCTCCTCCACCTCCCTTGCTCGTTTAATAAGAGTAGATACTCTAAATATTTGAAATTTTAGGGATGCGCCCCATCCACAGCATCCATGTACCGCACGCCACTGAAACGAATAATTTTAATTCTATATTAGAAGGGTAGTTTTTGCCCTCTCGCGAATCGAATCTGAGTGCCAAAATCATCAATTCGGGCCAATTCGTCGTCGTCGTCGGGATTTCTTCGTTGCCGAAGATCCTTCCCTCACTCAATTCATTCCCGTTGCCGCCTTCGTTCATGAACCTGTTGGTGGCTCCAGAGACCGATGCGAGATCGGATGGTTCTTTGGCATTGAGAACAGATATATGTCTCAGTGCCGCCTGTTCTTAAGTTGGTGTGATTGGGAAAGATGCCGGAATTATTGTGGCAGATGTTACGCCAAGAGCCTCTGTCTTGACATAGAGACTCCCATGTGTCCTCTATTCCAGCCTTCTTCACTATGGAGTGAATTACATCTTTGTACCTCTTCAGTTGACCACCAGGATAGCGCTGACCATCTGAAAGCTCGCCAAAGAGGATTTGTTTTGGGAGCCGTCCATCAGACATCCGGCACACATGCCCTAGCCAGCGCAGCTGATTGCGCGCCAATATGTTCTCTATAGGATCGCAGTTGGCTCTTTCACGGATTTCCTTGTTGGAGATGAAATCTTGCCATTTAATTCCCATAATACTCCGCAGCAGTCTCATTTGGAATTTTTCCAGGGCCTTAACGTGCTTTTTATATATTACCCAGCACTCACTACCGTATAGTAGGATGGATAAGACAACTGCTTGAAAAACTAGGACTTTCGTATGTATGGTCAGGTCACTGCATCCAAAGACTCTCTCCCGGAGTTTAAAGAAGGCATGTGATGCACATCGTAGACGGTGGCTTATTTCGGCATCCAAGTCGCAATTCGCTGTCACCAGACTACCTAAGTAGTTGAATTGCTCAACAGTCTCGACAGGGGCTCCACCTATAGATATACATCCACGTGTGGCTGATGTTGTTGGTGGATAAAAACTCATAATAAGGAGTTTGGTTTTGGAAGTGTTTACCTCCATCCCCAGAGTGCAATATACATTTGAAAATGTGTCCATCATACGTTGCGCCTCTTCTGCTGTGTTGGCCAAAATAACGAGGTCATCTGCATATTGCAGCTCAGTGAGGGATCTCTTGCGTACATTCTTCTGGACTTTAAGTCGTGCAAGGTTATGTAATCCATTGTCAAAGCGATATCGGATGTCAATACCACGGTCTTGAAGCACTCGGTCCAAGCACAGGAGAAACGCAGTCATGAAAATATTGAAAAGAAGAGGCGCTAATACGCAGCCTTGCCTTACACCATTGGAAATATTGAAAGATTCGGTGATATCACCACCTGCAATAACTTGTGCCTCGTTGTTCATGTGGAGATCGGCAATTATATTTACTAGCTTTGTAGGGCAGCCAAATCTTAAAAGTATTAGCCACAGGGCTTGCCTGTTCACCATGTCGAATGCCTTCCGTAGATCCACAAAAATAGCAAACATAGAGGAATGTTGCTCTCTCACTTTTTCCTGGAGTTGTCGGAGTGTGAAAATCATATCTGTTGTCCCTCTGTGTGGGCGGAAACCAGATTGACTCTCTGGAAAGATTGACTCCAGAGCAGGCTGTAGACGGTTAGAGATCACCCTTGCCAGTATCTTACCAGCTGCACAGAGAAGGGAGATGCCTCGGTAATTGGTGCAATCTGTTCTGTCCCCTTTCCTCTTATATATATTGACAATAAGAGAGTGCTTGAAGTCAGCGGGAGACTTTTCAGAATCCCAGATTTGTTTAAATAGGGTGAGAATTTGATTAAGTATTGGAGTACCACCACACTTATAGATTTCAATTGGTAAGCCATCTTGTCCAGGTGCTTTGTTGTTCTTAAGCTGTAGGGTAGCCATGCTAATCTCATCTGATGTTGGGTAGAGAGCTAGCTCCCCCTCACTTGATATTGAGGGATTTGGTTGATAGCTTGTAGATTCACCGTTGATGTAGTGTTCAGAAGATCTTGGTAGTACTCTCTCCAACGTGCTGTTATATCAGAGTCCTGCCTCAATAAAACCCCCTCCCTGTTCTTAATGGGGCAGCTCCGATTCCAAGTGGGCCCATATACGATATTTATGGCTTTGTAGAATGCACTAGCATTATTCTGATCAGCCAGCTCTTGGATTTCTTTGGCTTTTTGCCGGAACCAGTTGTTCTTGAGTTGGCGGGTTAGGCGTTGCACAAGGGCCTTAGATCTACGATATTCGGTTCTCAGATTTGTGTCATTAGGTTTTCGAAGAGTACGCTTGAATAGCTCATTTTTCTCCTTGATTGCAGCTTCAATTATATTAGTATTTTCATTAAACCAATCGGGATTTGCTTTCTTGGAAGCAGGACCAAGCACCTTATCAGCTGCAGCGCTAAGGCACTTTTTGATGGTGTCCCAATTGTTTTCCACTGAACTATCACTTGGCTGAGGGTGAATCTGTAGTTCAGCTTGGACCTCATTGAGAAAGTTTGTTTTAGTGTCTGAGGATTTTAGTTTCATGATATCATATCGTGGTTGTTTCATTCTGGTTGTTGATGATCTGTTAGTATACCTGGGTTGAACTGCTAGTTTACACAAGAGCAGTCGATGGTCGGTGTCACATTCAGCTGCCCTATAGACTCTGGTCAAGTGGACAAATTTCCGATCCCGCTGTCTCACAATAATGTGGTCAAGAGCATGCCAATGGGTGGATCTTGGGTGCCTCCAGGTGCCTTTGTAGATATCTTTTAGTTGAAACAGAGTATTTGTAATAACTAAGTTGTGCGATGCGCAAAGTGTTAGTAGCAATTCTCCATTTCCATTCATCTTGCCAATACTGTGCCTTCCAATAACTCCACTCCATGCCTCAAAGTTCTGGCCAACCCGTGCATTGAAATCACCAAGAAGTACAACACTCTCACTGCTTGGGATATTGTCCAGCGTTGAGCCAAGTAGATTATAGAAGGCTTCTTTAACATTGTCCTCAGCCTGGAGAGTCGGAGCATATATGCTGATAAAGTTGATTGGTCTTCCCTTGGGGGTGTCGAGTCTCAGGGTTGCAATACGCTCATTAATTCCAACAGGAATAGATTTGGATTTGGCTAGGAGAGTATTCTTGATGGCAAAGCCTACTCCGTGCTGCCTGGGCTGATCTTTACTTAGACCTTTCCAGAAATATGTATAGTTCTTCTCAGAGATGGTGCCCTCTTCATGTAAACGAGTCTCACTTAACGCTGCAATATCTATGTTGTATCTATAGAGTTCCCGATCTATTATTGCAGTCCGACGCTCAGGGCAGTTGTTGTTGTCTATCATTGTACGTACATTCCATGATGCAACTTTTAAGACGGAAGCGCGCTTCATACGGCGTTGATTTTTCGAAAACCTAGACAGGGTTTCCCCCGGAGATCCGATTGGGGGAATTTACTCCGGAAACATTTACTCCTGTCAGGTTCATCATATGTATTTAGTTTGTTGGTGAAAAAGGGGTGGGGATGTTTGGTGATGAATGAGGGTGACTGTGCATAGGCTAACAGGGGGGCTTGCACGTGATACCCCGCCTGCTGCTACAGGTACAGGCTCCGATCCCAGTGGCACAGATAGCTGAGACAACTAGTGAGAGTAGGTACCCTTAAGTAGCAAAGACAGTAGCCCAAGTCTTCAGGGCTGGGGAACGCCGCCGTACTTTTGAGAGCCTGTCTCATTCCGCCGCCGTCCATAGAGTAGGTAACCTGTCCCTGTCCCTACCCGGTCTAGGAGACCATTCCCCAGCTACGCCAAGTACTAGCCCTACCTAGACCCCCCAACACTCTTCAGCTTGCTGACCTGGTTTCCCGCTGGGGTTGGTTACCCAAACCTTCCTCCAGGTTGCTCAGCGTAACAGGGGCACCACGTGTAGGCGAGTGTGGAGTTGGGGTGGAGAGGCTATGTGGTCGCTGGTGACCATATATTGCGCACTAATATACCGCCAAACGAAACAAAACAAAGTTAGTAGACAAAATTATTTTCAGGTCAGTTGGCCGAACAACCTGGAAAAATGGATCTAAGACAGTCGGTCCACAACAGTAATCACACCAACAATTTTTCACTTGGGACAAACTTTTATGAACAAAGTGAGGGGATTATCAACAGGTATCCCTCCATTGTCCTGTTAAGCAGGAATATTCTTAAATGATTTTGAAAATAAATTCCTTGACAATGAAAAATGATCAAAAAACATTATATACACATATTCGATACAGTAGATGATATAATTTTACTATGGGGGAACAAATAATAATAGACACAAAGATTTATAGAATATATAAATAATCTTCATGAGAAAACTAAATTCATAGCAGAGAAAGAAAAGTAGAAAGTACTAAATTTTTTTTAGATTTAAAAATAAACATCTCCGGAAATAAGGCACCTTTGAAATTTATAGAAAACCCACAGCTACTGACATTGTAATACATAAAAATTCTTGTAGACCAATGTCACATAAACACGCAGCCTTCCATTCAATGATACATAGACTAATAAATATACCTTTATCAGAAAAAGCATATTCACAGGAATTAGAGACAATTAAAGAAATCGCGGTAAATAATGGGTACGAAGCAAGCCTTATAGACCAAATGTTAAATAAAAAAATTGAAAAATTAACCCTGAATCAGTATATTCACAAAAGAATGAAAAAGAAAAAGAAAATCCTAGAATAGTTCTTCCATATTATGGACAAATTTCGGAAAAATTAAAACAAAAAATGAAAAAATTAGGGTTCAAAACAGTATTCAAAACTCCAATTACTCTAGGAAAAGATTTAGGTTCAAATAAAAAAGACAAATTACCAAATATAGAAAAAGAAGGGGTTTATAGTTTGAAATGCAAAGATTGCGAAGCAATATATGTGGAAAAAACCGAGAGAAATCTGAAAATTCGACTAAATGAACACATAAGAGATTATAAAAATAAAAAGTACGAAAATTCTTTTGCAGAACATTTAAATTCAAACAATCACTCTTCCCAGAAGGTATTAGATTAATAAAAGGAAGAAAAGAACCTCGTAGAGATTATAACATCATTCCCCCCCCCCGCTGAGAATATGTCAGCCGGACTGGACTGCGTCGATTTCTGGCTGATCGTCGGAGAACTGGCTGCACAATTGTAGAGTCCTCTTTGCGAGGGGAGTCCGTTACATCCGTTTCAGCAAACATCCGTCCTTCATTTGGGGGCGGCAGCTCTGAGTCGCTTCCATCTTTAATCGTTTCATTTCTTGTATTATGCGTTTTATTACTTGTATCAAGAAAAGGCTCCGGACTGGGCAGATACTCCCTAATCTCGCCTTGATATGGAAGCATCTGATCTACATGTATGTTTTTAATTCTTCCTTTAACCGCGACATCGTAATGTAAAAAACCCCTTTTCTTTGTTATTGTTCCAAAGTCCCATTTCGTATCATTGTTGGTATAATTTCGGACTTGGACCTTGTCGCCCACTTGGAATGCTTTCGTGGTTGGTTCGGATCCGCATCCGCCTTCTGTCATTTCAATTGAAATATTCCTCCGCACAAGGTCAATCTTTGTTCGAATGTTTCGTTTCATTAGTAATTCAGCCGGACTGTTTCCTGTAGTCGAATTTGGTGTCTTTCTATACTGCATTAAGAACCTATATAGGCTTAATTTAAGGTTTCCTCCCTCCGATAATTGACTCCGCAGACTTTTTTTAACTGTTTGAACATACCGCTCCGCTTGTCCATTCGTCGCAGGATGGTAAGGCGCAGTGACTTTGTGCGTAATTCCGTTCACCCGTAGAAATTTTTCGAATTCTTCCGATTTAAAATTTGTGCCGTTGTCAGTTACAACTGTAAATGGTAGTCCGAATCGTGCAAAGATGTCCCTGAGAATATTGATAGTTACACTGGAGGTTGTAGAATTTGTAGGAACTACTTCCAGCCACTTTGAATAAGAATCTACTACGATAAGGAAGTAGGATCCATGGAACGGTCCAGCGTAATCT
Source organism: Forficula auricularia (assembly GCA_024734495.1). Classification (NCBI taxonomy): domain Eukaryota; kingdom Metazoa; phylum Arthropoda; class Insecta; order Dermaptera; family Forficulidae; genus Forficula; species Forficula auricularia. The sequence goes on along the minus strand of JALMQS010000030.1, from coordinate 22,782,677 downwards.
ATGTGTATGCGTTGCCACGGCGTCTGGGCATAGTCCCAAGGATGAACATCGATTTTATGAGGATTGTTACGATTTTTGCAACATGGTGTACATTCTCTTGCGATTCGTTCAATGTCCGCATCAATGCCAGGCCACCAAACGTAACTTCTGGCTAATGATTTCATCTTTACTATTCCGGTGTGAGCGGAATGAAGTTCTTCGAGAATATGTCTTCTAAGGGGCGTAGGGATAGCAACACGTATCCCCTTAAGTAAACATCCATCTTGGATTGAAAATTGTTCTTCGCTGTAATTTTTCGGGAGCTTTCCGCCATCACGAACGGCTAGATAGATTTCCCTTAACTGTAAATCTTTTAGGGTTCCATTTTTAATTTCCTTCCTTGTTACGGGTAAGTATTCTATCTGGCTGATTTGAAAAATTTCATGACTGTCGTAATATTCGCTGCCTTTATTCACTGGTGCTCTTGACAAGTAATCCGCGTTCGCATGGTCGTTTGTTCGACGGTAGCGGATCTCATAATTGAATCCAGCAAGGTAACTAGCATAATGTAATAAGCGTATCGCTGAAGTTGCAGGTAAGTTTTTCCCAGGGTGAAATATTCGCATTAATGGTTGATTGTCCGTTACGAGAATAAATTTTCGACCGAAGCAGTAGTGGTGGAATTTCCTGATTCCCCACACGATTGCGCAAGCTTCTCGATCTATCTGACTATAATTTTTCTCTGATGGTGTTAGTGTTCTGGATGCAAAAGCTATGGGTCTTTCAGTTCCATCGGGCATTCTATGCGAAATCACGGCCCCTATTCCTTGTGGCGAAGCGTCCGTAGCGAGAATGAGGTCCAGTTTGGAATTGAAGGTTGCAAGGACCCGTGTACTAGTGAGTTCATTTTTCAATTTTCGAAAAACTGTTTCGCATTCCGCGGTCCATTTGAAGGATGAATTCTTTCTTAGTAATTCGTACAAAGGGCTTAGCTTGTTGGCGAGATTTGGTAGAAATCTTTGGTAGTAATGTACCAATCCTAAGAAACTCCGCAGTTGGGTAACATCTCTCGGGCTTGTAGTTTTTAAAATTGCATCGATCTTTTTGGATGATGTATGTAACCCATTACCGTCAACTGTGTGTCCCAAATATGTTATGCTGTCATTGGAAAAATTGCATTTATTTTTGTTTAAGTGTAATCCGTTCGCACTTAGTATCTTCAATGTAGCTTGTAAACGGCGCAACAATTCTTCTTGATTGCGTCCTTGAATTGCAATGTCATCAAAAAAACAGACTACACCTTCCAGATTTTGTAGAATTTGATCCATGAATCTTTGCCAAGCCCCTGGAGCTACTTTAACTCCGAACATTAGACGATTCACTTTGTATGTCCCTTTATGTGTAGATATTGATTGCATTAATGCACTCTCTTTATCTACTTTCATGTGTAGATAAGCATCGCGTAAATCCAAAGTGCAGAAATATTTGCCCCCGGTTAGCTTATTTAATAAATCTTCTACCCTTGGAATAGGGTAATTATCGTCCATTATGTGTTTATTAATGGTTGAGTTGTAAGCCGCGCATATACGAATTGACCCGTTGTTCTTCATTATTGGAACGATCGGTGTACCCCATGGTGAATGAGTAACCTTTTCGATTACTCCTTGCTTTTCTAGGCGGTTCAATTCTTGTTCTACTTTATGTTGTAGGGCGTATGGAACTTGCCTAGGCTTGTGAAAAATAGGTTGGGTATTTAGTTCCTTCAACTTGAAGCTGTAAGTGAAGTTTGGTATTTCTCCCAGCTCTTCCTGGAGGACATCATCATATTCACGTAATATTTCTCGGAGGTTAGGTTTAGCCGATGAGTTAGATGGTGGGGCGTTTTCTGCGTGAATAGAGTATATTTTGCTCCAATCCAGTTTACTTTTCTTAGCCATTCCCTATCCATCACAGCGTCGGCTTGCATTGGAACAACGTATAATTTTCCTTGTATAATTTGGTCTTTGTAATTAACCTGTATTTCAGTAGTTCCACAGGGATAGATGATTTCTCCGGTGTAGGTACGAAGTTTCATATTGGTAGGTTGTAATTCGGCATTAGGTTGTATTTTTGAAAATTCGTGTATCGACATAGTAGACACAGCCGCACCCGTATCCAATTCCATTGTATACTTCACTCCATTCAATTTCAGTGGTAGCAAGATCTTTGATGTATCAACTGAATTCACTGTGGCTATCATGCTCATCGGAAAGGGAGTTTCTTCTTCTTGTTCTTCTTCTTCAGAAAAATTTTCTATTTGATTATGCTCCCTTTGGCTTCTGATTTTTTTCATGCAAACTGCTTGAACGTGGCCAGATTTCGAACATGATCTGCAGACAAGATTTTTCGCATAGCAGGAGTTTGCCCTGTGGTTCGTGTTACCGCACCTGTAGCAACGGCCTTTCAGGTCAACTCTTTTGGCGAGTTGAGCATTTGGTCTTTTATCTGTTCTTCTTTGTAAATAGTTTACTGAATAATTATCATTAGTGTTATATATCTGACTAGCTTCTTTCTTGGAAGTTTCGATGGATTGGGCTGTTTGAATAATTTCTTCAAAAGATACTGTAGACTTTTGTTGAAGTAATCTCTGTCTAATTTCACTGTCCCTTATTCCTCTTATGAATTGAGCTCTAAGGTGAGTACCAATGGTTGACGCGTTACAAGATGTACAAATGAATTCGCAATTAATTGTCAATTTGCGAAGCTCCGCCACGTAGGCAGCAATAGTTTCACCTTCGTTTTGTAACCGCAGATTAAATTTATGCTGTTCAGCAATTACACTTGCCTGGGGGCACAAGTAGCTTCTTAATAGTTTGATTAGTTCCTTGTACCCTTTTGTATTTGGTAAATCCGGTGCTGTCAGCTTCGTCAAGATTTGGTATGTTCTGGGATTCAAACACTCTATTAAAATTTGTACGCATTTTTTATCATTTTCTGGTGTATCATCAGTAATTTCATTCAGATTTAAGTGGTTATCTAGTCGTTGAATGTAAGTATCAAAATTTTCATTTTCCTCATCATAAGGGTGTAGCTTCCCTTTATTGTAGTTATTTCTCCCTTGAGATTGTTGTAAGATTGTGACTTGGTTTTGTTGTAGGGTGGCTAATACAGCTGTAATCTGTTGAAGAACGTTTTCTAAGGACATTTTTATTTTTATTATATTTTGGTTTGTAATTGATAATTATCTTTGTATATATGTATGGTGAAATCTATTTGCGAAATGTAAATAAAATTGAAATCAAGTAAATTATAGTTGACAGGATATGTATTATGTTTTAATATATATTTTTTTATATATATATGAAGGATCTATGGAACGCCTAGAGGGCTATCAAGGCAAGGAACATGGAGGCCCTTGAATAACGGGAAAGCTAGGTTATTTTGTATAATAATGGAAAGGGAATTGAATAGTGTATAATTTACCTTTTTTTTTTTTAATTTTTGTCATTCCTTCCGCCTCGTCGCCAATTGTTATATATGCGTGGGAATTGTGGTTGTAGAATAATTAGTAAACGATATACTTATAATATTTATTTATTGATGAAAAAAGTACAAGTGACGTGTGTCTGGCAGGTGGGTGAGTTGGCCGGGTGTGTGTGTCTGTGAGGTGTATAGATGGCGCAGCTGACATCAGAAAGCGGTCAATTGAACTTGTGATATATTACTATTCAATAATCATTAAACCTTATACTATGATATACATTATTATATGATAAACATCACTATTTTAGTATTGATTACCTAATATATATATATACGCTGCTCACTATATATATTAATATATTTTATTATTAATATATTACACGCTCCATCGCGCTCGTTCTGCATACGAGCCGCCCTTTCATTCACCCTGCGCCTAACAGAGTATCATTGTGGTGAGCTACAACTGAGAGCCTGGCGTCTTCATTTTGACGGTATATTAGAAGTACAGCCGGACGTCTACGTGACCACTTCCTGCTTTGTCTCCAGTACCGTAAGGCTAACAAGACCCTATATCCGCCGCTGATTAGATCCACGATCATTGCACACCTATTTGCTTCCACTTTTAATACCGGAGCCAGTCTGATAATCTGGAATCAATTCTAAATTTATACATTTCATTTTTTTATTTTTAAATATTAATTTTCCAATTGCTAATATAAATAAATTGTCATATATTAATCTCTGTTTTAATCATTCTTTCGAGTGCAACCTTAAAGAAAAATATAATTCCCCTCCTTTAGTAGTTAAATCCCCTTACCTACCCTTCCCAAACTCACTTCAACCCCTCTAGTATTTCAATCACCCTTTTATTTTTTTATTTTTTTCTTATTTTTTTATTTTTTTTTATAATATCCATTTATTTAAATTTAAAATCAGTAAATTCATAGGAACCAATTTAAGACAAAGAGAATCACCCTGAGTTACACCACCAAGCGAAGCAGATCCATTTATTAGAGTAATAATAAAGTAAGTATTGTTAACAATTAAAAATATACCAGTAAAATTATTTTCAAAAATGTAGAGTATTTTATAAAGATAGAAGAAAGAAATTATAATTTCGTCAAAAAAACTCGAAAAAAAGTTTCTTTTTTTACCTATGAATTGTGTGAGAAAGTTGATAGAGGGGGACCTTATCATCATTTTTCGAATTATTTTTAGAAAATAAATATTTGAATTTCGAAGGGATTAATGCCTTATTCTCAAGTTGAGTATTTTATAAAGATATAGAAAATTATAATTTCGTCAAAAAACTCGAAAAAAGTTTCTTTTTCTATCCGATTAATTTTATGAGAAAGTTGATAAGGGGGGAACCTTATCATCATTTTTCGAATTTTTTAGAGAAAATAAATATTTGAATTTGGATGGGATTATACACTCACCGGCAAAAAAAACGCAACACCTAATTTTTTTTTAATTTTTAATGTTTTACTTTTATAATATCAATTTTTTAACAAAGTTAAAACATTTATATCATTTTTAAAGTCATTTTAAATAACTTTAAATACTTTTAATCTATATAATTAATAATTTAATTACAAATCTCTAACATTGTTTCAAAATATCAAATTTTCTTAAATTAGATTAATCAATTCAATTTTTCGTGAAAATTAAATTTTGTTATTTCAGTTGAGAAAAATCATTAAAAAATGATCCGCTTGGTGATTATTTGTGATAATTAAGTGTGACAATTTAAACTTATATTAGAACTTTTTTGAAAAAATAAACTTTAAGATACATTTTTAAACAAAAATTAAAATTTTTATATTTAAAATTGTCTTAGAAATTATATTAATGAATTTTATTTGTTCAAAGATAAATATTATAAAATTAAAATATACAAAATAAAAAAAATTAGGTGTTGCGTTTTTTTTGCCGGTGAGTGTACTTATTTCTTGTAGAGTATTTTATAAAGATATAGAAAATTATAATTTTGTCAAAAAAACTAGAAAAATTTCTTTTTGTACACTTGAATTTTAGGTTAAAGTTGATAAGGGGGGACTCTTATTATCATTTTTCGAATTTTTAAGAAAATAAATATTTGAATTTCAAAAGGCTTATACCTTATTTCTAGTATAGTATTTTATAAAGTTATAGAAAATTATAATTTCGATTAAAATGATGATTTAGACCGGCATTAAAGTAGGTACTATATTAAATTGAAAGTTTTTGTGCCGAGGTTAGCAGAATTTTTATATATTGAAGAGGAGACAAAAAAGAGTGTGTACTTCTGCTGGAATTATAAATTTTATTTATTTATAATGAAACTATAGTCTCGTTATAAATAAATAAAATTTATAATTCCAGCAGAAGACACACTTTTTTATTATCTTCTTCAAGTAGGTACTATATTTGACAATTTTTTTACTTAAATGAAGTTCCAAACTACTGAATTTAAAATTATGAAAAAATTCGATGAATATGTCCAGTCTCTGCTTATGAATGATAAATAATAACGATTTTGATATTTAAGTATTTCTATGCATCGAAAGCAATATCCAGGGAAATCTGTAAAGTACATATTTTAAAGTCATTTGTTCAAATTTAGTTGTTTTCTCAGAATTTCCATTCAATTTTCAATTTGGTTTTTAATTTTTAAATAGTTTTCTAAATTCACTAAATATGTTGGTTTATCCCCAGATTACAAGTAATATTGTGAACTCTGAAGAAGGAGGGAATTTCCTACCAAACGTCGGCTCAAAAGTTTAAATAGAAAACTTTCCAACAAATCTTTTTTTATTAGAAATTTTTTATTTAATCTTGTACTCCATTCCATTCAATCATAAATTTGGGTTTTAATTTTTAAATATTTTCTAAATTCACTAATCCTGTTGGTTTATCCCCAGTTGATATTGTGAAATTTGGAGGAATGCCTGTGTTGGAATATTGTGAGGGGATAAAATCAACTATACTTTTGTTCGATTATTAAATCAGCGAAATATTTGAGAGATTTGTTGTTGTTGTTGCAAATAATATTAGCACCATGGCCATCGCACACACCCACACATACATAAACATAGAGAGCAATTGCACGGATGCAATTCCAAATGCACAAAACGTATTATTATTCTATTTGATTATTATATGATTTATTCGTTGATTTATTTTTTATTTTTTGAACATTTTTTTTAATCATTTCATTTTCCTGTCATTCTAAAACACAAATAAAATGGATAAATGAAAATCATATTTGGTTGTCTCGGACCGCTACCCCCTATTTTCATACCCTCACTTTTCACCACCCCCTTATTTCCAGGCTATTCAAATCGCTCATTGCCATGTCTGTGTGTGTGAAAAAAAGGAATGAAGATTAAATATAGCCGTTAAGGGTGTGGGAGGATTTTAATATTTCATTATTCGACAATACAACAACAAGTTGAAAGATAACAAAAAACAACAACTAAATAATAATAAAAAAAGCAAAACTAATCCCCCATGAAAAATGGATACTGTTCAATCAAACAGAATAAATTAAACGGGACAATTTATTTATTTATTTATTTCGGGCATAAATTAATTATTCATGAGTTGATAGCGAAGAGAGGGATGATTTTTTTTTAATTTATAAAATAATTTGGTTTAATTCTATAAAGAAATAATCAATATGATTTATTATACTAATTTATTGAAAATATACTGTAAATCAATTACTTTAGATAAACGTATCAAACTTGTTACAACAGTTTTTTAACGAAATTATAATGATTTGGAGATGTTGGTGTTTCACAGTAAGGAAAAATAAAATAATTTGAGTTAAACCATTTAGTTTTTAAAATCTCAATATATTTCGGGTTGTTATTAACTCATACTCATCTTCAAAATTACGGGAGTATCGTATAGTAGACTAAAAAATAATTTTTATAAAAAAAATAAAATAAAATAAAACCGACTTCAAAAAACTCTAAATGCAACAAATAAAATAATAATAACTTAAAAATAAAATAAAATCCACTAAAAGGTATAAAATAATTATCTTATTTAGTTATAATAACTAAACGACGAAATATTAACATGAAATTACTTTTGAAGTCGGTGCCAAACAAACTATACCTATAAGCGAGCGTACCCGCCAAACGTACTCAAGTAAGTTCCGTCGAGTGCGATTCATAAAATGTATATGTTTGGCACCGACTTCAAAAAGTAATTTCATGTTAATATTTCGTCGTTTAGTTGTAACTAAATAAGATAATTATTTTATACCTTTTAGTGGATTTTATTTTATTTTTAAGTTATTATTATTATTTGTTGCATTTAAGTTTTTTTGGAAGTCGGTTTTATTTTTTTTTATAAAAATTATTTTTATTTTTCTCTTTTTAGTGATGTTATTAATAGTGACTTAATATAATACCTTGCATGTATCTCGTAAGAGAAAGCGTCAGGCGAATGAATCAGAAAATGATAATAAAATTCAATTCATAAATATGGAAATTCTCTCGAAACGTTTGCGGGTTTTAAATGAATGTTATAAGATTTTTTTTATAAAAGATTTTATTTATCATAATTTCGATTATTTGCTCATAAGAATTGGAGATTTACGTTATTTCGTCGTTGATCATATCATCAGAACTTGACCAAATTAATATGGCACCATCCCTAAGATACCCCCTTTTCAATAAAAAAAGAACCATCGAAATTGGTTCATAAACAAAGAAGTTAGGCCTGAACAAACCTAACAAAAAAGGTCTAATACCAATAAAAAAACGGGACCAATCGGAAGCTAGACTGAAGCCAATTCAAAAAAAAAATTTAAAACTCGGTTCACAATTGGCGGAGATATGAGGTAACAAAGACACAAAAAAAATTCAGTCGAATAGAGAACCTCCTCCTTTTTTGAAGTCGGTTAAAAACTAGTCATTTTTAGAGATTCTGGTGTTGGTGCGAGGTGAAACTTATTTTATTTTAATAAAATAAAATTAAAAATATTTTTTGAGAAAATTATTATTTACTGTGAGTTATTCATTAGGTCACTTGTTTCACGTGTTAGAGAAAAGAGGGAGAGAGTTTTTTCAATATATTTCGGGCTGTCAAACTATCATCAATAACATTTTTGTATCTCCTGATGATAGGTTGTCAGTCCGAAATACGAGTCGACTCTCGATAATTCAAAATATTAGAAGAAAAATACGAATTATCGAGACATCGAATTATCAAGGAAAGAAAAAAATCGAATTATTAAGAGTATTTATTATATTTTTGAAAATATGTATGAGCTTATATAAATTTTATATATAGCCTCATGCAAAAAAGTAAAAATAATGAAAACGATACAAAAAGAACAAAAAATTACATATTTACTCGGAAAATGAGGAGTAAACATTTCTAGAAAAAATTTGAATTATAAAGTGGGCTAATGGCCTAGTCCGAATTATAGAACGTTCTCCTCCCCCCCCCCTTGTTACGGAAAATAATTTCGAGTTATAGAGCGTATCAAAATACACAGCATTTTTTCGATTTACCGAAGTCAACAGCTGAAAAATTATCGAAAAATTCGAATTATCGAGATTCGACTGTATACCATATATATTGAAAAAACTCTCTTTTTTTTCTTACTCGTGAAACAAGTGTCCTAGTGAATAACTCACAGTACCTAAATAATAATTTTCTCAAAAAATATTTTTTACTTTTCTTTTATTAAAATAAAACTAGTCTAATATGTACTCCTTAAAATGGGTTAACAACCCGAAATATATTGAGATTTTAAAAACTAAATGGTGTGGGTCAAATTATTTTATTTTTCTGTACTGTGAATACCACCAACTCAAACTCATTTTAATTTAAAAATGTTGCACTAAACCCACACCGAGTTCCCAAAGATTTTTAACTAGTTACTAACAAAAAAAAAACAAACAAAAAAAAATGAAATTTTAAATGAAACAGAGAAATTACATCAAACCACTCTTGAAACTGATTATTGATTACCAATGTATGGTTACGATTACAAGTACATATTTTGGTTTTTTACTTTAATATACAATTCAACTTTACTTCAGTACACTGAGATATATAATATTGATCATGTAACTAGAACTTTTTCCCTCATATTTTCCCTTTTATTAAAAATAAATAAAAATAAAGAAACTATATAAAAAATGAATTACGAATTAAATATGGTCATAAGTTTCAAATTTTCACGATAAAACAGTGTCTCCGAGGGTAGAACTAACAAGCCGGGCAAGCGTGTTAGTACTCGGGTTCAACTCCTGAGGGGACGAAGCCTTCTGATATGCAAAGTAAAAATATTTCTACTGAAAATCTTAGATTTTGGACCTTAAATATAAATTCTTTCTTAATAATATATTTGGTTTATATCGTAAGTTGTATTTTTGAAAAAAATCCATCTTATTTTCAAAAAAAAAGATACTCAAACCTTCGGGTTAATTATTTTAATAAAAATTTTTTTACAAAATTTTTAAATAAACTATTTATTAATATATAAATATTTTAATTATAAATTTTATATTTTATTTTCTGTAAAATCATGAAAAAAATAAATTTTTTTTGTTTTGAAAATGATTGAAACTTAAAAATAAGCTGACGTGTTCTGATGTGGCCATCCACTTGACTTTACCATATAACCTGGCCCCTCACTTATATTTAATATTTAATAAAATTATTTATAATCATGTAGGGGGGGGTTAGTTTTTGCATTTTTAGACTTCCTGGGACCCACTGATTATGTATACAAAATTTGGTTTAGTTTGGTAAATGGCCAAGATTTTCATTTTTTGACCCTCCGCCCCCCCCCCATTTCGGACGGTTAGTTTTTGCATTTTTAGACTTCTGGGGACCCACTGATTATGTATACAATATTTGGTTGAGTTTGGTAAATGGCCAAGATTTTTATTTTTGACCCTCCGACCCCCCATTTTGGGCGGTTAGATTTTGCATTTTTAGACTTCTGGAGGTCCACTGATTATGTATACAAAATTTGGTTGAGCTTGCTCAAACGACCTAGATTTTTAATTTTTAATCCCCCTCGACCCCCTTAATTTTGGGTCGATATGCACCAAATCTAATCAGCTCTTAATCTCAATGGACCAAAACTACATGTGAAATTTGGTTTCGATATTCACACTAGTTTTTGAACTAGCTCGTCCACAAATTTGGTAACGCACATACTAACTAACTAAGAGACATTTTGACAAAACAATTATTATCTCAAAAAATATAATTTTTTCGATGTTCACTTATTAGAGCTTTTTTGTAGACCGAAATGCCATGGTTTTGCTCAATTTTTTTAATCGAAATAGTTTCAACCGTTTTTTAGATATTTTGAGAAAAATAATGAAAAAAACACCTTATTTCATGCACGATTACAATACTTGACCATAACCTGTATGGTAAAGTAATATATAGTCACTAATCAACCACATTCCGAGTTTACCCGAACACTCACGAACAATAAAAAAATTAAAATCATTTGAATATATTAGAATCAATGTTTGATGCGTACAAAGCTTACTTGATGTATTGTTAATCGTTTTATTGTTTATATTTATATTTATATGTTTGTTAATTGGCAATGAAAATAAATGTTTTTTGAATAAGATTACGAGTATTAATTAATATGATCATCAATATTACGGCGCCCGAACAATGTGAAAATGATAAGAAAGCCTAGTAGACCACTAGCGAAGAGGAATAAGAAAAATGATTTTGCGAATATGGAAATACGAGGGGGAGATATCGAAGATCGGATGATATAAAAAAAGGTGAGCATAGAGTAATGGATTTGGGAAGAGGTAGATAAATTAAAAAATAATTTTGAAGAAATAATAAAGAAATTAAAGGATGATTTGGAAGAGGAAAACGAATAGAATTGGAAGAAATGATAAAAAGGGAGAAAAATTCGGAAAAGGCTAGTGATTTCGAGATTAATAGGAATTATTTCAGTAGACATTAGGAAAATTCCTTCCGGTGTTTAGAGCTCTCCCAGAGGAAGATCAAGTTATTTTTAAAAAAGGTCGAGCATACTCTATTAAAATATAAGCCTTGGAAGATGTTTGGCTCATGGTGGTTTCGGATCAATTTTGGTAGACAAAGCGAAGCATGAGTGGCGGGTGGTGAATCAATTTCCCGCGTTGGATTGGAAAAGATTTTAAAATGATTTCTCCGAGAGGCTGATAGTTTAATCGTGATCTCAAGAAGTTCAGACCCTGTTTGTATGAGGAGAAACACGGAGAAGGGACAGACATATAAGGTTATTTATTGAGAATAAGATGGCTTTATATAAGAGAGTTTTTCCGGACGAAGATGCTGGTTCAATCCTGCAAGTTTTGAACGTGTTCCTCCGCTGAATCCCTCCATTAGGGGAATGAAATTCACTGATATTGAAGGGTTTATGCTAGACGGTGAAAAATGAAAGGACCCCAAAGGATGTGGATAAAGAAGAAGACGAGTCCACTCGGATGAAGTTGCATTCAGGATAGACGTTTTTGTATGGATTCTGTAGGCGGGAAGGACGAGGACACTTGCTTCAAGAAGAGGAAACGAGTGGAGGGCAAGGAAAAGGGAGTTCCTTGTCCAAAAAGTAGGATTCCTAAAGTAGAGATAGAAATTGAGATCAGTAGTCATATTATTTGTGGTGTGAATAAATTTTCGGAAATCATTGAATCAATATTCGATTACAAATAGAGGGAAAGTAGAAGGGCATTAACTAATGAAGATGATTTAATTCCGTACTGGTTGAAGGAAGTCAAGGAGGATGAGTTGAATATAATGGAAGAGGAGAAACTAGATGCTGGGCAGATGAAAGTAAATCAAAATAAAAAGTTACTTCATCCAATAAAATATATTTAGAAGAATCGATGGATGGAGTAAAAATTATTAGAAATAGTCAAAGAAGGGGAAGGTTAGTTAAATATCATTCGAGTTATTTTAACCCTGGAAGAAGAAGAATGATCCTGTGGGAAGCTGCGTCCGTGTTCTAGAGAGGAGAATTGATGCGTACAAAGCTTACTTGATGTATTGTTAATCGTTTTATTGTTTATATTTATATTTATGTTTGTTGTTATTGAAAATAAATGTTTTGAATAAGATTACGGAAAGTAGTATTAATTAATATGATCGTAATATGTTTATTTTTATTTTTTATTTTTCAAAATTTCAATGTGGGATTGAATCCCCATTCGTGGCTTCAGCCTTGTATGTATATATATTTGTGGCTTAGACCAGAGTGGTCTCTATTGGACAATTATCGCAAGCTATTGGGTCATCATGAGATAAATCAACCGCCATGCTCTTCGTTCTCATGTTTGTGATAGTTCAATACTGACTGGCCTGTCCCTTAGGGCCATACCTTTCTATTCTATTGGGGTTCAGTACCAGATGAACATGACGAGCTGATTACCAACCCACAAACTTACAGGGGCTACACTAGGATCATAAAATCTTATCGATGGTTATGTTGATGCTCCCGATGTAGGCCAAGTTTAAAGGGGATTTTTTATTCTATACGTTGTCAGGCAGTTGGAGTATTAAATTCACTAATTTTTTTTCATTACCCTGCTCAATAAACCTAACAATAGATCCTAGTAGAGTTTTGTAACTCTCGATTCTCATGGTCTTTTTGGATTTTTTATAACAGGTCAGGGTTTTGATATGCTTTTGATTTTAATAATGAAATAGGTCATTTTGGTCTGGTCTAGTCTTGAGACAGCAATATTTGAAATCAAAATATTTTAAAAAGTATTTATTTTATTTAGGGTCGAATCTAAGGTTTTAGTAGAAACTATTTTTAACCGACTTCAAAGAAGGTGGAGATTCTTTATTCGATTGAATTTTTTGTCTATGCAAAGCATGGGTAAAGTATTGTAATCGCTCTCGGGGCAAGCGTGGCTTCAAAGGGTCCTCAGGTAAAGACTACGGAACCCATGGACTCAATTAAAGTCACAAATTGTAGTATTCAATTAGGTTGAATATTAGCACGTGACGGTTTTGCCAAAAATTACATGGGGTCTCGTCGAGAGGCCAAAAAGTGCGATTTTTTCATTTAGTGCGTGCGGATGGATGTATGTATGTATGGATGTATGTATGGATGGATGTATGTTATCGCTTTTTGGCCCACGATTTTTTCCACACCGTTGCACCGATTGAAATGAAATTGAAAACCTACCATTAGTTTAACAAAATGAAGCGCTGATTAGTTTTTGGTACATATCGGCCCACAAACATTAGTACTTTATTTCAGTACTTTTTAGTTTTTTCTAAATATCTTGAAAATGACTTAACCAATTTTGATGAAATTTAATATCCTAATTAAGTACCTTGGGGACCACAAAAAGGTTAAATAAAGTTTTTAGTAAAATTATATTTTAAAGTACTTTACTCTAGAGTAAGATGGTACTTTTTAATTTTTTAAATTCTTTAAAATTTATTCATTTGAAAGTTTTAATATAGCTCATTTAGCCTTGCTTAAGTAAGAATGGATAGGCTTCTCTCTGTGAAATGCTAAAAATTTGGGAGGAATTTTTATGAGTAACCATAGCAACTGCGTTGTTTTCTTATCCGTTACCTTTGCTGAAGACAGAGAAATCGATTTTAAACCAAAAATAGCGATTGATTCTCATCTAGTACTTGAGGAATAATCATTCTATATTGGATTTTTGACGTTTCGGTTTTTATTAGTAACCATTGCTGAAGACATAGAGAAATCGATTTTAAACCAAAAATAGCGATTGATTCTCATCTAGTACTTGAGGAATAATCATTCTATATTGGATTTTTGACGTTTCGGTTTTTATTAGTAACCATTGCTGAAGACATGGAGGAATCGACTTAAAATCAAAAATAGCGATTGATTCTCATCTAATACTTGAGAAATAATCCATTCTATATTGGATTTTTGACGTTTCGGTTTTATTAGTAACCATTCCTGAAGACATAGAGAAATCAACTTTAAACCAAAAATAGCGATTGATTCTCATCTAGTACTTGAGGAATAATCATTCTATATTGGATTTTTGACGTTTCGGTTTTTATTGGTAACCATTGCTGAAGACATAGAGGAATCGACTTAAAATCAAAAATAGCGATTGATTCTCATCTAATACTTGAGGAATAACAATTCTACATTAGGTTTTTGACGTTTCGATTATTATTGGTAACCATTGCTGAAGACATGGAGGAATCGACTTAAAATCAAAAATAACGATCGATTCTTATCTAATACTAGAGGAATAACCTTATTGAATTCCATTTTTGATGTTTTGACTATTAATGAAACCTCTACTGAAAATGTAGAAGAATCGACTTAAAATCAAAAAGACTAAATTCTTTTTTGGTAAACAACTCAAGCTTGAGTTGTTTGCCATAAAAGAATTTAGTCTTTTTGATTTTAAGTCGATTCTTCTACATTTTCAGTAGAGGTTTCCATTAATAGTCAAAACATCAAAAATGGAATTCAATAAGGTTATTCCTCTAGTATTAGATAAGAATCGATCGTTATTTTTGATTTTAAGTCGTTTCCTCCATGTCTTCAGCAATGGTTACCAATAATAATCGAAACGTCAAAAACCTAATGTAGAATTGTTATTCCTCAAGTATTAGATGAGAATCGATGGCTATTTTGATTTTAAGTCGATTCCTCTATGTCTTCAGCAATGGTTACCAATAAAAACCGAAACGTCAAAAATCCAATGTAGAATGGTTATTCCTCGACTCTTAAATGAGAATTATTTTTGAATTAATTTCAATATGAACTACAAATTGCAAGTGATATCTGATTAATAATAAAGGAACAAACATATTAATATTTCAAATGAATTTGGATAAAGTTTAGCAACGATCCGTTGCAGTTTATTTGTCTCTATGACTACTAAAGATAACATTCTTTCCCTGCTCCATTGTTAAGGTAAAAGTTTCATTCCTTCAGCGATGAATATTCTAAAAATCTAACACCTCTTTCCTTCATGGCTGCATATGTTGATCTTGACTTATCTTCTTGAATCGTTATCATAAAAAAAAATATTTTTACTTTATCCAATGCAAAGCATGGGTAAAGTATTGTAATCGCTCTCGGCGGCAAGCGTGGCTTCAAAGGGTCCTCAGGTAAAGACTTACGGAACCCATGGACTCAATTAAAGTCACAAATTGTAGTATTCAATTAGGTTGAATTTTAGCACGTGACGGTTTTGCCAAAAATTACAAGAGGTCTCGTCGAGAGGCCAAAAAGTGCGATTTTTTCATTTAGTGCGTGCGGATGGATGTATGTATGGATGTATGGATGGATGTATGTTATCGTTTTTTGGCCCACGATTTTTTCCACACCGTTGCACCGATTGAAATGAGATTGAAAACCTACCATTGGTTTAACAAAGTGAAGCGCTGATTAGTTTTTGGTACATATCGGCCCACAAACATTAGTACTTTATTTCAGTACTTTTTTAGTTTTTTCTAAATATCTTGAAAATGACTTAACCAATTTTGATGAAATTTAATATCCTAATTAAGTACCTTGGGGACCACAAAAAAGGTTAAATAAAGTTTTTAGTAAAATTATATTTTAAAGTACTTTACTCTAGAGTAAGATGGTACTTTTTTAATTTTTTAAATTCTTTAAAATTTATTCATTTGAAAGTTTTAATATAGCTCATTTAGCTTCTTGCTTAAGTAAGAATGGATAGGCTTCTCTCTGTGAAATGCTAAAAATTTGGGAGGAATTTTTATGAGTAACCATAGCAACTGCGTTGTTTTCTTATCCGTTACCTTTGCTGAAGACAGAGAAATCGACTTTAAACCAAAAATAGCGATTGATTCTCATCTAGTACTTGAGGAATAATCATTCTATATTGGATTTTTGACGTTTCGGTTTTTATTAGTAACCATTGCTGAAGACATAGAGAAATCGACTTTAAACCAAAAATAGCGATTGATTCTCATCTAGTACTTGAGGAATAATCATTCTATATTGGATTTTTGACGTTTCGGTTTTTAGTAGTAACCATTGCTGAAGACATAGAGAAATCGACTTTAAACCAAAAATAGCGATTGATTCTCATCTAGTACTTGAGGAATAATCATTCTATATTGGATTTTTGACGTTTCGGTTTTTATTAGTAACCATTGCTGAAGACATGGAGAAATCGACTTTAAACCAAAAATAGCGATTGATTCTCATCTAGTACTTGAGGAATAATCATTATATATTGGATTTTTGACGTTTCGGTTTTATTAGTAACCATTGCTGAAGACATAGAGAAATCGACTTTAAACCAAAAATAGCGATTGATTCTCATCTAGTATTTGAGGAATAATCATTCTAAATTGGATTTTTGACGTTTCGGTTTTTATTAGTAACCATTGCTGAAGACATAGAGAAATCGACTTTAAACCAAAAATAGCGATTGATTCTCATCTAGTACTTGAGGAATAATCATTCTATATTGGATTTTTGACGTTTCGGTTTTATTAGTAACCATTGCTGAAGACATAGAGAAATCGACTTTCACCAAAAATACGATTGATTCTCATCTAGTACTTGAGGAATAATCATTCTATATTGGATTTTTGACGTTTCGGTTTTATTAGTAACCATTGCTGAAGACATAGAGAAATCGACTTTACAAGCCAAAAATAGCGATTGATTCTCATCTAGTACCTGAGGAATAATCATTCTATATTGGATTTTTGACGTTTCGGTTTTTATTAGTAACCATTTGCTGAAGACATAGAAGGAAATCTCGACTTTGTAAACCAAAATAGCGATTGATTCTCATCTAGTACTTGTGGAATAATCATTCTATATTGGATTTTTGACGTTTCGGTTTTTATTAGTAACCATTGCTGAAGACATGGAGCAATCGACTTTTTTTAACCAAAAATAGCGATTGATTCTCATCTAGTACTTGAGAAATAATCATTCTATATTGGATTTTTGACGTTTCGGTTTTCATTAGTAACCATTTCTGAAGACATAGAGAAATCGACTTTATTAACCAAAAATAGCGATTGATTCTCATCTAGTACTTGAGGAATAATCATTCTATATTGGATTTTTGACGTTTCGGTTTTTATTAGTAACCATTGCTGAAGACATAGAGAAATCGACTTTAAACCAAAAATAGCGATTGATTCTCATCTAGTACTTGAGGAATAATCATTCTATGTATTGGATTTTTGACGTTTCGGTTTTTATTAGTAACCATTGCTGAAGACATGGAGGAATCGACTTAAAATCAAAAATAGCGATTGATTCTCATCTAATACTTGAGGAATAATCCATTCTATATTGGATTTTTGACGTTTCGGTTTTTATTAGTAACCATTGCTGAAGACATAGAGAAATCGACTTTAAACCAAAAATAGCGATTGATTCTCATCTAGTACTTGAGGAATAATCATTCTATATTGGATTTTTGACATTTCGGTTTTTATTGGTAACCATTGCTGAAGACATGGAGGAATCGACTTAAAATAAAAAATAGACATCGATTCTCATCTAATACTTGAGGAATAACAATTCTACATTAGGTTTTTGACGTTTCGATTATTATTGGTAACCATTGCTGAAGACATGGAGGAATCGACATAAAATCAAAAATAACGATCGATTCTTATCTAATACTAGAGGAATAACCTTATTGCATTCCATTTTTGATGTTTTGACCATTAATGGCAACCTCTATTGAAAACGTGGAAGAATCGACTTAAAATCAAAAAGACTAAATTCTTTTTTGGTAAACAACTCAAGTTTGAGTTGTTTGCCATAAAAGAATTTAGTCTTTTTGATTTTAAGTCGATTCTTCACGTTTTCAATAGAGGTTGCCATTAATGGTCAAAACATCAAAAATGGAATGCAATAAGGTTATTCCTCTAGTATTAGATGAGAATCGATCGTTATTTTTGATTTTAAGTCGATTCCTCCATGTCTTCAGCAATGGTTACCAATAATAATCGAAACGTCAAAAACCTAATGTAGAATTGTTATTCCTCAAGTATTAGATGAGAATCGATGGCTATTTTTGATTTTAAGTCGATTCCTCTATGTCTTCAGCAATGGTTACAATAACCGAAATGTCAAAAATCCAATGTGGAATGGTTATTCCTCGACTCTTAAATGAGAATTATTTTTGAATTAATGTCAATATGAACTACAAATTGCAAGTGATATCTGATTAATAATAAAGGAACAAACATATTAATATTTCAAATGAATTTGGATAAAGTTTAGCAACGATCCGTTGCAGTTTATTTTCATTGGTATTAGACCTTTTTTGTTAGGTTTGTTCAGGCCTAACTTCTTTGTTTATGAACCGATTTCGACGATTCTTTTTTATTGCAAAGGGGGTATCTTAGGGATGGTACCATATTAATTTGATCAAGTTCTGATGATATGATCAACGACGAAATAACGTAAATCTCCAATTCTTATGACCAAATAATCGAAATCATAATAAATAAAATCTTTTATAAAAAAATCTTAAAACATTCATTTAAAACCCTCAAACGTTTCAAGAGAATTTCTATATTTATTATTTAATTTTATTATCATTTTCTGATTCATTCGCCCGACCCTTTCTATTACGAGATGCATGCAAGGTATTATATTAAGTCACTATTAATAACATCACTAAAAAGAGAAAATAAAAATAATTTTTAATAAAAAAATAAAACCGACTTCAAAAATATTAAATGCAACAAATAAAATACACTAAAAGGTATAAAATAATTATTATCTTATTTAGTTACAACTAAACGACGAAATATTAACATGAAATTACTTTTTGAAGTCGGTGCCAAACAAACTATAAGCGAGCGTACCCGCCAAACGTACTAAGTAAGATCCGTCGATTGCGATTCATAAAATATATGTTTGGCACCGACTTCAAAAAGTAATTTCATATTAAAATTTCGTCGTTTAGTTGTAACTAATTAAGATAATAATTATTTTATACGCTTTTAGTGTATTTTATTTGTTGCATTTAATTTTTTTGAAGTCGGTTTTATTTTTTCTTAAAATTATTTTTTGACATTGCCTATCAAAGAGCTTCGTCCCCTCAGGAATTAAACCCAAGTGCTAACTTGCTTGCCAAACCCTTAATACAAATTTGATGGGAAGTTTTGTAAAAATCGATCAAAGGATCTAGGAGTCAGATTGATTTCTCTATTTATTGAATCCCCGAAAAATAATGACTTTAGAGGCTTTCAAATGATCTCATTAGGAATTTTGAAATGAAAGAAGGGGGGGGTTTCTTTTAATAAATATTATTTATTCAATTTTTTTATACATACTATTATACACATTAATTATTATTCAATCATATATACATGATAATATCTAATTCGATTATTTCATACTTATACATATATTCAAAAGTTAATAAATTTTTTGAAGATGAACAGAAAGCATGAGATTAAATCCTCAAGTGATCTTTAAAAGAAATACATAGAATTATTAGAATATATCATTTCAATTAAATAAATGAATATTTTAATAAATGTAATTCTAATTCTTCATATGATTTTTTCTGTTATTTCATATTTTATAAAATATATTGATTACAATCTTGTTTTTTTCAGATGGGCAATTCGATTCGACCATTCCACAAATTAACAAAAAGAAAGCAGAAAATTTGTATTTGCAATATCCCATATGTGGTCGTCATCAAGTATGGTAAAAGGTCGTCATTTCTTTAATGTATGTCCGAGAATCCCGATTCGTCCGTGGTTTGAAAACTTCAATCTTCATCGAAAACTGAAAGTTCACATTATACGACTTAGACTAGGACATGCAACAACACCTGCATACCTACACAAAATCGGCCAGAGAGATAATCCATACTGCTCTTGTGATTCCATTTCTATTGGCGATATTAACCACGTACTTCTGGGCTGTGTGACACACGGTCAAAAAATTGATCGTTTATACTTGAATATATAAAGGAAGAAATGATTTACCCACATGTGCAGAGATCCTATTAGCATCTCTAGACCAAGGAGGGCCAACTGCAGACTCCTTTATTAAACATTTAGTTTCCATTGGTTTCCAACTATAATCCGACGACTTTAGTTATTTGTTTTGTTAGTTTATTTTGTTTTAATTTATGTTTTGTTTTATTTAGTTTTATTTTATTTGTTTATACACCCAGTTCGACGTGAATCTGTGACGACTGGCTAAATGGGCATCAAGTTCCGGAGGCCAAAGAGGTAGAAAAAATAATTAATTATTCTTCATATGATTTTTTCTGTTATTTCATATTTTATAAAATATATTGATTACAATCTTGTTTTTTTTCAGATGGGCAATTCGATTCGACCATTCCACAAATTAACAAAAAGAAAGCAGAAAATTTGTATTTGCAATATTTTATTTTAAATGTTTCGGCGCCTCTCCACGTATATCTGTGCTGTTTAGTTGTTTTACACAGATATACGGGACCTACTTTTTAACGCCGGTTCCGAACGGCTAATTTGGAGAGGTCACTTGGCAATTATACTCTTGGTATGTTGCCATTACTTTCCAAGAGGTGGCGACTGAAAATATCTATCTGCCGAGACTCGGTCTTGAACCAGCGATCTCAGAGTCAGCGTTCCAACACTCTAGCCACTGACCCACAGTCGCCTCTAAGTATATTTTTATGTATTGAAATTACTTAATTTTAATTAAAAATAAACCGAAACGTTATTTGAATATTTACTTTAATGAGAAATAGTCACTTTTTTTATTAACTTTAAATTAAAAGTACTTATTATCTTAAGTTATTTTTCCAAATAAACATGGAAGAATTTTTATTTTTAATACTTAACTAAGAGACGAGCCTAATCATTATATCGATATTGTACAAAATTAAAATTTTTTAATCAACCGAAATTTTTTTTAATTAGTTTATTATTTTATTTAATAGCGGAATAAAAATAAATTATATATATATATTTGTATCTTTGTTCTATTTTGAAAACGGCTCTACCGATTTTGATGAAACCAACTCTATTAACAAGTTTTGAGGATAAGAAAACGATCTGACTAGGTCTGGACCTCAACAAATTTCATCTTAATTGATCTTTTCTTAATTAAAGCAATGGAATGACTTTTCCCAAATTAAATTTAAAAGTTAAATTTGCCGACGGAAATAAACTTTAAATATCTTAGAAAGTACAGAATCCAAGAGGTTGTCATTCATGATCGAGATGGAATGGATTATTTTTTATTAATTATTCTTAATACAATAATTCACCTCCTAGGATAGTCATTTGAACCAGATTGCTAATTTCGGAAGTCAGGTTCGATTTTCAAGGGGTTAAAATCAACCCTTCTGTGAAATAATTATAAATAATCCATTCTATCTCGGATTTAAAAAGTAGTTGACAGTCGCTTGTCTATTTCTATATATAATATTATATTTTTTTGTTAGATATATGATAAATACAAGAAAAACGGATTTATTGAAAACTAGCTGCAAGGCACGCCCCCTGGACCCCCAGCCTTCGAACCCTACCCTCACCCCCTACTCCCCCACCCCCGCACCATGCCCAAACCCTGCCCCCACCCCACCACTCCATTCCGGACCCTCCCCCACCAACCCCCTCCCCACCCCCACCCCC
The DNA here is from genome assembly GCA_024734495.1 of Forficula auricularia. NCBI lineage: Eukaryota > Metazoa > Arthropoda > Insecta > Dermaptera > Forficulidae > Forficula > Forficula auricularia. The sequence goes on along the minus strand of JALMQS010000030.1, from coordinate 22,760,639 downwards.
AAACCCCTCAAGCACCCCACCCCCGCCTGCACCCCACCCACCTCGGACCCTGCACCCCATCCACTCCGGACCCCACCCCGTGCCCTCCAACCCTGCGCACCACACCCCAGCCTAGCCCCCTGGACCCCACCCCGCACCATCCTACTCAGCCTCACTCCTCACCCCACCCCCATTCCACCCCGCACCCACCCTCCGCACCCAGTTTTTGCATTTCTAGGTCTCTAGAGGCCCAGAGATTATGTATACAAAATTTGGTTGAGTTTGCTCCAAGGGCAAGAATTTACATTTTTTCACCCTCCCCCTCTTTTTGGTGGTTTTTGGGAAATTTTTTTAAACAAAAGTTGTCAGAAATCACATCCCCTACAACTTTGTTTATCATAAAATTTGACGTAGGGTTAATAGTTTAGGAGTTATTTGATAATTTTCATTCGTGCGGTCCCCCAAACCCCCTTCTGGGGTCAAAATATCAAAACGTTATATAGCTAAAAACGTAAGTTAGAAGACATCTGATGTAAATATGAAATTTCATAATAATCCCTTCAGCCGTTTTTACGTGAATCGTGAGCAACTTTTCGGAAATCACTGAAACAGACATACAGACAGACAGGAATTTTGATGAGGGTGTTTTCGTTCATAACTTTGCTTGAAAAGTGTGCAACCAAAATGTGGCGTGATTTGGTTCAATATATCTAAGGTGTTTAAAGAATATATATATAGCAATGCACAACAAAGAGTTAAGCTAAGAAGAGTTTCAATTCTTCTTTCTGGATAAAAAAAGAGACAGAGAAAAAATAAAAAATAAAAAAACGGAAAAGGTCTTCAAATGGAAGGTCTGCAGTTTTTTATTCGCCGTGATATACCGTAGATCTTAAGTCTGGACATTTATTTGCTTCGCCCTACTTTGGCGGAGGCTGAATGTTATAAAACATTGACGACGAACGGAGGAGCCAGCCGATTTGTCAAGAAATAAAGAAACAAAAACGGGATCAAAATATAATAAATCACCACTGTTCATATGGAAAATAAATTTTAGCTATATTATAGAATTTAAAATTTTTCATTTTTATATAATTTATCGTCATATTTGGGGGTTGGACGCATCTTGTGGCTCATGTCTTAAAATTTTACACCCTTTTCTGTTGAATTATTTTTTCCTTCATAATTAAATCATTTTTTATAAATAATATATAGGAAATCGCGTTTTAGTTTGAGATGAAATATAATAAATTTCAAGATTAAATTTCTAGGAGTGTTTCAGATAATAAATAATACAGAGTGGATTGAAATTATATATATATTTTAAATCTTTCATTTGTTTATAATTTATCGTCATATTTGAGACGTTGGCAAAGACATCTTATTTTTCCAAATCTCCACTATTTTTCTATTGAATTATTTTCCCTTATAATAGTTTTTATTAATAAAATGTATACAGATCGATCTAATTAGAGATGAAAAATTATAGTCTAAGGACTACTGAAATTTTGGAAGATGATTTTAAACATATTCCATACTGTAATGTGATTAGCACACACTCCGAAAGTCAAATTCTTACTCGCCAGAGTCGTAATCGACTACTGAAGATGTCAAAAAATACTGTAAAAAATCACCTCATTGAGTACAAATCCTAAACTGTTTACTCTACGGCAAATTCAATTAAAAGCAAAATTGTGCAGGATGTAATTTTTGGCATTTTTGTTTAAAAAAATTTAAAATAACCACCCAAAATGGGAGGGGAGATCAAAATTGAAAATTCTATCCCTTTCGAACAAACTCAACCGAATTTTGTATACATAATCAATGGGCCTCCAAAAAGCTATAAATTCAAAAAACTAACCACCCAAAATGGGAGAGAGGGTCAAAAAATGAAAATCTAGGCCCCTGTACCAAAATTAACTTAGTTTTTGCATTTTTTAGCTTTCTGGGTGTCCACAGAATATGTATACAAGATTTGGTTGAGTTTGGTCGAAAGGGCTAGAATTTCATTTTTGACCGTTCCCCTCCCCCATTTTGGGTGGTTATTTTCAAATTTTTTTTAACAAAAATGTCAAAAATTACATCCCCTACAATATTGCTTCTAATAGAATTTGGCGCAGAGAAAACAGTTTAGGAGTTATAATCAATGAGGTGATTTTGCGGTATATTTTTTGACATCTTCAGTGGTCGATCACCCATAAAAACGACTCGATTTGCCGAGTAAGAATTTGACTTTCGGGGTGTGTGTTGATCACACTACAGTATGGGATATGTTATTTCGATTCTAAAATCATCTTCCAAAATGGTCAGTAGTTCTTAGACTTTTATAATAAATTTGAAAATTAAATTCTAGATATGTTTCAGATCATAAATAAATCCGGCAAAGTTGAACTACAGTATGGGATATGTTATTTCGATTCTAAAATCATCTTCCAAAATGGTCAGTAGTTCTTAGACTTTTATAATAAATTTGAAAATTAAATTCTAGATATGTTTCAGATTATAAATAAATCCGGCAAAGTTGAAATTAAATATATGTAATTCGAAGAATCGTCCCTCCTTCTTCAAGATTTAAAAGGTTCAACGAAGGAACATCCGTGTATATATTCATTTTATTTTTAATTGCTATTAAGTTCAAACCTTTGTGGGGTGTGTTGATGATGCCCGGACCGGGTCAAAACGTTGGCAAAAAAAAATAATTAAATTTTATTTAATTCTGACTACAAATCAAAATCAACCTTCAAGGGTCTTCAGGTAAAGACTTTCGGAACCCATGGGGTCTCAACCAAAAACACAAATTGTAGTATTCAATCAGGTTGAATTTTAGTATGTGACAGTTTTGCCAAAAATTTCACGGGTTCTCGTCCAGAGGCCATAAAGTGCGATTTTTTCATTTTGTCCGAGGGGATGTATAAGGTCGGCAACTAAGTAATTGCGAATTTCACTCATAGAAGGCTTCAGTTGAATTTTTAGGTTTGCTGGCGTAGTCCAAATGTAAAACACATTTTGTTATTTGATAGTTGGCAATTCAGCTGTCAATCAGTAAAAAAAGTTTTTTGATCGGTTGCGTAGTTTTCGTTTGGCGTTCGTTGAAAAATGGAAAATCAAAAGGAACATTTTCGTCATATTTTGCTTTTTTATTTCCGCAAAGGGAAAAACGCATCGCAAGCTCACAAAAAGTTATGTGCTGTTTATGGCGACGAAGCCTTAAAAGAACGGCAGTGTCAAAATTGGTTTGCCAAATTTCGTTCTGGTGATTTTTCACTCAAAGATGAAAAACGCTCTGGTCGTCCAGTTGAAGTTGATGACGACCTAATCAAAGCAATAATCGATTCGGTTCGTAAAAATTTCAATAATGATGATGATGTCAAATTGTACCTGATTCAGTTTTTTGCTAATAAAAACCAGAAGTTTTATGAACGTGGGATTATGATGCTGCCTGAAAGATGGCAAAAGGTCATTGATCAAAATGGGCAATACATTATAGAATAAAGTTATTTAGTTCCATGAAAGAATTGTCTTTGATTTTCTAAACAAAATCCGCAATTACTTAGTTGCCAATCCAATATATAGATGGATGAATGTTACACTTTTTTTCCGTCGACGATTTTTTCCATGCCGTTTAACCGATTGAAATGAAATTGAAAACATACCATTACTTTCACAAAATAAGGCGCTGATTAATTTGTGGTACATATCACTGACAAATATTAGTATTTTATTCTAGTACTATTTTAGTTTTTTCTAAATATCTTCAAAATGGCTTAACAAATTTTAATCAAATTTAATATCATCAAGTTTAACAAAATTTCATAAAAATACCTACAGCCGTTTTTATGCCAATTGTGAATGGAATTTTCACCCCCTTCCCTCCTCCCTCAATTTGGTGGCAAGTTTTGCAGTTCTAGTCTTCTGAGGGCCTAGATTATGTATTATTTATTTTTGGACTGCCTTCCATCTAATCATGAGCTATAAATAGAGACCGGATTTTTATGCAGTAAAAACTGCCAAAATGTGCCATAAAAATATGCAAATGAATATAAACAAGTAATATGCATTATAATTCGTTGAAATATGCAAAGATATGCAGTAAAAGATGCCAAAATAAATTTTGTTTATGCACTAAAGCAATTAAAATTGAAAACAAAAAGACTATAATATATTTAAAGAAGTGTTATGAAAAGAAAAAATGATATATATTGTTTTTATTTTTTTATATTAACAATATTTTCTTACTGGTGTTCAAATGATAAACTAATAGATAAATAATTAACAAAGAATCTAAAAAATAATTTAAATTTGTTTCTAATTATGAATAATTTATGTTTAGTAACAAGTATTTTTCTAAATTATCTTCCATAAAAATTTGTCTCCCTGTTTTATTTCTTTTTTTCATTCTTCCGCAGAAAAGTTACATTTAAAACATCTATATTTGACGTGAAATAAGCAATATTTGTAAAAATCCTTTAATTATGCAATATTCTTTAAATATGCGAAAATATGCATTATAAAATTTAACCTATAGTATCCTAGATGCATGATTCGGATAGATAATTGATCTCCTGGGTCGTATGTGGCGGCAAACAAAATATATGTACAATTGCATAGTAATCCGGTCTCTAGCTATAAATATATCAGTCCGTCTCCAAAGAAAAACTTCTAACGTATAAAATAAATTTCTTCGAAATAATGGCCTTGCCAGCCATGTTGCTATATATACTATGAGCCATTATATATATTGAGCGCACCTCTTGATTCATTAGGCCAAAAAGGAGGGAAGTAAAGAAAATCCCGGTTGGACAACAACCCATATTTCCATGTCCAACTAATGAGCACCTCTTCGCTCCGTTAGCGAGTCAAATTAATTACTATCCGTGCGGGTGCTCAAAGGCTTCTAGATGGTGGAAGCTGTGGGAGATCGGGGGTTTGGGGGGACCAGGGGGTCAACGGGTCGGACGGGCTTATATGGCAGGACAAAAATCGTTCCCGTCCTCTTGACCGCAGACTCCAATTATCCCTGGAGAGCGGTTTTTGAGATCCGTTCCACTCATAAAAAACATCAATTTAACCTAAAACATTAATGAGTTTTCATTAATAAGAAATAAAACCAAATCTCAAATTTTTTTTTTGGTTGTGCGGGATTTTATTATATTATAGTATACGAGCTTTTCGTGCGTGCCTTCGACACGCCCTCGAAGCTCGGCCCTCGGGCTGGTGCCCTGGCGGGCAGCGTCTCGGTCCAAAAATTTTATTCCTCTTAAAAACCACACTCCAAATGTATACTGGTAAACTACCGAAAATACATCGTCTCTTAAAAGTTTCGCCTCTTTAAAATTTGAGTGGCGAGGGGGGGGGAGGAATAATGATGAATATATTTAATGTTTCTTAATTTAAAATGAATTGGAGTCTTTCATTTCAAAATTGGAGTCCAAATTAGAATTATATTTCAAATTTGCCTGGTTAATGAAAATCGATTAGAGCCATCAGTTTAAAATCCGCGCTGACAATTATATTTCAAATTTGCCTCGTTAATTAATATATATTTAATGTTTCTTAATTTAAAATCTATTGGTGTTTTTTCATTTTCATTCGAGTTCAAATGAATACAATATTATCTCGACACAAAGTCCAAATCAAAAATATATAGTTTTAGTAACAGAAATCAAGACACAAATATTAATGTTGCATTGGTGTAATCGCTATAGCTGATGCCCATAGTTCAAGAGTTCGTCGGTTCGATTCTAGGCAAGAGCGTAATTTTTTTAAAGAAAATTTGTTACAAATTAATCTAGACAAATATATATAGTATATGATTATCTAGTATTTTTGTAAAAGCTACATTTATAGGTATATCAAATTATGGGGCCTCCTTTATTACTTCGTAATTTAAATATGGCATTCAATGGTAAAAAAGTTCGCCAGCTAGAGTTTTGTCTCAATTACAATTATTTATTTATGTTTATTAATTTATAAAAACCACCATTTGATTGACGACAAATTGAAGACCGCCCCGGGTGTCCAAAGTTTCCAGGTACGCCACTGATCTCAAAAAATACTTTTTTAACCCTCTCTTGGAATGGTAGTTGATTCAAAAAGGGGGGACCCTTATTAAGTTTCATTGAAATAACTCAAAAAAAAATTAGTTTTTGAAACCTATTTTGGAAGGCTATTTGATACAAAGGGGGTGACCCTTATTAACTTGATTGAAAATTTCTAGAAAAAATAAAATATTAATGTTTCAAAAAACTAAATGGATTTTAAATAGTATATTTTATTTTATTATTATTTATCAGAAGATTTTGCCCCCCCCCCCCCCAGAAGTAGTATATAAATTTCATTTAAAAAATAAGATGATAAATCGTCTCCTAATACTTCCTGTAATGAAAATTCGATTCATGTTGGGGACCACTTTTTTTCTAAATTTTTGTTTATTGGAACTCTTTCACTTTTTTACTATCCTTTCAAGAAGTAATAAATTTTAAATATAATCGAAAAGTCAAATAGCTGAGATGAGAAATTCAACGATAGAAATCCAATGAGACGGATGATTTCATTGGTCTTGGGTTCAAGCAAATGGTTTATTTAAACGTATCTTTGCAATGGGACAGAATAAGGGGATGGGCGAGAAAGTGTCGTCCATGCATATGCTATCCTATAGAGACCGAAACCCCTTTCAAGTTCTCTCTGAATCTCCACTCGGTTGCCTGCCTTTAAGGCTTGAACTTTGATTAAAACGAATTGCTTAGAATTGGGCAAGTTTAATTGCGTGAGAAATTGAATCGCGTCTCGTATAGGGGATGATGGTGCGGGGGAGGGGGGTCGTTGAATTTCAGGAAAGTTTCCAGCCATGGTGGGGTTAGTCTCCGAGATAGCTAGTTTGCCTTTAAGACCTGAAATGCATTTCTCAGCTTCCAAATCGATAAGAAGATAATTACCTCCTCTTTTCGCTAACCCTCTCCCAGTTTTGCACCCCCGCCGCTCTTTGGGTCTGCAGCTCTGCTTTGTTAGGGTTGATTTCATACGAAATGAAGAGAATGACATGATTACTGAATTCATAATTAGTTCCATTGGAAATTGCATTCGGGATAATTAACTATGACTGACTTTGTGCCAATTATAAGTTAACCAAGGTTACTCGGATGCAACTCTTCAATGAATTATTAATTTTTTAATAGTTTTTACTTTACCATAGGTAAAGTAATGCAGTATTTTCGCACACATAAAAAAATAGTGTTTTTGATTTCGAAATATCTAAAAATAATAATAATAATAAATAATCAAAAACACCCTAACAATATAAACTTAGATGATGGTTATAATCAAGGGGTGATCAGCAATTGGAAGTCGGTGTACACCTCTTTGGAAGTATTTTGGAAGTACTTGTAAATATTTGAAAGTACTTTAAAATATTTGGAAGTACTTTGAAATATTTGGAAGTACTTGGGAATTTTTGGAACTACTTGGAAATATTTGGAAGTACTTTAAAATATTTGCAATTACTTGGAAATATTTGGATGTACTTGGAAACATTTGGAAGTACTTGGAAATATTTCGCGTACAAGTGGAAGTAGGTGTACAGCATATTAGGTCGCGGTTCACCCCTCGGTTATAATCTAAATGAAATGAGGAACCTTATTTTATAAATATAATTTAATAATTTCATGAAATTATTTGAATATTCTGAATTATAATATTTTAAAAATGTTTGGTAGTAAAAATATCTTGTTGATAAGTTCATGCAGTCAATGGAGGCAATGTACCTTTTGTATAGTAATTTTTGTTTTAGGTATATTTACTTTGAATGACCAAATATAGACTTGCTAGTGGCAGATTAAATGGCAGGCTGACCGATCTTCTTTACAGATGATCAGAACATAAAGTTTATTTATTTTATTTTCGTTTATTTTCCTACATTTTTTTTGTGGTTTCTTTTAAATTTTTATCTCCATATACTCTTAGACAATTTGGGAAAATATATCAAAGAAACCAAAAATAAAAAATAAAAAATAAAATTATATAAACAAATAATATTTGTAATATTTCGATTTCAAAATTTCATTTTTTATTATATCATTATAATTATATATACCTATTTATCTGCCCATGTAATATATATGCATATTTCTATATTCCTGAAACACAATCAGAATATGTTGTATTAATATAATAATCCAAAAAATATTTAAATTGAATAAGATAACGGCTATCTAATTCAAAAATATCAGGTGGGTCTTTTTCGTTTAAATTTTTTTTCTCTCTGTCTCGATCTATACCTACTCTTATCTATTTATAGATCAATTAATTCACACATATTTTAAAATAAAATAATTCTTTTACTCCAATGCGATGGAGATTGAGGTACAAACCGATTTGACATTTAAAAGGACACTGGGAATCCCCCGACCAAACTTACAAGATCGAAGTATGCAAACTTTATTTACCTATAATGAAGATGTCTCAAATTTATTGGTCATGTCCGAATTAGCGAAGGGAATTTCATTTACGGTTATCCGAGGTGGGATTGTCGATATAAGTGAAGAGGATCCAGAAGAGGACTTAGAACGTGAGGTAACAAGTTTTATTCCAACTGAATTTAATGAAGAGATTAGTTCATTAACAGGCGAGGATGATAGCGAACCTGACGAAGAACTTTCATTGCTAGAGAAGAATACAAATAACGAAAATTTGGATAATCTTGAAAATGATAAAGGCATAACTGAAGATCAAGATGACGGTAAAGAAGAACAATTGAGTAATGAAGATAATGAAAACACACATCCACTTGAAGATAATGTAGGGAATGAAAGCATTCAAAGTATCGATAAAAAATCAGCTAGTAATGAAATCATTATTGAAAACCTACCACCTGATGATATAAAAGATAATCTTTTAAATAGTGAAAATGAAAATACAGTCCGAAATAATGACCAAGAAGAAAAAATGAATGAAATTATTGAAGATAAACCTGAAGATATTTCTTTAAAGAATGAAAATGATAGTATAACTAAACCAGAAGAAGAGAAAGATATACCTAATTTAGAGAATATTTCTTTAAAAGATGAAAATGAAGGTATAGCCGAACCGGAAAAAGAGGAGGGAAAACCTAATTTAGAGAATGTTTCTTTAAAAGATGAAAATGAAGGTATAGCCGAATCAGAACAGTCTGTAGAGAAAGTCGATGAAATCAGTGAAGATAATTCAAGTCTTTCTGATAAACAAGTTGATAAAAGTAATAATGATGAAAATGTTCTTGATGATCCTGATGATAATGAACAAAAAATCGACAAAGTTTCGGAAGTAAATAAAAATGATAATATTGAAACAGAGGGGATTTTACAAATTCATAACTTAGAAAATAATGAAATTAATATGAAAGAAAAGAACATTAGAAAAGATGAAGCAGAATCATCACTGGTTAATGTTCCAGGAATCGAAACACAAACATTTATTTCGTTTGGTTACCAGAATAAAATCGAACAAACGACACAGACCCTGTACAGTTATAGACCATCATATCAAACAATTAAATTACTTGACGAGTTTGTACGAAATCCTGTTGATATAGAACAACAATCAATAGAAGTGGCATATCTACAAAATAACAACATCGAAGTTCAAACAAACATAATAGCAAATTTATATAAAAATGAAGCTTCAACTCAAACCGATTTCACTTTTACATTCTCAACATCGGATCTCAAAGTCAAAGAGAAATTAATATTGGCAGGTGGTGATGTGATAACACCAAAAACATCAGGTTTTAGTCATCAAATAAATGCAAGCGGTGATACATTATTAGATTCAACATATAAAGTTGAAAAGTCTGTTGAATTCAAAGAAATGCCGTTATTTTCTAAAGAAATACAAGATCATCAATTAGATTTTGAAACAGAAGAAGACATATATAAAGATTATTTTCAACAATTATATAAGCCCGAAGAAAAAGAAGAAGAGAAATCTGATGTAAATGAAGAAGATAAAGAAGAAATTGTAGAAGAAATTCAAGAAGATAAAAAGGAAATTGAAGAAGAAATTCAAGAAGATAAAGAAGAAATTGGAGAAGAAATTCAAGAAGATAAAGAAGAAATTGGAGAAGAAATTCAAGAAGATAAAGAAGAAATTGGAGAAGAAATTCAAGAGGTCGAAACAATTAGGCATATGATGATGATACAAATTATTAATGATATATTAAATCTTGTAATGAAAACGACAGAAAATAAACAAGTAAAAGAATTGCTTGCTAAAAAAGAGGATTTGAGAAGTGATAAATTAGCAGCCCAACAAAGTTATGAAGAAGTGATCGATCAATATATGTCAACCATTAAAACTGACTATGTACCTATAATTTTATTAAGTACCTCAGGGGAACAAAAAGATACAAGTGATGATGATTGGTGGATATCTTATATGGATATCGATCCGCTTAAAAAAGAATTTGAGAAGGAACGCGAAACGACAATTTCTAAGAATATATTATGCTCGAAACCGTGTGCATTAAATTTGGCAGACAATCAGGAACCCAAGAAAAAATTTCTTTTCAAATATAATGATGGTGATGATAATGATGAAAAAGAAATATATAAAGATCTAGAGATCGAATTATTTATTGATTTTAGCAATGAGCCACAACTGCAAAAAGATTATGAGGAAGGTTTCTTTACTGCTGACGAGGAGGAATATAGTGATTTATACATAATAAATGAAACTGGCAATGAAGAGGATTATTTTAGTACTTCAGAAGTAAATGAAAAGGAATCGGGTGGAAACAAAGGGGAGAGATCATCAAGTTTAAATCGATTAAATGAAAATGATAATAATAATTACGCTGATGATAGTGAAGAATACAATGATGCTGACTCAAGTGGACCTGATGGTGGTTCGATCGACAACAATAGGGATGATAAGGGTGATGATGAGGGTGATGATGATGATGATGATGATGATGATTATAAAACAACTGATGATGATATTGATGAAGATGAAGTTAAGGGGAAGATGAAGATAATCATAAGGATACAATGCTGTGTCCAGGAATGACAAAAAATTCAATATTCCCTTGTCCTAGTGAGAAAGCATGTACATCGACTCGTCCAGTTTGTCTTTCAGTGATCCGACCCGAATTAACTCCAGGGCTTCGGCAACCGACTAGAATTCGAGATCCAAACGCCATTGTCAAAGAAGCTGTAAGATATTATGAAAGAGAATTGGGCCCATTACAGAATGAGCTTTCTCAAATTAGTAGCAAAGTACGTGAAATGAATCTTTTAGATGATAACAAATCGTCATGTAAACAGTCAATGAAAAAATTTAAATCTGAAATACAAACAGAACAAAAATCAGAACAATATCCTCATCAATTACCATCTGGAGGTGGTAATGTTGGTATATATATTATGCCATCGCCATATATTCCTCCTTCAATGATGTATATGAATCCACAAATGCAAAACTTAATGCCATTTATGATGTCTCAATTTCAAGGACTATCAACAAATCACAATCGACACAATTCTCCAACTCATATTCGTAATAATCTCCGACATCAATTCCGATCACCTCCACGGAGTGGGAGAGGTAAATTAATGGAAAAACAACCACCGGAATATTCAAATTCCGAGAGTGAATCAGAAACCTATGATACAAATTCATCGGATGACACATGTCATTATTCGGACAGGCAAAAACAGAAATATAAGACTAATTATAGTACTGAATCCCCAGCACTCCGACGTGGACAGAGTATGTGGTGTGGACCAGATACAATTGATTTTGACAATCCAATTTATGATCGTGAAAGTAAATTTTCAAGAAAAAAACGAGAAAAACAAAATCCATTAATTAGTATTCAAGATTCATTTCGGTGTTATGAACGCCGTTGTAATTAAACATATTAATAAATATACATAAATTAGAAATCAATGAATTTTCATATATTGTATATAATAAAAGTATAATCCCAATTAACAGGAATGGATGATGAAATAACTGATGAAAGAAATGTTGACAAAGAGGCCGATAATGATGAAATAACAAATACTCTTAACACAGTAGCTGGTAATAATGAAATAACAAACGCTGTACAAACTGAATTAACATGTCCGCCTGAAATTGATGAAACTTCAACTCCACCGGTGAGGCCTAAAATTTTAGTCGAACATTATACACAAACAATATTTTCATACACATCTGGACAAAGTAACACAGATATCATAATTCAATTACGTGATCAAATACCAGATGTGAAGTTATCCTTAGAGAATGTATCAACGTTTCGTGACGGTGCTGGTAATATAAGTGTGCAAACTGATTTAAGTTTGGAAGAAAATAAACAGGGCCCGAGCTATTTACCGGTGCCGGGAATATCGATACAAACGACTTTGACATGTGCACAAAATGCACTGGACAAATATACACAAACAGTGTTCACAGCATTAGATGAGGCCAAAACGGATTCATTTATTCAGAATATGTTGATAAATTCATATCCAAGGTATTCGGAAATCATAACTGAAAATAATGAAAATGTTATAATGGAACATGAGTTACAAAATATTGAAAGAAACGATGAAGAAGGAAATCAAATTGAGGCTGATTATGAAGGAGAGAATGAAGTCGATGAGACTATCAACGAAAAGAATGAAACCGATGAGACTGTCAACGAAGAAAATGAAGTCGATGAGACTGTTATAAAAGAGAATGAAGTCGATGAGACTGTTAAGGAAGAGAATGAAATCAATGAGACAGATGATGTAGATGAGATTATATCTGATCAAGAAGATGATTTGGAATTTACACTAGAAGCAAACGAAGAAGATGATTTACAAAATATCAATAATGACCAACAACTACATCACGATGATGATGAACAAGGTATTGGAGAATTATATCTTGATGAAAATATGGAAGAAAATCAAATGATGGTTTCTTATAATGACGTGGAAATTGAAGAATATGAACCAAATGAGGATGATTTGTCATTAGAATTATTAGTTGAAGATGAAACTGAAGGTTGGGAGTCTGATAATGAAGATGATTATATAGATAAAGATGTTTTAATTGAAGAGGATGACATTTCGCATGAATTTGAAGAAGCCTTCAAAAGTGTCGCAGTACAAACAGATTTCTCGTGTGCGCAATGCATCTCTGAGGAGGCGTTAGATACATTTGTACAGACCTTTTTCAGCTACGATCCGTTTGATTCAATGACTCATATTAAAAGAGAATTATGCCGTGAATATCCACAACACAATGATGAAACTGAAATAGTTGATGAATATTGTTTATACTGCCAGCAAGAATATGAAAAAAAATTGCTAACAGGGGGAGGAATCGAATGTGAACTTTGTTCGGATCTTTCTTGCGCTCCAAATAGAGGTATAATAATGAAAAATATTGGTGAAAATTTAGATGAAATGATTGATGAAGAAACATCACCAGAAGAAGATGAAGATGAAATTGACAAAACATCTCCTAAGCTCCATAGTGAATCTGATGAATTAGTTACAAAAGATCAAAATATTGAAGTATTAATTGAAACAAAACAATTAGATTCAAAATTAGATTCGGGTCTTCCTGAAAAAGATGTTGAACTATTTATCAAGGAGGTAAGTGATGAGGGAATGACATCTGTAGCCGAATTAGAAGACATTGCAGAAGAGCCTGATAGATTACAAGAAGATATAATAGAGCCAGATAAGGAAATAGTCAATTTAGATATAGCGGACGATTTTACATTAATTGATGAAAACACACAAGAAAAGTTAACAACATCTGCTGATGAATCAAATGAAATTTCGATAGAACCAACAAGAGCTGAAGAACAAGTAATGGAATCCACAGAGCCAACACTAACTGAAGAACATGTAATGGAACCCACAGAGCCAACACTAACTCAAGAACAAGTAATAGAACCCACAGAAACAATTTCAACAGAAGAACAAATAATCGAAATCCCAGAAACAATATCAACAGAAGAACAATTAATAGAACTCCCAGAACCAGTCACTGATGAAGAAAGAGTAAATGAAGCTACAACTGAAAACTTCCAAGAGACGTTAGCAACATCTGTTGATAGATCACAAGAAAATATAATTGAACCAACACCAACTGAAGATGTATCAAAAGAAAAATTAATAGATGTAACTCAGGAAGTAATAGCAGGTGATACAGCACAAGAAATATCTCAAGATGAAACATTTCAAGCATCTGATATTCAAAGTTCAACAGGTGATGATGAAAAAATAAAAATTGAGTCAAGTACTACCGAGCAACTAAAAGTATTAGAATCGCCATCTAGCATAGAACCTTTAGTTTCACTAATACCAAACAAAGATACTTCTAAAGGTCTATCAAAACGCATCAAAATTGGAGACGATTTGATATACACAATGCCCATTGGCAATGAAAAAGAATTGAAAATCGTTGCGACATTGAGACGATACCAAAAAGAAAACGAAGAAGAAATCGATACCAATAAGAGTATTGTAAGTAAGATTCCAGATGATTTTGAACTAGAAATCTATAAGTCAAAGTTGCCGTGTCGATTAATGATTAATCCGCCATGTCGATTTTGTAAATCAGATGATCCGCCGGAGAGATTGGAATATATGCGTGAAGTTGTGAATCAGGCTGTTGAAGTGTATGAACGAGAATTAGGACCAATTTCCAATGAATTGGACCGGATTAAGGCTCAACTTCAATCAATGAATATACAAATGCCCGAGAGGAGAAATCGTAATATTGACAGAATTCCGTTTATAAAAAAAACAGATAAGAATATTTCTCCAAAAAAGCCTACTGTCAATGTCAAAGAAGCTGATAAAACAATGAACGTCCCTATGCAAAGAATACCAAATAATTTGAGACATTTTCAGCGAAATGTAATGATGAATCCGATGATGTACCAAAATCCCTTATATCCTGGAATATATTTCGATATGCAAAATCAACATATGAATATTACATCCGGATTTGCCACCGAATCATGGGCGACTTTATCTTACCATAGTTCTCAAATTTCATTAAAAGAACCGAAGAAGAGTGATGGAAGAAGACATCATGATAAGCAAAAAGAACGAAAACATCGATCACGTACATATGATAACAATTCACACTTTGAAGACGAAACAATGCGGTCACCAATTGAACGAAATATCGAAGATTCATCGAATAAAAGAAAAAAACGAAAAAAACGGGGTTGTAAAAAAAATAAAATGAAAGGAATGCTTTCGGAAAAGGTAGATAATGTTTTTCAATCTGGTCATGGAATATGGTGTGAACCAGATGAGAATATTGAACGGATTCATACAATTAATTATAGATGAACTAACTACTCGTCTTGTGAAAATTTCTGTAGAATATACAAATAAGAATTAAAATTTATTTGCAAGAAAATGTTTTTTATGTGTTTAGTTTTATTAGTGAAGTTACAAACAAAGAATGTAGAAATGTAAAACGTAACTATTAGATTGATTATGATATTTGTCTGAAGTCTGTTACATATTGTATATACTTAAAATTTACAAAAACAATATTACAATTTTAATAGAATGATTATTTATTTAATTTGTGTGGGGGAGAGTCGAACTTTTAGGAAGCGGATTCAAAAGTAAATTTTCAAGATAAAAGAAAATTGAGTGAAGCTCTGAAATATGCACATATCGCATATATATTTTATCCAAGAGTGTAGGAAATTATTGTAAAAGCTTATAAAGTAATATTAGGCTCTAATAATTTAAAATTATATTCTTCTTTAAGATGACGGAGTGAAAGGCCAACAAAGTTGAAATTTCAGACAGTTTTTGAGACACTTATTTGTTTACGTTAGCTAGCGTTTAAATAAGTTTTTTTTTTTTTTTGCTTGTTTAGTTTTAGTTATGTCTTAAATATGAAGAAAAATTATTTCCACCCATTTTGATTTTCTCTCTGCCTGTCCATTTTTCTTTTGTTACCCATAAAAGCTTGCATAATAACAGAAGCTCAAATAAAATTCTTTCCGGTGCCAAAATGTTGTATTTCACAAACAAAGAACTGGTTAGATTTTGAGCTCAAGTCTCTAGATAAAAAAACAAATAAATTTATCGGAAAAAACCGAAATGCTATACGAAGAGCTCTACAAATGTTTTAGCTAATCTTAGGCTTTATCGATTAAACCTTCAGGTCAGGTAAACTTTATAAAATGTAATAATTAGGGCAGTATTTCCTAACATTTAAGTTTTGTGACCAAGCAAGCCATGTTTTTACCCATTGTTAAAAAAAATATGAAAAAGTAAAACTAAAAAGTTGCTAGGATTATTGACTGTTGCCAATTCTTTTTCTACTGAAAATTCTCAATGTTCTTTAAGTTTCAAATTTGTAGAACTTTGATGGTGTAATTACTATACAAATATGAAAATTAGCTAAAACTATGACAATAAAAACAAATATCAATTTTGTTCAGGTATAATTTTTTTCCCCGCAAATCCTATCATGTAATTTATATTTTTTAAATTTAAATTTTCAATTTTTTTAAAAGAAATTTACTTTGAGAACTATAAAATTTTTCTGCACTTCTATATTAATTAGTCTGATTAACCCCCTTCAAATATCTATTGTACCTCCATGGGAGTAATTAACCCTAGGCTAGGAACCACAGATTTAGGGTTACCCTGTAAGTTTTAGCATTTTTGCTTAAATCGTTCGCAGTATAAAATGGTTAAATCACGCAAATTTGAGAAGAGCGTAGCGAATTTTGGAAATTGTTCAACTTTTACTTCTAATGTTTTTTTTGTATTTTTTTCAAGCCAACTTCTTTCCTCTATACTGAAAAATAAGTAAATAAAAATAAAATACAAAAGTATATACTATATATGAATGCACAATGTACATGCTAACTGAAGTCATCTTACTTGCAGTTCACGAGAGAGACAATAATAATTCAATGTTCATATATGATAGAAGACCCAGTTAATGCTCATCTGTTCATCTATAATTGGATTCAGAATTTTAGCGGGAGAGGGGGAGGGGCAGTTGAAATAAATGATAAGCCGTATATCAAGTGTATCTACTGAAAATAAATAGATATTCATTTGAAATTAAATGGTGCAGAGTAGCTAAACGAGACTGCGGTGTCCCCGATAAACCTGATGATATTAATAATCCAACCCCCTCGCTGTTATCCTCCCTTTTGTTGCTAGCCATCGCATATATATGAGTGTTAAAAACAGTCCTTTATTTTGAGAAAGAATATTATTCATCAAACCAAGATAAAACATAGGACTTATAATTAATATCTTTGAAGATATTATACACACGGTTAAATTGGTAATTAATAAGGAGAAATCAATGAGGTTGTCCTCTTCTTGATGCAAATAAATGTAAATCTTTAAATCTGTTACATGCAGCAAACTAAATCTTTTCCAATTAGATTGGTATTGTAAATACAGTCAATATTAAAGAACACAGCGCGCGCAGGCCAAGTTCGAGCATTGACTTGGCCGTACACGCTGTATGCTATTTACACGAACCATTTCGAGCCAATTTCGACCCCCATGTAGCTTGGAACTCATTTGTGATACAGTGCTAAAATTATACACATGTAATTATGTAATTTACCTTGAAAAGAGTACCAAATTTCAATAATATAGCTTAAATAGATTCTGAGATATGGACCTCAAAAAATAGCTAATTTTATTCACTCAACTCACTCACTCACTGACAGGTCATCAAAACCTATAGGGTACTTCCAATCATTCCAGCATCATGAAATTTGGCATGCTAGTAGAGTTTGAGACACAACCAAAGGGAAAATTCCAAAAACTCAGACTTTCCTTCTTTCAACCCCTAAAATGGATGGGTGAAGTTTGTAGTAAATTTGCATATATGATATTATATATGGAATGATCCTAGGGTACTAGAATTTGATATCTTGGTAGAGTTTTTGGGATTAATTAAGGTGAAAATATTTTCACAAAACTTTTCACTACTACCATTAACCCCTAAAATGTAGTGGTGAAGAATGTAATGTAAATTTTCATCTATTAGCTATGAAATAAATCTAGGAAAATTTGAAATAATAAAATAGTAGAGTTTGGAATAATAATTAAGGAAAAATACGAAATACCCAGACTTTCCCTCTTTCAATCCCTAAAATGAAGGGATGGAGATTGTAGGATAAATCTGCATCTAATATATATGAAATGACTCTAGGATGCTAAAATAATATCTCAGAAGCCTCTAAAATGAAGGGGTGAAATTTGTAGGGTAAATTAACTCCCCTTAAAACAAAAATAAAAATAAAAGCTACATATATTAGCTTACAAAAAGAAGAAAAATCTCACCCAAAACATTCTGTGAAAAAACAAGCCAAGTTCGAAAATGTAGTAAAATCTAGTGTGCAGCCAAGTTAAATTCGCCAAAAATAATTAAGTTGAGAAAATTGTACATTTTGAATGACAATCTAAATTTATGGATTCTAAATTTTTAATTTAAATTATTTTCATGAAACTTGGTTGTTATAAATTATGTAGTTTGGGTAAATGAACTAAATTCGTGACCAGCCAAGTTTCATGAAAATAATTTAAATTAAAAATTTATTATAAAATGCATAAATTTAGATTGTCATTCAAAATGGAAAGAATGCATTATAATTGAAAGTACTATTTTTCAACTTAATTATCCTTGGCGAATTTAACTTGGCTGCACACTAGATTTCACTACTTTTTCGAACTTGGCCTGTTTTTTCACAGAATCTTTTGGTTGAGATATTATTATACAAGCTCAGCATAGCTCGCCGGAGTAGGTATAAAACTTTACCCAACATTTCATTTTTTATCTTATAGGTGTCTTATGTGTTGAAATCTATGAAAACATTTCTGTCTGAATTCCATTAGTTGGATAAAGATAACTCCAAAACGAGAATGTGTAGGACGTATCGTTTAGAAATAAAAATTTGATTAATAAAATTGACTAAGTAACTAATGAATTATTTTATAAGTATGTATTATTTATAGTTGTTTTTATTTTTGTGATTGAATTTATTGAAGGTTAAATTTTTAATAAAATCACACTATGATCTATATATATAAAATTAAGGTTTTGTCTGTACATTGGTCCAAATCACGCCAAATTATTATTGGGTATTGGGGGTGGGGTGTTAGTGGGTTAGGGTGCGGAATGGAGTGTTGGGGTGGTGGTGTGGGCGGGGGTGGGAATGGTGCGTGCGGGGGGGTCGAGGCCTGGGGGTCCAGGGGGCATGCTCCCTGGCTACAAGAGAGCCGCCGAAGGCGGGCCTTGCAGCTAGTTAATTATAAACCTATTTATTAAGCACAACAATAAATAAAATAACTAAGATCGTTTTCAATGTTTAAAATTTATTGGTATGACCTAGTAGTCAAACCTAAATAAAAAAAAATGCTTAAATTTTTTTAAACAAACTTGAAAATGTTTATTAAATAAAATAAAATTTTAATTTATATTTTTGGCCGTATTAAATATTATTTTATTATTATTATCATTTCCGTCCAAAATTTGTATTAATTTGAAAGTTTATAATAGGAAAATAAGCTCAAGTTTTTATGTGTGACTTTTTTATTTATCAGCCAACGTTTCGTCGACTTGGCCGACTTCTTCAGGGTTTCAAATAGTCATGCCACACATTCGTCTAAATTTTCTTTATCTTCGTTACCAGTGAAGACCATCAGAAACAAATTTCAAAAAATATTTGGCATATTCACAAAAAGTTACACATAAAAACTTGTCCTTAATTTCCTATTATAAACTTTCAAATTAATTTATTATTAGTTCTCAATGCAGATTAAGCGATCGTAACGTCGTAAATATTTTGTTACTACCTCTGTCCGAAATTAATTGCTACATTTCTTTCGAGAATTGAGTTCCAATTTAAATGCTTCATTTGCATTTCAATATACTTATATATTTATTTTCTTTCTACTTTTCTTAAATGTAGAATTTATTTTGGCACAAATTTTTTGATACAATATCCGTAAAATATTAAAACAAAATTATATAATAAAATCATCAGTACCAATAATCAGTAGAAAATTATTGAAATGCAGCAACTAATTTGGGACGGAGGGACTATTATTTATTGTTGTGTTAAATAAATAATTATTATTAATTATGAGTTATTTTAATAAAAATTTAACCTTCAATTAATGTATTCATTCCCAAATTTTATTACTGTACGTGCACGTAACAAAATATCTATTATCAAAACTTTTAGATAAATGCTTTTTTTTATTTATTTATTTATTTATTGTCACCGGGAACAAAGCCCATTTAGACAGCAGATCAGTAAAGTGTTAGTAGGATTAGTGAGGGAGCCGAGTTTTAGCCGGTAGAAATTTTAAATGCTAGCCAGGATCGAACCCTGGCCTCCCGCTTGAACATCGTCATCAACGATGCTGAGGCGGGGCCAGCGCGTTAGCCAGCTCGGCCAACCCGACTCCCCCAGGTAAATGCTTTATATAGTATAAAATAATTGTAAAACTCTGTCCATAGTTTATGGAAGATGAGATATTATTAATTCATGATTTATTACTAATTTTAAAATATTATCGAACTTAGATGATTTAATAAAGGATCGAAAGCACGGAGATATACATTTAATATTTATCAAAAGAGAAGTTTATGTTAAAACAGCCTAGAATGAACATGTTTAATGAGAAAATTACTATACTTATTTCTGGAGTCGTTTTCAAGGGCTGTAGTAGAAGTCTGTTGATAGACTCAGGTTTGCCCTTGAAAACCACTCCAGAAATAGTTATAGAAACTTCGTGCATTCTGATGAGATTTTCTCATTAAAAATGAGTAATCTAGGTAGTTTTAGTCTAAATTTCTCTTTAGATAAACAACTCAACAAGCAAAGCATAAAATACATAATAATTTAATGTGTTATTTCTGACCCAAAATCTGAACATCGTCTTTATTTATTTTATCATATTTTTGCATAGGAATATAACTTGATTAGCATGTGGGGGAATGTATGGACGTACTTAAAATAAAATTAAATGATGAAAACTTTTGAATTTTTCTTATTTTGATGAGTATTACCTTCTTTCTAACACGGAACCATTTTTTTAACTTCCTGTATATATACATCGAGGGAAAAAATGATTGACAAGTGCTTTAGAAAAAATACAACCACAGAAGTCTTTATCAATCTGTCCTTGTATTTGAGAGACAAGCAGGGGAAGTGAAAGAGAAGAAATAACTCCCACGTTGTTTGAATGGACCAATGAATCAATTGAGAGGCTTTTTTTTATTTTTTGAAAGAGCAATATTTCATCAAATAATTTTTAACTGAGTTTTATTGCAAGAAAAATTAATAATCGATCAGTTAGAGAAGATTCATGGAGGGGTAATTTTTGATTATACAATGTATACTATATGATGTGACGCAGTAATTAACTAAAGTGTTTTGACAAAATAATTAATATCTCATAAAATACTATTTTTTCGATGTTCACTCATTAGGCTTTTTTGTAGACCAAAACACCATTGTTTCACTAATTTTTTTATCAAAATAGTTTATATTATTAAAAAAACGAAGAAAAAATACACCTTTTTCATGTACGGTTACATTACTTTACTATACCCTGTAAAGCCATCGTAGGCTAATCACTAATCAAGATAAGAGTAAATAAATATTAGATATATTTATATTGATTTACTATGAGTTAAGGATTCTAGGTCCCTTATTTCACATTAAAATTAAAGTGACCTAGAATCCTTAACTCATAGTAAATCAATATTAAATATAATATTTGTTTACTCTTATCTTTATTAAAGATGTTTCACCTTGCACCAACACCACAATCTCTACTAATTATTAATCACTAATCATTAAGAACATGATTCCAGTCTTCTAAAAGTCCTTGGCTTAGACAACAATCGAGATCATTTTTTTTTTTAGAATATAATATTCTGAAAATATAATAAATTATTTATTTCATATATGTATATTTTTTACAATAAGTGTTTTGTTATACCTACTTTTAATATTAATAGGAGTAGAAAAATTAAAAATTCAAACCCTCCCCCTTAATTTTGAAAAGAACATATTTATCTATTAATTTGAGTAATTATAATATTAGAGGCGACTGTGGGTCAGTGGCTAGAGTGTCGGGTCATAGGGCAGGAAACTATTTATAAGGAACAATTAAAAAATATTTGTAAATTTCATATAATCATGTATATCTGTTGTACTTGTAATATATTGATTTACAATGTTGTATCTGTAAATATTAAAATTATAAATAAAGCTTTTAAATTGAATTGTCGGGTCGCTGACTCGAAGAACGCTGGTTCGAGACTGAGTCTCGGTAGATCAGATATTTGCAGTCGCCTCCTCTTTGAAAACAATGACAACCTACCAAGAGTATAATTGCGTGATAACCTCTCCAAACTAGCCGTTCGGAACCGGCGTTAAAAAGTAGGTCCCGTATATCTGTGTAAAAACAGCTAAATACACTCAGCACAGGTATATATGGAGAGGTGTCAAAAACGTCAGGGAGACCTGATATGGCACTTAAAAGAAGAAGAATTATAATATAGAATATACAATATATTTTGTCGAGAGTTGCACTTTTTGAAAGATACTAACCAGTTAACGTTTTCTTAAATAAAAATCTGTCAAAACTTCTAATATATTTTTTCGATAAAAAACTCGATAGGGGAGCCCTAATTGCACTTGGATGATATTTTTGTTTCAACATACAGGATGTGGTTAATTATTGTAATCGTGCATGGAAAAAGTGTTATTTTTTGCTACTTTTTTCGAAATACCTCACAAACGGCTGAAACTATTTTGATTAAAAAAATTGGGCAAAGCCATGGTATTTTGCTCTGCAAAAAAACCCTAATAGGTGAACATCGAGAAAATGATATTTTTTGAGATATTAATTATTTTGTTAAAATGTCTGTTAGTACGTTACCAAATTTTTCGGACCCACTAGCTCGAAAACTGGCGACTGTGGGTCAGTGGATAGAGTGTTGGCCCGCTGACTCGAAGATCGCGGGTTCGAGACCGAGTCTCGGCAGATAGATATTTGCAGTCCGCTCCTCTTGGAAAGTAATGGCAACCTGCCAAGAGTATAATTGCCTAGTAACCTCTCCAAATTAGCCGTTCGGAACCGGCGTTAAAAAGTAGGTCCCGTATATCTGTGTAAAATAACTAAACACACTCAGCACAGGTATATGTGGAGAGGAGCCGACACCCGTTTTGGGTATGGCACTCGAAGAAGAAGAAGCTCGGAAACTAGTAGGAATATCAAAACAAAATTTCCCATGTAGTTTTGGTGCTTTGAGATTAAGAGCTGATTAGATTTTGGTTGATATCGACCCAGAAATTAGGGGGGGGGGGGGTAAAAATTAAAATTATAAGATTATCAAACTAAAAAAAAGCGAGAAAAATTAAATATACCATAAAATGAACCTATAATAAAAAAGTCACATCACTTTATTTTTCTTTATGTCTGGATTCCAATACCTCCAAAAACATGAGACCAGAAGGTTCTATTAAGTTAATTCTGATGCCAAAATGCTTGTATTTAAAAAATATTAATTTTTTGGATTGCGGGCTTTCTTCTAGATTCAGAACCTAGAGCTGAAAATGCAAATACAATTTTTTTTTACTGAACACTTTTAGCTAGAAAGCTAAACTTGCCACAAATGTGCAGTTTTTTATTAATTGTTTTTTAAATTTTACCTCATCATACAAATCCATTCAAGTACTCCCAGTATAACAATACGGAAATTGTCTTATCTTCTTCAGTTTTCACTCGAAAATTATTAAATTAGTAGGCTCAAAATTTTTCTTTTAGAAATAGACACATTTATTTACCAGAACGAAGTTTCTATAGACTACTCCCTATTAGCTAGATTATCGAAATAAAAAAAAAAATTGTTCTTCATATTTTGGTATATCAATTATCATATTATGATATTAATATAAGAGAAAGTAAAAAATTGATTATTTTTTAGTTAATCCGATAATTCGGCCGTCTGGTAGGATATTGGCCACCACAAGAGTACGAAAGTAATTCAAATAATTGTATCTTTAGCCCCCATCTGTTCATTTGATACTGAAACCAATTAGTAAATTAAACAGATCACTTCTTATTTCCCTCGCCCTCATCCTGCACTTTTCCCCTTTTTTTAAACAAAAAGATACGCAGCTTTTTTTTAGAAATTGACTTGGCAAGTCTTCTCTCTCATTTCCACTCACACACACAGATAGAGCCCTTGAAACATTTCCGGATGATGTCACTTCCGGGGATTGAGGTGGGGGCTCCCCCACCCTCCTCCCTGGGTGCACAGTACTTTTTTCCGCTCATCAATCAAGAAGAAGTAAGAAAGAGGGAGGCGATTAGAGGATTCCTAGCTTTCTCCTGTGCAAGGGTGCGATTCGGATAAAGGCCTTCCAATGAACGAGGGGGTTGATTAATCCATTGTCTTCCCTTATAGGGATCGACTTGAACGGCTTAAAAGCAATGTCGAATTTGTGAAAACTAAGAGAGCTAAGTAGTGGAGTTTTTTTTTTTTTTTTTTTTTTTATTTTCCATTAATCCAATTTCCAAACCCTTGGAATTAATATAAATTCAACCGAAATTTAGATATCTCTCTTCTTTTTCTATTTAGATCTCATAATGTCGATTACAATTACAACAGTGTTTTTAGTGTTTTAATGCGAACTGTCGTACTTGTCATTAATATACAAGTTCTGCCAATCAATCAATTATTCTTCAAGCGTCGACGATTACTATGGAGAGTATCCTCTCCATTGTAATTTTAATGGAGAAATGTTTCACAGGGGTGGTTTCCCATTGCCTTCCCACGAAGGAATCAGATTATAGCCGGCCAAATATTTGTAAGCGAGTCGCACTTGAACTCGAGTTAAATTATATTTCTTTTGGCGTCAAAATATCTTCGGGCATTCCCGGCAGTGTTCGAACTCCCTCGGCTAATTACAACCTATAAGCCAGGGGGGGGTTCAGACGCAGAGTGCGTCATTAAAATTTCTGGGAGAGGGGGGTTGAAAATTGTTGCATTTTAGCCTTATATATATGCTAAAAATAGAAACGGTAAAGATAATAAAAAGCTCTTCTAATTTTTTGGAAGTTAATAAAATGGGAGGGGGGGGGGGTATTTTCCATGAACCTGAGGGGGAGTCATGGAGCTAGTGGGGACACCCCAGTATAAGAATTTTATATAAAGTATTGGCGAAAACCACTATATCGAAATATATTACATGTAAAATCGTGCCCTAATTAATTAATTATTTATATATGAAAATCTCAATAAAAAAGTTTGTTTACAAATTTTTTTCAATTATCTTTTATTTTTAATTGGTTTTTTAATTTTAAAACCCACTAATAGCTTATAGCAAATATTAATATATATATATATTAAAATTAAGAATTTTTTGTTTGTTTTTAATTAACAGGTGTCTAAATCATAACATTACAGGTGTGTTTACAAATAAAGTGGTTGAAGAGGCTTTTTTTTATATACCTTGGAAACAAATCTTATTTAATTTTATGTTTTTATTTCAGATCCTATACGATTATTTTTTTTTATTATTTTCCTATTTATTTTTTTATAATGTTTATCAATATGAACGAATGTGGGCAAATTGGTGTACGAGTAAACAAATATACACATAATATGTAGACCATTAGAAAGCTAGAAATGCAAAAACTAGGTGCGGGGTGGGGTGAATGTGGGGGGTGCAGGAGGCGGGGTGCAGTTGTGGGGGATCCGGGGATGGGAGGCGCGGTTGAGGTGGAGTGAGGGTCTAGTGGTGGGGTTGAGGTGTGTGATTTCGGGCGGGGGGGGGGTCAGGGGTTACCGTGCATCGCTCGGTGGCTGCAGGTACTTATTATTATATGGGTAAAAATGCTTTTGATTCCCGTTAGTTAATAACGCCTCTATCAGTTGCTCTTTTTCCATATTAGAAAATTTTTGAAAAATATGTGAAAATTTTTGCTATAATCATTTAATTCATTTATAATAATTACTAATAATAAAGAAAAAAATATTTTTAATATTTCCCTTGGCCAATTTACTCAGCAAGTCTTATATTAATTCCATAAATTAGCCCCCTTAATAAATAGACTACTCTCAGCTTAATGATTAGAATTCTATCCATTTAGCCCTCTTCTCTCTCTCTATTGGATAATAGAAAGTAATAAGCTTAGGCTAGTAGTAGAGGAATCAATGCACTAGGGGAGTGGCATCGATTACCATTGCTTGCTTGTCATTAGGGCTTTATGTTATTGAATGGCTGTCGTCTCATCTTCGAGTGCCATTTGGAATAGCCAAACCAACGTCCCTATAAATTTCTCGTTTACAAATGAAAATCAGTTAAAACACAATTTGACTTGCTATAACTAATTATTAAAGGGCATTTTCCTCCCTACTATGCTTTTCCTCGAAAAATTCACTAAAATTTAGTTTACAATTAACTTTACCGCGGTAGCACTTAAAATAATAAATAATAATAAATAAGTTTTTTCAAAAAACTGGGCAAAATGATAAACTGACCTGGACACTTGAACCATACCTTCAAACCCGGAGAGTCCCGATCAAACCGAGTTGTATGGTAAGCTTATCTAATAGATATCTAGATATCAATGTTGTTCACAAACGAAGAAGGAAATAATCTGATCTATCAGATTGGACTTTTTAAACTTTGAAAAAGTTTATATGAACATTAACTTTATTTGAAATCACAATGAATTAATTTAACTTGATTTTCATTTAAAATTCACTTTTATATTATAAAACTAATTTGAATAAGAAAAGGAAATTTTTTTATAGTTTTCAAAGTATATTTGTATTTATTCTCATAGAATTAGCTAATATTTAAATTTAAATAGTAATCATACAATCAAATTTCTACAAATTCCAATCTGAAAGAACATTGAGGATTTTTAGTAGAAAAACAATTGGTAAAGAATCAATAATCCTAATAAATTTTTAGTTTTATTTTCTCATAATATATTTTTTTAACAAGAGGTAAAGACACATGGCTTGCTTGGTCACAAGGGTAATGAAACTGAAAAGGTTAGGAAACACTGTACTAGTCAGATTTTCAGCGCCTGTCAACGCAACCCGCAATACAGAGCGTTCTATTTGAATGCATACCCTTCACTTTACAGGCGCGGCGCTGAATTACTTCAATCAAAGGCTTGCTTAATTATGTCAAAAACATACCTACATGTCTTTCTCTATCGTTTAGCCAGCCGTGAAACCAAATAAAAATTAAACAAAAAGTTGAAACTTTTTCAAGACTCCGTATGCTCACCAGTCAGAGTCGCCTTAATAATAAACTTACATATAATAAACACTTATCTACTACCCTTATTTCCATAAGAGTTCGGCCTCCTTAATACTCTCCCATCATCTTTGGCGGTCTTGTGTCAGTTCTGGACTTATGCCGGATAAATGTTTCCAAATAGCGAAACCATCGACAGAGTATGTTTGTAAAACGCAGGATATTTATCCTTGTCCAAATACGTTTTATAGAACTCTTCCAAACCAATTTGATGGAATTTTTCCTTTAACTGTGTATCATAACACATTTCACAATGTTCTATTTGTAATCTTCCTGGTAATAAATTCACCTCTACCGCGAATGGCGTTGCAAATGCTCAAAAAAGCATATCATCGCTGATCTTACAAAACATCATAAGTCCTTCAAAGTTTGCCAGAAAACAAGAAAAACTATTTTAAACAAGAATATAATGCAATATTTATTATTTGGTTGGTCGGTATAAACGTATAATACGTATTTGACCAAAAATCGGACTTACAAGGTTTTGTAAGATCAGAGACGATTTGATATTTTTTAAAAATCCAGAAATCGATTTTCAAATTCGAGCTTTAAGTCAGATATCAAAGAAGCGTATTTTATCCGCCGCCTCCTGTGTGACGTCTGATTGCAATGACAATGTAGGAAAGTGAGTAAAGTTTTTTGTCCTTAACGGTTGTTCCCAAAGGCCAAGTTTCATTTGAAATGCAAAAATATGATCATACATCTTATTAATTAATTGATATTTCCCTTGTTATTTAAAATATCTCAAACCAATGAATTCTTTTGTTAACCGACTTCAAAAAAGGAGGAGGTTCGACTGATTTTTTTGTATCTATGTTCAACGATTCCTTCCCCAATTGTGAATCGATTTTGATGATTTTTTTGCATTGGGTTCAGTATAGTTTCCGATTGGTCCCATATTAGTTTAGTCATGTTCTGATGATATGATCAATGAGAAAATAACGGAAATCTCCAATTCTTATGAGCAAATAATCGAAATTATAATAAAAAATAAAATCTTTTATAAAAAAAATCTTAAAACGTTCATTTATGAATTGAATTTTATTATCATTTTTCAGATTAATCCCCCCAACGCTTTCTTATGAGATCCATGCAAGGTTTATATTTAGTCATTATTGTTAACATCACTAAAAAGAGAAAAATAAAAATAATTTTTAGGAAAAAAAATCGACTTCAAAAAAATTAAATGCAACAAATAAAATAACAATAGCTCAAAAATCTACTAAAAGGTATTAAAATTATTATATTATTATTATTATTTTATTTGTTGCATTTTGGAGTCGTTTTTTTATTTTTCTAAAAATTATTTTTTTTTGGTATGTACTTACAATAAAAGATTTATGTTCATTTAATCCAGCTCCACGGGCCCGAAACATAACATGACTCGCAGCGGTCCGCATATGCAGGCTCGCGGGCCTCGAGTTGGCCACCCCTGTTTTAAAGGGAAATAAATTTAAAAAATAAGCCCCGTTCTACTTAAAAGATCTTTACAGAGGAAGGAATACTAACAGAGTCCCTTTTTACTTTTTAAACGGAACCCTAAAAAGACTGAAGACCAACGCATAGCCTCTATCAAATAAATTTTACATAATTTGTATATACTTATTTATTTATGTGTGTGTATGTTTATTTCCATCTAATAGCACTCTTACAACTTTATTATCATGGGGGAGTTGGATATCCTTGTAATGATCTCATTAAGACAAATTAGGCTGAATATTTTTTTCTTTTTATTATTATAATAGATGTCGACTAATTCTCGACAAGAGTTTCCCTTAACTACCCCTGATATTATTAAAGATAATATGATCAAAATGCATCGTTTGGTTTCCCTTTTCGTTCCACTTCCGCCTTTTACCTTTTCCCGCACTCATCCCTTGGGGTCATCAATCTCAAGTCGTTTTGTCCAAAGGGAGGCTAATGGACTTCTTGGCTAATTTGACCCAGCCACCCCTTCACCCTTCAACCACCACCAGCCATATCTAGAGAATAGAAAGCCACACGGAATAGTCAGCCCTTACGACAACCCAGTACACCTACTACAAACATTGGACTTGGTTATATGATCCAAATGGAATTAGTCTTGGCCACCAAAAGCCCTTCAGGATGTATATATATAAATACACGGTGTTTCAGAACACCCATACCACACCTTTATTTCAATATCGAAACGTGAGGGGCCAAAAACTTTATTTACCAAAGCGTATTTAAACTATAGTATTTTAGTTACTCGCAAGTATGTTGGTTTGAGTGGGGTATGAATGGAAAGATTTAGTTTGATGAGAGTAGCAAAGTTAACGATTTATAAGAAGAAATCAATGAGGTTGTCATCTGCTTGATGATTGCGGGACCAGCTTACTATTACAATAAAACGAATTTACCTACATCCAATCGGGTATTTCAACCCATGAGAAATAAAATAATATTTCTAATTGAAAATACTGATGATGAAGGCCAAACCTTCGAAACTATAGTCTCTAAAAAATAAATTTTATTATATCGATATTTATATGTATATGTTTATGTAGGGAAACTCGCTTTGTTTTATTAGTAAATTTGACACTTATTCGTTTGTTGTATCTGTTATTGTTTTAAGGGAGTTCGGGACAGCTTATCTATCTGGTTGATCATCGAAAAAATCTTTTGTATTTCTGCAGAATGACAACGTCTGACTACTAAATTTTTTAATAATAAAATTGTTAATAATGAGGTTAATTTCGAACAAAAATCTTTGTTTTGATAATATTAATAAAAAGCATATTGAAATACATTTTTTCTCATTATACAAACATTTATTTAACACAAAAACGATTTCAAGAAATAGAGTTGGAATTCTATACTAGTGCTTTTGTTATATTCTGTTGGCTGCAAATAACTTTTTATTTTTACATTTATGAATAACTAATTAACTAGACTGTCAAATCTATTGAAAAATGTATCACTCGATTCATAAAAGTTGAATTATTGATCTGTATAAATTTGTTGAAAATGATATAATTTGTATAGAAGTTATAGCCCTTTAAAAAGCTCGGTCCATTTACTTCCATGTTGAAAGAACAATTTTCAATCATTTATTTCTCGGTAATTGGACAGACGATCAACTTCAAATTTCGGGAGTAATATTTAATACATCAATGATTCGATGGTAAAAATTTGAAAAATTTTCTTATAAAAATGATAAACAGTCTCGAACCCTCTTAATATATAACGTGGTTTATTTCAAAAACTCCTAATATATTTTCCTACTTTTTTTAAGTTCATATTAAAAAAAATATATATAAATATATATTTTCTTTTAGTAGATTTGAAAATTTGAACTTTTTTAAATATATTTTTATTTTATAAGATTTACTTTTTGAAATTTCTTTCATTTTGTTTCAAAAAATAAAAATGTCGTCTAATAATAGTTCTTGATAATTAATTTTATACCCTATCTTTCGTAGAAATAAAGGAGTGGCACTAGTGGTGAATCACCACTGTATATATATATATATATATATACTAGCAAATGGTTTACATTGTATAAACAAGAGGCGGTGGTCTCTCTGCTAATCGGAGACCTAGTTGGCAAAGTTCAACTAAAGTTTGACTTGAGGCTATTATGTTAAAACAAGTAGAGGGAAAAAAACCTACCCCGAGGTAATGTTATTAAACGTTGATTATATTAAGCGAGATTTGGTTCGTTAATCCAATCCTTTTAACGTTATCCTATTAACTGCAACTAGCTAACGGAAATAGCCCAAGCTAACATAGATACGATATATACGCTATACCTAACAAGGAAAACTAGCTTAATGTGGTAGTAAAATAATTAATAAAAGATATAATATTATCAGAAAGGATTAGGGATTTTATTTATAGCCGAAATATAAACTTT
This sequence comes from Forficula auricularia, assembly GCA_024734495.1. Lineage (NCBI taxonomy): Eukaryota > Metazoa > Arthropoda > Insecta > Dermaptera > Forficulidae > Forficula > Forficula auricularia. The sequence continues at coordinate 22,729,449 of JALMQS010000030.1, read as the reverse complement.
GCTAGTGGCTTTTCATACATGATTTATTAATAATTTAAGAGTTTTGTCGAAAACAATATTTTTAAAATAATTTTAAAAATATTCTCCCACCACATGGTCTCTCCGACTCAGATCAATTTACATTTTTTGATTATTATGGTACAAAATACAAACTAAATTAACTAAAATACGAATTATATTTAGTTTTGGTACATGAAATACAGAGATAACAACTCCAAATTCATATATTAATGACTGTATACCATATATATGTCAGAATTAATGATTTGTTGACTAAATATTTTGCTCAATCAATGTTCTATGGCTCAATGGTAAAAAAAATACAACAATAAAAGCTTAAATATTTAAAAATTAGCTGCACCGAGATTAAATTGGAGCATATAGGCTATGTCTTGATAGTTTCAATTTGGATCTGCAGATTTAAGCATCAATTTAATTACAAGATATCATAAGTTGGTGTCATCTATTAAATTCGATGGAATGGAATATTTTTAATTATATGTCAGAGGGGTTTACGTGTGTACATATGTCAGAGAGGTTCGCATCCTGCAGGTGAGCCAGGTGGCTCGGATTGCTGTTACTGGCACTCGGGTTCGATTCCCGAGGGGGTGAAAAACAACCCCTCGGACATATAATTAAAAATATTCCATTACATCGAATTTAATAGATGACACCAACTTATGATTTCTTGTAAATTTGAATCGATTACCATCGGAAAATTAATATCTTTCATATCAATTTAATTCATTAATTTTTCATAATTAAAATAAAATGTTTCGAGTGTTTAACTATAATTTAACAAAATAATATAAATAATATCTAATCAAGTATATTAGCAGGTATTTGGACGGGAAAGTAGATAATCAAATAAATTATCATTAATTTACGCGACGTTTCGCCAATTTTATTTCGGCTTCATCAGGCGTTTTAAAAACACAAAAAGGAGAGTTTCGGAGAAATCACAAAAGTTACATCATTTTTCCTCTTTTCTTTCTTTTCTGACTAAATTAACAAATGATATTACACATAACATACCTCAATGAATATTTATGGCCTGACAATTATCATATAAGAATCAGATAACAATTGAGTTAATTCAGAATTATGTGCATATCTATTATATCTTACAATTAATTATAATCAATTGAGGTATGTTATGCGTATTATCATTTATTAATTTAATCAGAAAAGAAAGAAAAAAGGAAAAAAATGATGAAACTTTTGTAATTTCTATGAAACTCTCTTTTTGTGTTTTTTAGACGTCTGATGAAGCCGAAATAAAATTGGAGAAACGTCGCGTAAATCGATGATACTTTTTTGATTAGCTAAGTAGCAAATACCCGTCCAAATACTTTGCTAACATACTTGATTAATTAAATAATATGGATGCTATGGACTGTAATATTATCGTAATATAATAATAACTTGAAATTAAATTGAAACTTTTTGTGCCGAGGGTGGCATAATTTTTATTTATTGAAGGAGACAATAAAAGAGTGCCTTCTGTTGGAATTATAAATTTTATTTATAACGAGATTATAGTTTCGAGTGCTGATGAAGAGGGCAAATCCTCGAAACTATAGTCTCGTTATTAATAAAATTTATAATTCCAGCAGAAAACACACTCTTTTATTGTCTCCTTCAATAATAATAGCTCTTAAAATTTGGGGATTGAAAATAAAGGCCTGAAATAGTTAAGTAAATATATCAAAAAAACAAGTCCACATGACATCCAAAAACGATTTATGAGGCATCAAGACTTCTACCCTTGATTAGGTTGATGATTAGTCCGAAATTTCAAATACAAAATCTACTTGAAGGATTCTGACGGTTGTTAGTCGACTTGTTCAGTCTTACACCCAAAGATGAACAATGAATCTTATGGAAATGTGTGCATGTCCCCTAAATATATAAAATATAACGATTTTGTCTGAATATTGTATTTTTTCAAATTCTGTTTCAAAAGCCTCGACAGGTCGAGTGTATACTGATACACGTAAGATCACCTAACTTAAAAAGCTTCTAGATATATAGGGTCGTTTCGAATAAGAATTCCTACTTCTGAGAGGGGAATGTAGTGTAATAAAACGGCTAATGTTTGTTTATGGAAATGTTATATTTCATTTGACGGATGCGTTCGTTTTGCCACATGGCGCTCTAACCGGGGGTGAAAGACAACGCCAATCAAAACAACACCCCCACCCGAAATTCCCTTCCATTTCCGATCCCACCATTACGAATGTTTTATCCTGGCAGAGAGGAATTCAATAATATTCCTCCCATTGATTTATTATTAGTCCGGGTTTAGGAAGGAGCAAGAATGTTGTTTAGATAAGGATCCAGACCCTTATTTACCCCTTATAGGATCGTTGGTCATTACCAGCCCCTTCAAGTAAATACCCTCCGAAAAGTTGACAATAGAACTTTGAAACAAATTGCCAATATTTATTTTATCCGTATATTCGATTATTAAATTTATTGCAAGGCTTTCATAAACATTGAGATTCAGATTGTGATGTATTAGAATTGAAACTCTTGGGGTTATTATTAATATTAGAATTGGATGATTGATCTAATAATTACTAATACACATAAGTGGTTTTCAAAATATACATATTTTATTTTCATTACATAACAAATAAGATCGCATTTTCGCTAAAAATTTGAAATACATAAGTAAAATTCGGGTGATGAGACTTAACAGATTTCAGATATGTTTTACTTATTTTCTGAAATACGAGTAAAATTCATAGAATAGAGATAGGAACTGGCACCTGAAGAACAGCGAAAGACCATTTCTCGCCATATTAGAATGGTCCATTAGTTCAGTGCTTCTTAAACATAGGTTGCGATCTCATTTTGGGTCGAGGAACTGAATTTTGAGGTCGCGAAAGATAGAGCAACAATGACAATAAAACACTGAATAATGAAAAACTATAATACACAGTAGCCAAACACTAATTCAAAAAAAATTAAACTATAGTGAATTTGAGGTATATCCAGTTGCGGATTTAAGCTTAGTCCTGTGAGCTAGGGCGGCAAGATTTAAGAGCGTTAAAATTTTAGGAACCCCAAAATTTTAGAGGCCCAGAAAATTTTAGACGCTGTGAAATTTAAAGAACGATTGAAATTTGAAAATCGATTTGGTTTAGTTTTACCTGATATGTGATTAGTCGTAAAAAATTTATTTATTTTTAATTTTAATAAATTTATTATTATATCTAAATTAATAATCCTCAAAATAAAATATTTTTAATATTCGTAAATTAGATGTTTGATTATAATAATTACTACTATAATGCAAAAATGGCGCTATATCGGACAGGGCCTAGAGCGCTGTCGAAACTAAATCCGCCACTGGGCATATCTGTCATTTAATTTTCAATAATAATGACCATAATAATTTTTAAGGATTTAGGTGTCGATTCTAGGTGAAACATTATAAGTAACGTATGAGGAGAATTTTTGCTAGGTTAGGTTTCACAAAAAGGAAATATTAATTATTATCAGTTTTCATTTGAACTCCTGAAGATGGGCTAATAACCCGAAATATATATCGAGTGAATCAAACTCAAAAAACATACATTTGTTTTAATATTTCCTTCTTGTGAAACCTAACTAGAAAATTCTTCTCATACGTTAATAATGACCATTTTGTATTACGATTTATATGAAGCGTCATTCCCAGCATTGGGGATTATAAAATCAAAAAAAATACAAATCAAATTTGAAAAATGTTCGAGATGATGAAGTCCTGTTTGATTATTTATTTAATAAGAAACAAGCAGATACATTTCATTATTATTTATATTTAATATTTGAAATTATGTATTTTTAATAAATGTTAAAATAATCATAATAGATATATATACTAAAAATTTATTTATGATTTTCTATTACAGTGTTCTTCAACCTTTGTTCCGCGGAACCATAGGGTCCACTCAAACGCTTTAGTGGTTCCGCGATTCAATGGTAAAATTCGATGTATAATACTATAATACAAATACTTTATAATTTATATGGAACATTATATTTTTGTTTGAATAAATGCAAATTTATCATATATTTTATATAAAGTTTTTATAACAAAGACAAAGACGCACCCTGTTCATAACATGTAATATGCACATAACCCCCCCCTCTAAAATCAAATCTGGATGAGTTACTGAAGCGTTGCATAAAAAATTATCTCAAAAATGGTTCCGCGGGATGACAAAGGTTGAAAAACACTGTTCTAGTAAAAATGATAGCTTATACCAGATATCTATATAATATGGGGACGCGAACAATTTATCATTCAAAACGGAGTCAAGATTGAAACAAGTTTTTAAACGGTGCATCAGTTGAATATTGATCTACTGATAATATTTATAAGCTTACAAATCTATTACATATTTTTTCAACATAAATTAAACGTTTTTATTTAGATTTAAATTTATAAAAAGAAAAGGACAAATACTTCTTGCAGGGGTGCCCACAGAGGGGGGGTGGGGGTTAAGACGCAGAGTACTTCATTGAAATTTCTGGGAAGGGGGTTAAAATTGTTGCATTTTAGTAATATATGCTAAAAATAAAAGCGGTCAAGTTTTATAACTTCAACAAAAGGTTATAAAAAGCTATTCTAATTCTTTAGAACTGAATAAATTGTGGGGAGGGGGGGTACTTTTAAAGAATCTGGGAGGAGTCATGAAGCTAGAGGGGCACCCCTGCTTCTTAAGAAAAAATACAAAATATTAACGCAAACTTAGCCAAATTTTTACACGATTATTGTGTCTTATGGAATTTCCAAACCACGAAACTTAAAATTATGAAAAAAAATCTACAGATAATTATGTCCATTTTTCTCCTTATTAACTACAAATAAGGACTAAGTATTCGTAAAGAATATTTTGAAAAAATTTTGAAACTTTTTAAAATTTAAAATATAAAATACGAGGTAGGTTTCACAAAATATTATATTATATTTCGGGGTATGTGCCCATCTTCAGGGATCACAAAACAACAAACAAAGTATCCTCTGTGAACTCCTGAAGATGGGCTCATACCCCGAGAATATAATATAGTCTTGCTAAACAAGCATCTTATCTTTTATTTATGTGAAAACCTAGTATTTTATATTTTAAATTTTAAAAAGTTTCAAAAATTTTTCAAAATGTTCTTTACTTTATTTAAAATGTTTCACCAAGAACCCACCATTCTCCCTTAACAAAACTAAGTTTTGATCTCAAATAATAACCCCTCCCCTTACATTTCATTTCAAAAAACAGGAAATTAGATTTGTTGGAGTCAGCTGAAATTAAAAAGGCCATACACCTTAATCAAAACATCTTGAACAATCAAACAGACATCAAAACTTCACCAATAATTGACATCTTAATCAATGATATTTAATTTGAATTGGAGTGCAATGAGAGTGGTGGGTTTATTTTTTTTTATTTTTTTTAAATAGAAAATAAGAGATGGAAATTTTCACTATGCACCCTCATTGCATTCCATAGTTTATTGCCCTCCTTTATAGCACATACATAATTTTCGGCAACTTCCAAGTATAGATATCTTTTCTTTATTCCCGTTTAGCCCTTTGTCCGCTCCATCTGTTCTTTCGGCTCTAAGGCCATCCCATCCCCTGATAATTCTTTCATATTTACACTAAGTCATAAATAACTGTCCATCATATTAAAATTAAAATAAATTCTGTTCATTATTTTATGTTATCTTCAGTCAATGTCCTCCTGACGATGAGTTAAGAGCTCGAAATATATAGAGTAAACTAAAAAAATCTTTGTATTTTAATTTTTCTCCTTGTGAAACACCACCAACTCCAACTTAATTTAATTTTAACAATGTTTCACTATAAACCAACACCGCGTTCCCTAAATTTGATCAAATATTTTGGAAGATATAAAATTCGTAACCCTCTTCTGAACTCGCACTTTTATTTTTAATTTTTAACTTTTTTAGTTCCCTCCAGCCATAAGTAAATATATTTATTATAAATTTAACAATAATATTTCTCTTTATGTTTTACGGCCCTTTCAACTTCTCATTAGTACATTTTCAATTCTATTAATATTTTCACTTCCCCATCACAACATTCCCCCTCTCTCTCATTTAGAAACAATTCCAAACATTTTGATTGAGATAGAATATCACAATTTCTCACAAAGTATCTACATATATATACAGGGTAGAATGAATCTAATTGAATTTAGGATAATAATTGCTAATGAAACGAATCCTTTATTATTATGCTATGCCACCCTTCCTCCCACTTGTGTCTGTCCTTCATTCACTCATTAATAAATTTTAAATTCCTAATCCGGAGTTAACTAATTGCCTCAAAGGGAGCATCAACAACACATCAACAAACAATACAATTTCAAAACCATTCGACAAAAGTATCCTTTGGATGTTTGTTCTATTTGATCTAAAAAGACATGATGCTGTGCTGCTGTCTGCCACCCTCATCTTTTGTCTTTTGTTTTATATTAATATTTGTCTTTCAACAATAATGCTATTATTCATCGACTTCTTCTTCTGCCTTTCTCCCCATCTCATCTCCCTTAAGTCTCTGCTATTCTATCAGAGTTAATGCAAATAAATTCATTTTCATTTGAACCATTCATTATTTATATCAGATACCAGATTATAAGTTTTCTTTTTTATTTAAAACAAAAATATCTCATAATGAATTTTTTTTTACAAATCTTTTAACTTATTTAGACGAAAGTTTGAGTAAATTCAGATGAAACGCGGTAGTGAAGCGGGGTGGGGATATAGATGCCCCGGGCGTCAGGCTTGGGGGGCGCCGCGAAGACAAAATATGTTTGCGTTTATTTCAGAAAAGTTGAATACCATTTTAATTTTAAAATGTGTTCTCATTATTAATTAAATCAGCAAAAAAGTTTACATTAAATATCATTTGTGATTTATTGAATTTCAGCTCTAAAAAATAAAATAAATAAAATTATACAAAATTTCAAGTTTTTAGCTCTAGTAATTCCAGAAAATTAGTTATGAAACCAGATCAAAGCGGGGTGTACTTATAGTTGACCTAGGAATATAGTATATATATATAAAGTTAGGATGGTGTATTTTCGAATTTTTACGCTGACAGATGCTCATATGGTTCAGAAATAAATAAAAAAATATCCCTCAAGTTTCAAGTCTCTATCTCAATTTTAACCTGTTCCCCATAGCGATGGACATTTCCCATCTAAATAACATGGGGTTTTTGGCATTGAACGATCAATTTTTTTATTCCGGCCAAAGTAATGGTTTTAACAAATTTGAAACGCTCTAGACTTTATCCGTATAAGAGTAACTATCCTTAATAATTTTTACAGGTTTTTAGCTATTATAATTTTAGATAAATTACTGCTAAATCTTAGTGTTAGTAAATTATAGACTCTAAAATTATAATAGCTAAATTGAATGTAATGGAAGACAGCCCAGGGGTAGTGAGGAAAGAAAAAATTAGCACATATCAAATAAGCTGTAATTTATTGGAATCCTTCCTCCTTTCTTTTCAAAGCGACGTTTCGGAGGATTATTCCCTCCTTCTACAGGGTTTCAAGGTTCAATGAATGAAACAAATAAAATGTTTCCTTCTTCTCTCCACAGTAGTGTTCAAAACTTTCTTCTTTTTTAGCAAAGACATAGAAAAAAAATTTTATGCCTTTGCTAAAAAAGAAGAAAATTTTGAACACTACTGTGGAGAGAAGAAGGAAACATTTTATTTGTTTCATTCATTGACCCTTTGAAACCCTGAAGAAGGAGGGAAGAATCCTCCGAAACGTCGATTTGAAAGGGAAAGGAGGAAGGATTCCAATAAATTACACCTTATTTTATATGTGTTAATTTTTCTTTCCTCACTACCTCTGGGCTGCCTTCCATTACATTCAATTAAAAGTTCTACCAGTCCGTCTCTCTACAGGGAAAATTTCGTTGCAAAATAATAGCTAAAAATCTCTAAAGATTCTGAGGGATAGCTAATTTTATAAGGATAAATTGCACAGAGTTTCAAATTTTTTGAATTATTACTTTGGGAGGAATAAAAAAAATTGATCATTCAATGCCAAAAACCCCATCTTGCATCGGTGTGGGGCAAAGGCCAAATTGAGATAGAGTTTTTAAATTTGCGGGATTATTTTTTTATTTATTTCGAACCATAAGAGCCTCTGTTAGCGCAAAAATTCGAAAATACCCGAAATAAGGACCACCCTAATATCTATAAATATATTTTTAATAAAAAAATGACTTCAGAATAATTCTTCTACTAAAAACATCCAGTAAACATTAACAAACAATAATAAAACTTGCCGTTATTTTTTGGAGAAGAGTGTCACCTGAAGGCACAAGAAATGAAATCATAAGTGGTCCTATTTTTTTCACATCAACTCAATATTAATAATGTTAAATAATTTAAGAAAAAAGAATCCCTAAGTGATTGCACCAACTTTATTTTCACGTAGAGGGATTCAAAAGAATTATTATTCCTACCTCGCACTATTTTATCTTTTTCATATTAATGAAAATATAATAATAAATAATCGAAAACAAAATTACATTAGGATATTTCAGTAGCTTTAATATTCTTTCAGAGGCATACAAAAAGATGATTCATACCTCGGGCTATTTTGTTTTTCGCCCGCAAAGAAATATTGTCCCATTTAAAAAATCCTCATAAATTGTCTAAAACAGGGCTGTCCAACCCGCGGCCCAGCACTGCAATGAATGCAGCCCGACATGAAATTATATACTTCCTTAAAACATTGAGATTTTTATGTAGCTTACTTGAAAACATATCTGATACGATATGATTTGACCTGATATTTTTTATATTTCTAAAATAAGAATAAATTGGACAATTTCCCCAAATATTTTCGAAAAATAAAAGAGCAGATTTTAAATTTTGAATGTGAAAAAATATATCAAGATTTCCGAAAAAATAATCACAATTTTGTCATATTTTGACTCCATTTTTCAATTAGATATAAATATTTTAAAGATATTTTTGCTTCTTTGTCATGATGGATATCATTATTCTATATTATTATTTATCTTTGTTGATTTAAAAATATCAATAGAATTAGTATATAGTATTTTATGGAGGCATTTGTTTTTATTTCAAATGCAGCCCGTGTACGGCAAAGGTTGGACACCCCTGGTCTAAAACATAGATAATATTTTAAAAACCTGATCTGATTAATTATAAGTGTGTTTATTAAAAGATGAGAATGCAAGTGAACTTAATACTCCTCTCCCTCTTAGGAGGGGAAATTTTTCAATCCAATCATTTCACAATAATTCTTCTTTTGACCTTAATTCCAGCTGTAGGGGACCTGACTATATTTTGAATAAAGGGAATAGAAATTAAGGGAGTTGGGGACAGCTTATCTATCTGGTTGATCTTCGAAAAAATATTTTGTATTTCTGCAGAGTGACAACGTCTGCTTACTAAATATTTTAATAAAAAAATTGTTAATAATGAGGTTAATTTCGAATAAAAATCTTTGTTTTGATAATATTAATAAAAAGAATATTGAGATAAATTTTTTCTCAATATAAAAACATTTATTTAACACAAAAATGATTTCAAGAAATAGAAGTGGAATTCTACACTAGTGATTTTGTTGGGTTCCAAAAACTTTTTATTTTTACATTTATAAATACCTTACAATATACCCATCGGTATATTGTATAATGAAATTGCAAAAGGAGACGAATTGGAGAATAAGGGTTAAAATAATATTTTTATATTTCATTTTTTAGATTTTATTAAAATTTTCACGTCAATATATTTTATTAATTAAATAAATCCGATAAGAAAATTCTTTTAAAATAAGTTGGTCTAAATATATAATTTACTTAACAAATTTCATATTAAAATTAACTTCACATTTAAATTTAAATAGAAAGAGAGAATTACTGCATGTTTGAATGAGTCTTAAAGAGAGTTATTAAATAATCCGTTTGAATTTCAGTGGAAAAACAATATAATTTATAATTTTGATTTAAAAAAAGAATTGAATACTTGAAATTGAGCAGTCGATGGAGAAGTAGAGATTTTGTGACGAGACAAAAACAACGCAAAACATTCTCAACTCTGGACTCTTAGAGAGAGCTTCTCGAACTTGAGCATAGAAGAAAAACATCTAACTTGATCGATAGAGAGAGAGGCTACATACTACATTGATATTATACACTCGTCACTCAAAGCTCGCAAAAATCATCACTTTTTCCATACTTCTCAACGCATATATTAATTGGAGCTAACTCGCTACCAGGAAGGAAGCGAACGGAATAATTGGGACTTCATCGTGCCGAATCTGCCAGACGCCGATAATTCCATACAGGCGCACCTGGAAATCTCAAGATTGGTGCCTGAATTATAAGCGGGGTCCAGCTGACGGAAGGACGGATAATACTATACCTTTGGTCCACGAGGCGTGTAATATCGTCACATATATATATATATATATATTATCTTAATAAACCCATTTGATACTGTTCAATTCAATTATTGATTCTCAAAGCAAAAAATAATAAATTCACATAAATAAATTTAACAATTCTCAAAACAAAAACTTACTATTATTGAAAACTTACACATCCCTCCTTTTTGTTTTATTTGCATTTTTTTATTCATTTTTTAACTTGCATTCAGTAACGTAGATTATTTTTAAATTCAATCAATTTCAGAAAGAAAGCACTAAGAGAGAATACCCTGAGAAACACCCACCACCATTTTCAATCACAAACCAACATCCAAAATACTTATTACCCACAGCAACCTAATTAACTAGAATGTCAAATCTATTGAAAAATGTATCATTCGATTCATAAAAGTTGAATTATTCATCTGTATAAATTTGTTGAAAATGGTAAAATTTGTATAGAAGTTATAGCCCTTTTAAAAAGCTCGGTTCATTTACTTCCATATTAAAACGACAATTTTCAATAATTTATTTCTCTGTAATGGGACAGACGATCAACTTCAAATTTCGAGAATAAATATTTAAGACATCAATGATTCGATGGTAAAAATTAGAAATTTTATTATAAAAATGATAAACAGTCCCGAACCCCTTTAAGTGGGAGAAAATTTACCCAACTCTCTGTATTTAGATTTCATTTTATTTCTTTTATAAATAAATTTTCTATGAAAAAAAGGAAATCATTATTTAACCATCTGATTCATTTGTTTTTATTCTAAGCATATAAATGATGATAATGAAAATCCATTTTTATTCTAGAATTTTATGGTTCTGCTCATTTATTATCATTGTGTTTTTGGGTTGGTTATCTCATCTGGAGAATCTCTTTTCCACCCAGTTGAAGGCGTATATATTGGCTAGTGAAGGATGGCGGATTATTAGTTGGTGTTTAGCACGCCATTGGATCCTATCACCATAGCTTGTCAGTCTGATGGGCGTTTACCTAAGCATCTATCAAACATTTAAACAGCCTCAGCTATTATGCAGACTACATCACATTAGCCATTTTCTTAAAGGAAATTTTTCATTTTAAATTTCCTCCAATTTAAGTCAATTTATTATCGTTTTGCAGATCTTTATATTTCAAAGTCCACCAAGTCCAAAAAAAGTTTTTATAATGTCTGTCTGAATTTATGTGTGAGTTAATGATTTTTTAACTAGGCTGTTTGACCCATAAAGAGAACGCTAGCTTTTTAGGAGCAAAATTATGAAAATACTTGTTTATTTTCATAATAGCTTCGTTCGTGGTGCATATCCTAAACATGGTTTAATGTCCAGCGCATGCGCACTGAGAAATTAATCGTTGGTACTAAAAATTACATGATCAAAGAAATGATAAGCACCTTTATACTCGAATATTTTCTTGAAGAATTTGGAAAATCTACAAAACAAAATAATAATTGATGCACATTACAATGAAATAATCAGAGCCGTATTTCTAAATAGGCTAAGTAGGCTGCAGCCTAGAGCGGCAAATTTTCAGGGGCGGCAGTTTGGCAATTTATTCAAAAGTTAAAATGAAGTATTTCAGACATTAATAATATTTTCCGTACGAATTTAAGAATACATGTTACTTAAAAATATGTATTCTTAAGTGAGAACAGTGTAGGTTCTTGATGAAACATATTAAATAAAGTAAAGAAAATTATATTTATGTGAAACCTACCTAGAATTTTATATTTAAAATTTTTTTGAAAAAGTTTCAAAAAAATGTTATTTCACTATAGCCTACTTTCCAAAACTATAACATAATACAAATTCACAGCACATAATCTATAGTCATTAGTATTAAAATATAAAAATATGTTTAAAATAGTGAAATCACTTTTCTCCAAGAACAAATTAATTAATGAAGTTTAGAAACCCATTTCATTTTTTAACGAATCTTAAAAAGAAGTAAAAAAAAAACAAATAGATAACTCATTTGATCATATAATTTATTATATTAAACCATTAAAATTGTAGTTTTATCTAAACTAAATGAGCTTTATGTTTAAAAAAGATGAAAACACCAATGAACTCTATCATTTTGTTGTAATAAAGCAAATGTATTAAGCAAATATGAACTATAGAGGGGGCGGCAAATGGACTTTAGCCTATAGGCGGGATACTCTCAAATCCGGCCCCGGAAATAATTAGTACTGGAAGAGAAATTTCAATTTTTGAATTTCGAAATAAATTTGAATTCGAAAAATCATAATATTTTTTTCGATATTCGAATTTTGCAATGCACAACCGAAAGAAGCAGAGGTCAACATAATTGATTTTTCTTTATGAAAAAACAGCTCAGTTAATCTCGGCAAAACTAAATATTATCAATTAATATTTTTATTATGTAAAGAAAAATTAAATTATTTAAAAAACTCACCCCATGATGTTTAGCCTTCTGGAGTCCTAGTTGTATCTGATCTCTGCATTGGGCGTAATTAAATTTCAGATAGCTGAAAGTAAAATTAAAAATATACTATTTAAAATGAGTCGTTTAGGAAAAGCGTGAGTAAATAAGTTTAATTCTCCGTCAGGCGCAATCGAATAGTTTTAGGGCGCAATGCATCTACCTATTAGATTCGCAAAAGAAAACAACAGTGTTTTATTTTAAAGGTCAAAATCTATTAATCTATTAATTACAAAACATCAATTATATAATGACAAGAATTACATTGGATCGCCCATAACACTAGAATACATATAAATAACTTATTTAGATTCATCTGATTCGCGCAATGAATTTGAGAGATTAACATAAAAAATCGTGTATTGTAAATTTTTTATGATTAAATAAATGTATATAGGAGTTGTAATACTTACCTTCTTCAATAATATAAAGAGTAAAAGTTAATCGTTAAAAAAACAGAAAAAAATTTCCACGAAGGGCTCAATGAATCTGTGAGATTCAATTATCTACTATCTATACACGTGCTAATATATCCTAACCAAAAAGACAACTCCTAGTACCTAGCTTTGATAAAAGAAGATAGCTCAACTGCTGCACTCTAAAGGAAGGAGAAGTAATTTAAGAATTTAAACGACAATAATCTGTGAGATCAATTACGCCCAACGGAGAGTTAATAGTATTTTTTTTAAAGGTAGAAATTAAAATTATTTAATTTTTTATACCTATGATATATAAATTTATAATTAAAGAATCTCTAGAATAATGAAAATTCAAAAAAGAATGGAAAAGAATCTCGCCTGGAAAGGTGCGTCCTTGCGAGCGTATCCACTGGAGAATCTTCACTCGGTCGGGTCCTTGCTGGATAGCGCCGTTTTTTGATTGGTGGGGTTCGAGGAACCATTGGGTCGAGGTGGAGAGTGGACTTTGAACCCGGCAACAGAAAGTAATAGTTATAGTATAAAAACACCTAATAGTTAAAAGGGAAATTTTATAAGTATTCAATTGAAAGAGTTTCTACTAATTCGATCAAACAAGTTTGAGCTTGTTTTCGAACCTGTCTCAAGGAACCGTCGGATCGTGTTGGGAAGTGGACTTTGGACCCTGAAATAAATAGTTTTCTAGTTACTGTAGAAACACCCAAAATGATAAATGTCCTTAATATAAGAACCCGGGATAAATAAGTAAAAAATTAAAAGAGAAAATCTTATTAGTCTTCAATTGAAATATTTATTCAAATTCAATTAAACAAGTATGAGCTTGTTTCTAAACCTTTCTTAATATATCTAAAGCCATACTAATATATTATAAACTCGCTTTACCAGTATAGAAATAAATAGATTTTCGAAATATGTTTTTTATATATTTTTGAAAATATATTAAAAATATAAAATTTTTGTGTTAAATTTATATAAAGTTTATGTTTTCTATATATTCTTAAAATAAAATTATTTTTATGTCGCTCTAGTATAAATTTTATATAAATTTAACACAAAAATTTTATATTTTTAATATATTTTCAAAAAATATATAAAAAACATATTTCGAAAATCTATTTATTTTCATGCGGGTTATATACATGTATTATAATAACATATTTAAAACTTGTCGTTAATCCCAGAACAAGAGATAAATAAGTAGCAAATTTTGAGTAATAAATTATCAATTAAAACAAGATAAGAATTATATTAAATTGAAATTAGCTGAGGTTGTGAAGTCTACCTATGTTAAGCAACACGTGACGTGGTAGCTATTGAATTGGTGAGCTTTTTGAATTCAGGGTCTCAATACTTAGATATATTTAAACGGATAATAACATTTTGATAAGGGAGAACGGTGTGGGCTCTTGGTGAAACATTTTAAATAAAGTAAAGTAAAATTTTGAAAAAAAAATTTTTAGAAACTTTTTAAAATTTAAAATACAAAATACTAGGTAGGTTTCACAAAAATAATAATAAAATGATTTTCCAATGAATTAATTTAAAATATATAAGATCAATGCAAACAATATCTTATTACATTTTGAAAAATTACAAACATTAATCTAATAATATGATTAAAATTGGAGAATTGATGAAAGGCAGCCCAAAGATAATAAAAAATAAAATTCTGAATAAAATAAATTTATTGCAACATCACTTTCATTCACTAAAAATCCGACGTTTCGAAGGACCTTCTCTCCTTCTACAGGGTTTTAAAAGAGTCAACGAAGAAACTACACCCTTTTAAAAACTTAAGGAAGAAATATCTACCGAAACATCAGATGTAAGAGGATGAAAGTCACGTTCCAATAAATTTATTTTTCATTATACTTCTACTAATAAATACTCCATTGAAATTCTACCAGTCCGTCTCTCCAAAAGAAGTATGACTAAATATTAACATTGAATATAATTAATATAAAAAATAATTGTAAAAATTTCACTTTTGTAATGGATATAAGCGAGGAGATAAGTCTTCAGCAGGCCCCGTCCTTGTAAAATGAGGTCACTTGACCCTCAAGCGCTGAGACCTCCCCCTTCCCCTGCTTGATATTAGACCAGGGTTCCCCTTAATTGCCAGCAGAAGACTCGGCGCTATAATAAATTAAGAGGGTGTTTGGAATTAATAATTTAATTTATGAATAAAATATATAATAAGATAATATTAGATTAATCCATTTTCTCCACAGTTATTAAATATTTTTAATTAAAATTTTAAAAATTTAAGTTTAAATTTTATAAATAATCTTACTCCAAAAAAATAGGAATTTAAATAAATTTTAAAAGAAATTTTTTTGGTTTTGTAAGGTAAGTATGGGATTTTAACACTTGGCCCCCATGGTCACTTTGCCCATCTCTCCCCTACCTATGTTTTGTATTTCTTGTATTTTCTAGTCATTGAATATGAATAAAAATTTGTTTTTATTTAGGTTATACGCAAGGTATTATTTATTCATACAAATACCTTGACAAATACATAATTGTATATACAGGCAACCGCTGCTGCCGCGAGCTTTTATTCGAATGTATATACTATTCATTTTAGTAAAATCTACAGTGGCGTATATAGGGTCCGCAAAACCCCGCAGAACTGACATTTAATTTAAATTTATATTAAGTATGTGGTTTATTATATATTTTTGTTATTTTTTTAACCTTTAAGAATTATACAAAATATTGCACTTATTACTTTTTTCTTGTACCTAATCAGTGAATTTTCAAAAGTTTATCGGGGCCTACATTTTGTTTTTTGGGAGGGGAGGGGGCACCAAATCCTAGTTACGCCACTGAAAATATACTGTAATGGGTTAAAAAATCGAGCCAGTTTATTATTATGTATAAGAATTTTGTGTGGTTTCAACTATTAAAATATTTACTCTTTTAGAACTATGGTAAAGTGAGAATAAATATCTCTCACCATAACTTCAACAGCCTTTGGTAGTTTTTGACACGCGTATGAAGAATATAGACTGAAAGAATGGAATGTGCAACCTACAACAATTTTACATGCTGATGTTCTTTTAACAATATACTTTGAAGTCCATTTAATTGTCCCATCATAGTCCCACAATTATCTGCAGCGGATCCAGCTCGATTTTGTAAATTAACTCGCACAGAAACTAAATAACCTCTTAAAACTTCATAAATACCCTTTATACTTTAATATTGATATTTCGAAGCTTATATTGTTTAGGACTGTAATGTATTATAAATGTACTGTCTTTGAGATATTTTATGGAATCTACTAGAATCTAAATTATTTTAATGTTAATGTACTATTGTTCTTTTCATGCAAAAATGTGCTGTAAATAATACATTTGTACCATAACGGCAGAACTGCAGGCAACTCATTTTGATGAGGTTAATAGTATATTTAATATATTGCATTTAGTAAAATTTAACTTGTTACATTAAATTTTTTACTTTCGATACAGGGTTAACCTGTAAACTCCTGATGATGGACTAATAATCCGAAATAAATTGAGTTTGTATAAACCTCTTTGAGTTTTATTTTATTCACTGTGAAACTACACACCCTTTACTTTATTAATTTATAATAACTAAAATATTTTTTTCTGGGCCAAAATTTGGAAGGGGGAGGGCGAAAATAAAAATCTAGACCATTTGAGCAAACAACCAAATTTTGTATACATAATCAGTGGGCCCCTAGAAGTCTAAAAATGCAAAAACTAATCGGTCAAAATGGGGGGTGGGTGGGGACGCAGGGTTAAAAAATAAAAATCTACCCCTTCTACCAAATTGAATCAAATTTTGTATACATAATCAGTGGGCTCCCAGAAGACTAAAAATACAAAAACTAACCCCCCCCCTTACATGATTATAAATAATTTGATTAAATATTAAATATAAGAGAGAGGCCAGGGTATATGGTAAAGTCAAGTGGATGGCCATATCAGAACTTGCAATTTATTTTTGTCATTATTGGGTTCGGGGAGGCAGTGCCGGATTATAGAATGGGGGCACTGAAACAAGGGCCCTAGTCAGCCGGAGATAAAAAAATGATGATTAAAGAAAAAATATATTTCACCTCGTTAAAATTAATATGTAATATCTTGATAATTTTATATATTATTTATCTATTTTCTTATATTTTCTATAGTAAAGTTTATTAAAGCAATCGTAGGGAGTTGTACATGACTTTAAATTAAATACAAAGTTTTTTATTCAAATAGGCCAAACGTTTCGTTGCTGGCTCGCAACTGCTTCAGTGACTCATTTATTAAATTTATTTGTAAGAGAAAAACCATTTTCAAACAGTATCCTTACAAATCACTCAATTTTATCAATAATGTAAAACATAAACCTTTTAAAACAATGTAATTGTTTCCTGTCAAAATAATTACATTGTTTTAAAAGGTTTATATTTTATATTATTGATAAAATTGAGTGATTTGTAAGGATACTGTTTGAAAATGGTTTTTCTCTTAGTCAAAACCCCAGACAAATAAGTTTAATAAATGAGCCACTGAAGAAGTTGCGAACCAGCAACGAAACGTTTGGCATATTTGAATAAAAAACTTTGTATTTAATTTAAAGTCATGTACAACTCCCTACCATTCATTTAATTATTAATCATGGACACGAATATTGAAGTAGATTTTATTTTTTTAATATTATTATTGTTATAGCGAGCTTTTCGTGCGTGCCTTCGGCACGCCCTCGAAGCTCGGCCCTCCGGGCTGGTGCCCTGGCGGGCAGCGTCTCGGTCCGAAAATGTTATTCCTCTTAAAAAACCACACTACAAATGTTTACCCGTAAACTACCGAAAATACATCGTCTCTTAAAAGTTTCGCCTCTTTAATTTTTGAGTGGCGAGGGGAGGGGGAGGAATAATTATCAATATATTTAATGTTTCTTAATTTAAAATGAATTGGAGTCTTTCATTTCAAAATTCGAGTCCAAATTACAATTATATTTCAAATTTGCCTGGTTAATGAAAATCGATTGGAGCCATCAGTTTAAAATCCGAGCTGACAATTATATTTCAAATTTACCTCGTTAATTAATATATATTTAATGTTTCTTAATTTAAAATCTATTGGTGTTTTTTCATTTTCATTCGAGTTCAAATGAATACAATATTATCTCGACACAAAGTCTAAATCAAAAATATATAATTTTAGTAACAGAAATCAAGATATAAATATTAATGTTGCATTGGTGTAATGGCTAGAGCTGATGCCCTTAGTTCAAGAGTTCTTCGGTTCGATTCTAGGCAAGAGGGTATTTTTTTAAAGAAAATTCTCTCAGCGTTGTTACAAATTAATCTAGGCTCTTATATATAGTATTTGTAGATTTAAGTGTTAGAACATGTGTTTACCAAAACCAAATTTCTTATTATTTTTTTCCAACTTGCCTTTCCTTTGATAACAATTTTGCAATATATTCAATGTTTCAAAACTAACCTAACAAAAAAATAATAAATTATCTGTAAATGTACAAAAAAAAAATAGTAAAAAAGTGTTTAAAAAATTGTCTTTAGGGGGGGGGGGGGCAAAAATATATATACCGCCTGGGGCCTGAAGTACCAAGCATCCGGCTCTCCGGGGAGGCTCAAGTTAGATACTTACCACAGGCACTTCATGCCCTCGTTACGGCACTGATTGAAAGAATGTCAAATACAGGTCCAGACCTGTTTCAGACTATTCGAGATTAATTTCTCAAATTCTATTATTCTATGAATGGCGTTTTGTCTTTTCCACTTGGACCAAAAATGATACTCGTTATAGAGAGAGAGAGAGAGAGATAATAGTAAGATTTATTTTTTTGCTCTGAGATCTGTTGATCCTCTTTGTGAATTACTCGATATTTACATTGAAAATTTACGAGAGGAGAGAGAATATTCTATTAGTCCTCACTCAAATTCAGGCAAAATGTAATAAAGAGCTGGTGCGTACCGAGTCTTGAAAAAGTTTTCTCTATTAAAGTTTAGTCAGGATTAAGTCGTTTTTGAGATACATTTTAAAGCTATTATTTATTTATTTTTTTAAGGTGATAATTCACTTTAAATATACTACATTATCACCCTAAATAGATATATAAAAGCATTTGTTAAAAAAGTAATTTGTATTATTACATTATGTAAATATTTTCAAATCTCTTTAAGTATACCAAAACCAATTGAAGATTTCAAAATCACTTCATTCAACCCCCCCCCCCAACAAACCCTCTTCTTTTTCGCACTCTAAAGGATACAATTTAATTTAATACAGCAATGGATTCTCTATGTAAATAATATTCGTAAAAGGACCTAATCCTAAATCTAGGCAATACTTTAAAGGCTTCGAAGGGAGTGAAATATATTATATAAGGGGTGGTTTGATTCTATTTGCAAAATAGCCAGATGATGAATTTTCGGGATAAAATTGAATTTCTCACTTACATGGCCTCCCTGAAACTTTAGCATCATTTACACATATTTTTATTATTAAATCATTGAAGGGGTGCGTAAATATCTTTATTAGAGGGAATATGCAATAGGGTTTTAATATTACACCTTTTGCTTAGCGATGAGTCAAACGGGCGGCTTGTCTAGTGGGCTCTGCTTCATCTTACTCAAAAAATACGAAAATTGAAATAGATTAATCATTAACACATTGGTGGCCGTTGACGTAATTTTACGTCTTTTAAATTCAACCTATTGTTAACGTAAAAATACGTCATTCAATTTTCTTTATCAAGGAGCCGGCGACGTAATAATACGTCATTTGATTTTTGTTCTCGAGTAGCCTTTGACGTACTATTACGTTTTTTTCATTTTTTTCTTAAATTTGACATCCAAAAAAAATGAAAATTCTTTCTCATGGAGCAAACTCAGCCAAATTTTGTATACATAATCTGTGGGCATCTAGAGAGCTAGAAATGCAAAAACCAACCACCCAAAATGGGGGGAGGTGGTCAAAAAATGAAAATTCTTGCCCATGCAGAAAATTAAACCAAATTTTGTATACATATTTTGTGGGCCTCTGGAGAGCTAGGAATGCAAAAAACCAACCACCCAAAATGGGGGGGGGTCAAAAAATTAAAATTCTTGCCCATGGAGAAAACTCAACGAAATTTTGTATACATATTTTATGGGCCTCTAGAGAGCTAGGATTGCAAAAAGCAACCACCCAAAATGGGGCGTGGGGGTCAAAAAATGAAAATTCTTGCCCATGCAGCAAATCAAACCAAATTTTGTATACATATTTTGTGTGCCTCTAGAGAGCTAGGAATGCAAAAACCAACCACCCAAAATGTGTGTGTGGGGGGGGGGTCAAAAATTTAAATTCTTACCCATGGAGCAAACTCAACCAAATTTTGTATAACTATTTTGTGGTCCCCCAGAAGGCTAGAAGTGCAAAAACTAACCATCCAAAATGTGAGAAAGATCAAAAATGAAAATTAGATAGAATTAAAAATTAAAAGTTAAATTGAAAGTTTCTTTTTACCGAGAGTAGCAGACTTGTTATAAATTGAAGGAGACAATAAAAGAGCGTGTCTTCTTCTGGAATTATAAATTCCTGTGAATCAATTCTAATAGACTGATGAAGAGGGCAAAGCTCTCGAAACTATAGTCTTGTTATAACTAAATTAAAAATTTATAATTTCAGCAGAAAACAGTCTTTTATTGTCTCCTTCAATTTTCAAGTTATATGTAAGCATTTTTCCTCAAAACAAAAATGGTATATTAAATTTTTAATCGAATGTTTATTTTAGGAAAGTCAAGTTTTTTGAAGAGTCAAAAATAAAAAAATGAAATTTTTTATGAGTTATCATTAATCAATATAAAGATATAATAAATAAATAAGTATTAGTTTTTTAATTTAATTCATTTCAAAGTGTTAGTGTAGAAGGGCTTTAAAATACTCTTTTTTTTAAGATTTTGGCATATAACAAAATTTTTAAGATACTGTATAGAAAATAATTAAATAAGTTCATATCTCCTTATCAACGACAATCAATAATTAATTTGATATAACCAGTATTTTGAACGAAATAAGGAATGGAACCCCCAGTATTCTAGTCCGACTCGCACTTCGCTGCTTTATTTTGTAATGAAATAAAAATAATTTTTCTTGTATAAGTTATTAAATGAACGCATTAGACTATTCTGTTTATCTGTCATTGCATTTTAATTCCAAAACCCAACATAATTTGAGAAAGTTCGCTTGTATTTCCAAAACGAAGAACTGATTAGATTTTGGTGTCTTTAACTTAAAAATATTCTATTGAAAAATATATAAGTTCTGAAAAAATTCGAATCTTTATATGGTGATATATATAGAGTTTTAAAAAAAGATTTTGGGGTCTTTAACTTAAAAATATTCCATTGAAAAATATATATAAGTTCTAAAAAAATTCGAATCTAAATTTAGAGTTATAAAAAAAGCACTATACCCGTTTAAGTTTCAGTTTTTTAACTCTAAACGTTTGCTGACAAAATTCCCAAATATCCGAAGATGAAGAAAATGCAGAAGTTCAGAAAAAAATCGTATCGTTATATGATAAGGACTTCATAGTTTTTGCTCGGAAATTCGATAAACACGTTTGAATTAATAAGCTACCCCTTCATACCAAGATTCAGCTTTCTAAATTAAACTGTTCGTTGTAAAAAATTATCTGATAACCGAAATTCTGGAAAGCATAACCTGTCTTAAAAAAGTTCGACTTTTTCTTCAATTTATTAGGAACTTATTGAAGGGGTGCGTAAATAACTTGATTAGTGAATACGCAATAAGGATTTAGTACTACACCCTTTTGCCTTTCGATGAGTCATAATATATTTTGGTCCAAATGATTACAAATTCCATCAGGATTAATTCCGTCCGCCCTATCGTCTGTGTAATTTTTCGGATGGAGGTTAGTCTAAAGAAAATGGAATTGGGGTTGTTGGGGTGGTTTGGATCAGTAGCAACCCTCCCGTTTCCGTCTCTACGCTAAGCCGATACTTTTCATAGTTCTCACAGTGTTTTCCATAATCGGATCCGGGCTAAGTCTTAAGGAGAGCAGGAGACTGCAAAACAGAGAGAGGGGTCTGTCTATCAAACTCAGAAAAAGAGGGGTGGAAAATGAAGGATCATGGGGGTGAGTTGTTGACTCGGCAGTATCTTTTAACGAGAATTTAATTTCCAAACAAAAACAAAAATATAAGTCTTTTCTAATATTCTTTTCATCAACTTCGCATAAAGTTAATAAATAATAATAAAAAAAGAGGATTTTTCTTTATAAAGGAGAACGGAGCGCGGAAAGGTACAAGAGAAGGATTTGTGTTGCGCATTATTTTATTCTTTCGCCTTAATGAAATGATGATAAATAATGAAAAAATAATAATGACATTACCTTAACTTTAATTTCCGTATGAAGGAGTACAAAAGGATTATTCGAATGTGGATCTATATTAATCTTCCACCTTAATAAAATAAAGAGAAATGATAATAAAAAATTCTGGGTGTTACTTAAGACCACACGACAGAAGTGATAAAGTTATTATTTTATTTTCAGAAAAAATTCTCAATCAAGTTTATAAGGGTCCCCCTTTGTATCAACTACCCTTCGAAGAGAGCCTTCAAAAAGTAATTTTTGTCGAGATATTCCAACGAAAGTATATATTTTATTCTCTCTAAAATATACTATTTAAAATGAGATTAGTTATTGGAAAATGAATATTTTATTTTCAGAAAAAGTTTCAATAAAGTTGATAGAGGTCCTTTGTATCAACTACCCTTCGAGAGAGGATTCAAAAATTAATTTTTTTCGAGATATTCCAACGAAAGTATATATTTTAATTTCTCTATAAAATATACTAGTACGATTTAAAATGAGTTTAGTTTATTGAAGATTAATATTTTCTTTTCTTTAGAAATTCTCAATCAAGTTGATAAGAGTCCCCTTTGCCGACTTCTTCAGGGCTCCAAATATGAGTAGTTACATCTCACATTCGTCTAAAGTACATTATTTTCTTTTATCTCCGTTACTATTGAAAAACCATCATTAACAGTGAGCTCCCAAGAAAAGTAAAAGTGAAAAAAACTAATCGCCCAAAATGAGGGGGGAGTATGATAATTTTTGAGACAATAGGAGCCAGTTCAGGAGCAGGCTTAGGCATTGTATTTATTACTTGTTAAATTACTATATACTACTACTACTTAGAGACAATTACGTCGAAAAAGTTTCCCTTTGTAATTTCAGTCGAATATAAATATTTCAAATTTCATATATAATATACAATTATTTGCATAAATTTTGAATGAATTTTAATTAATAAAATTAAAGAATAATTTTTTATTATATTTTTGTAAAATCCATAAACTTTAACTCTTTCTAAAAAAAGAGAAATTATAATAGTATATTTGAGTTTTCGAAATTGATTATAATGTCTCGATAGTTAATTTATACAGAGCCATAGACAGCTGTTTAGCGAGAACAGGGGGCACCACGAGTAGGCAGCTGTCACCTCCCCACATGGATAGATAAATAAATAATAAATAAATTGAGATTATTAATATAATTTTGAACGCAAATTACATAATGTACACATAGAGTGATAATTTTAAAATTTTAAATATTTTCTTTATTTTCAAATGTATAAAACACTCAGAAATACAATTTGAAATTTGAAAGCCGAAAATAATGAAAATTTCAAGCCTAGACGTGTTTTGACACAAACAGGAGACATAGTATTTGTAGCAAAACACGTCTACACTTGAGAAAAGTAATTGTTAAAAGACCTTTTCTGAAACAAATACAATATCTCCAATACTGAATTTGTTTCGAATAAAAATCTTAAACATTCGTCATTTTGTATAAATATTTCGAAAAATATTTGTATTTAAGAAAAAAATATGATATACAGATTTGTAGATCTGAGTGTATATCAAAGTAGTTAAGGATGAGAAAAAGTTCGATATTGATTCATCCATTAGATCAGAAACAGAAAATAGATTGAAGTTTAGAGGGAATATTCAAATAAGGGGATTATTTTTAAAGTGAATTAATTATTTATTTACTCTGAATGTTATTTTTTAAACAAAATTGAAATTTTATTATCTATGCATGTGAAATAATTTTATTAAACTGAAAATATAAAAGCGAAATTGTTTCAAACCAATATCTCCAAATTAAATTTAGAAAAAAAGGAAAAGATTACAAAATTGCATATAGATAATTTTTAATTTTAAATTTATTTATTTATTTCTTAATTAATCAAAATGTTAGTATTAATAGGACGAACACCTACCTGAAAAAGAAAAAAATGATTATTAGTAAAATAATATAGTGAATTTAAAGGATTTTTATATAAAATTTTCGGAATATAATTTTATTTAATATATTATCTATTTTAGTTGATATTATTAGAAAATTTTGAAAAAATTAATATGAAAAATTTAGAGTATTTCTTAGTTATTTCATTATAAGAATAGAGTATTAAATAGATATCTTACCTTATCAGCCAACGTCTCGTGCCTTGATCTGAGATGCTGACCCCACAGGAACACACAACACCCGCGCACAATTAAAAATATACTCGCGATTCGATTCGAGAAGGGAAAGACGAAAAGGAAGGAAATTAAAGGTAAAATGGATACAGGATGTAAAAGATAAAGTATTTGATTTTCCAGAAAACAAGAAAATCAAATACTTAATCTAAAATGTTAGTATTAGTAGGACGAGCACCTACCTGAAAAAGAAAAAATATTATTAGTAAAATAATATAGTGGATTTAAAGGATTTTATATAAAATTTTTCCGAATATAATTATATTTAATATATTATCTATTTTAGTTGATCTTATTAGAAAATTTTGAAAAAATTAATATGAAAAATTTAGAGTATTTCTTAGTTATATCATTTTAAGAATATAGAGTATTATTTAGATATCTTACCTTAACAGCCAACGTCTCGTGCCTTGACCTGAGATGCTGACCCCACAGGAACACACAACACTCGCGCACAAATAAAAATATACTCGCGATTCGATTCGAGAGGGGAAAGACGAAAAGAGTAGGAAATTAAAGGTAAAATGGATACAGGATGAAAAGATAAAGTATTTGATTTTCCAGAAAAAAGAAAATCAAATACTTAATCTAAAATGTTATTATTAGTAGGACGAGCACCTACCTGAAAAAAGAAAAAATATATCATTAGTAAAATAATATAGTGAATTCTAAGTTATATTTTTATACAGAATATTCGCAATAAAATTTAATTAAAATATTATCTATTTTAGTCGATCTAATTAGAAAATTTTGAAAAAATTAATATGAACAATTTAGAGTATTTCTCTTCAAATTAAGAATAGAGTATTACATAGATATCTTACCTTATCAGCCAACGTCTCGTGCCTTGATCTGAGATGCTGACCCCACAGGAACACACAACACTCGCGCACAATTAAAAATATACTCGCGATTCGATTCGAGAGGGGAAAGACGAAAGAGTAGGAAATTAAAGGTAAAATGGATACAGGATGAAAAAGATAAAGTATTTGATTTTCCAGAAAATAAGAAAATCAAATACTTAATCTAAAATGTTATTATTAGTAGGACGAGCACCTACCTGAAAAATGAAAATAATTGATATTAGTAAAATTATATAGTGAATTCTAAATTATATTTTTATAAAGAATATTCGCAATAAAATTATAATTTAAAATATTATCAATTTTAGTTGATCTTATTAGAAAATTTTGAAAAAATTAATTTGAAAAATTTAGAGTATTTCTTAGTTATATCATTTTAAGAATAGAGTATTAAATAGATATCCTACCTTGACAGCCAACGCCTCGTGCATGGACCTGTGATGCTGAACCCACACCAACACACTCACTTTCGCGCGCAATTAAAAATATACTCCCGATTCGATTCGAAGGGGGAAAGACGAAAGAGTAGGAATTTAAAGGTAAAATGGATAGAGGACAAAAAAGATAAAGAATTTGATTTACCTGAAAATAAGAAAATCAAATACTTAATCTAAATGTTACTATTAGTAGCTCGTGCACCTACCTGAAAAAGAAAAAAACATGATATTACTAAAATTATATAGTGAATTTTAAATTATTTTTTTTATATACAAATATTCGTAATAAAATTATATTTAATATATTATCAATTTTAGTTGATCTTTATAGAAAATTTTGAAAAAATTAATTTGAAAAATTTAGAGTATTTCTTAGTTTTATCATTTTAAGATTAGAGTATTAAATAGATAGCTTACATTGACAGCCAACGTCTTGTGCATGGACCTGCGATGCTGAATTCACAGAAACACATTCACTTTCACGGACAAATAAAAATATAGTGTATATATATAGTGTAGTATGCAAAGTAGGATGAGAGAAAGTTCGATTTTGACTCATGAATTAGATCAGAAAATAGATTGAAGTTTAGAGGGGAATATTCAAATAAGGGGATTATTTTTAAAAGTAAATTATTTAATTATTTTTTCTTTAATGTTATTTTTTTTAACCGAAATTAAAATTTTATTATCTATTCATGTCAAATAATTTTATTAAACTGAAAATATCAAAGCGAAATTGTTTCAAATACAATATCACAAATTAAGTTTAGAAAAAATGAAAAGATTACAAAATTGCATAATGAAAATTTTTTAATTTTAATTAATTAATTTATTTCTATTTAATCAAAATGTTAGTATTAGTAGGACGAACACTTACCTGAAAAAAGAAAAGAAAATGCATATTAGTAAAATAATATAGTGAATTTAAAAGATTTTTTATAAAAATTGTTGGAATATAATTTTATTTAATATAGGTAATCTCTATTTTAGAAAACTTTGAAGAAATTAAAATGAAAAATTTAGAGTATTTCTTAGTTATTTCATTATAAGAATAGAGTATTAGATAAATATCTTACCTTAACAGCCACCGACTCGTGCCTGGGCTTGGAATACTGACTCCACAGGAACACAGAGAGACTCGCGCACAAGTAAAAATATACTCGAGAAACATTTCGATTTCGAAGGAAGAAGGATTTGTGAAACCAGGGATTGAAGTTGGGTAGGATTAGGAATAGGAAATAATTATCTTGATAAAATAATCATGAGCTCACGTGGGCAGTTAGGCCAGGCACTGAAGTAGGTCTGTACTTCTTTATCTATAAGAACAATGAATCACACACCTACCCGTTACCCAACTATTTAAAATAATATAACTGATGAAGGGTTGTTTATTCATCAGCGGTGGAGTCAGTTGAGAGGGTGGATGAAGGTTGAGAGGTCATATTTTAATATTCCCAGTCGATGTTTCATTTGCCACTACCTGAGACACATTCTCCCTATCACTATCATTCTCCCTTTTTTATACCTTTTAATACGATCCCTATCTCCCCCCCCTATTTCCCCCACCACTGTCCCTATCTAACCCCTTGCTCTCCCTATCTTTCTTCCCCTTATATACCCTTATATACCCCCTCGAGATCAATTAGTCCAATCTATTCTTTAGCTTGGAATCGGATTAGCTGAGAGCTTAAAGACACTAGCCTTCTAAGCAGGAGTCCGGCTCGAGTCCGAGTCCCTGCATTGATATTTGACCGGCTAAAATCTGATTCCTAGTCACCAACTCCTGGTGACTTAATGCCAACCCCTTCCATTTGATGGAAGAGGCCTATATTCAGCAGTGGATTGTCGCTATCGACAGGCTGATGATGATGAGGATTCTTAGCTTATCTTCCGAGATAATCTTAAACGTCCTACATAGTACTTCATACGATTTTTACTTATCATTTTTATAATTAATTAACCGTGTTTAAAGCATATGATGACATTAATAATGAAAATATTATTAACTTTAAAAAAATTCCTATAGAAATCTCAAGAGAGATGGTCTACTATTTGATCTGAGAAATTATGGATTATTTTTATGTTGTCCCCTAAAAATGTCTTACTTTTTGAAGAAGAAGATGAATCCATCCGAAATCGTTTCTTCTCTTCATGAGACTTGTAAAAAAGAGGGCTCTGAAATCCCTCAACTATCATTGAATCTGTTTAAAAATCTCAGTGAAAATATTTAAATTTAATGAATATCAAGTTTTTAATCTTCTATATTAATTTTAATAAAAAAAAATAATTTAAAATTTATATTTTATTAACTGAGTCTCTGTCTATTTCTATATTTAAAAATTAAGATTTAATTTTAATAAACGCAATTATGAAAACAAAAATATACAATAAATATATGATTGAAAATAAATGCATGTTAACACATTAGATTATTAATAAAAGAACTAAAGTCAGGTCAGCTGAAAGAGAACATCCTATTGGTTCTAAAAAAAGCTAGTTGCTATCTAAAAAATATTAACCCTTTTAAAAAACGAAATCTAATAATTAAAACTAACGCCATGCTATGAATAAATGGTTAACTCACTTTGCAATCTGTAAGCCAAAGAAGTACATCAATGGATGAAGGATGTCAATCAGAAACAGCAGAAGGATCAGGAGATGATCAGAAAAATAGAAAAAAACAAAATTAAATTAAATCCAGAGTTAAGAAATATTTAATATAAATTAAAAAGATTATTAATTAATTCATTGAGTTATTTTAATTAAAAAGTCTTCTAAATTATCTTTCATATATGTGTGGTAGGAATGAAAATGAAACAGGAAGTGGACATAAAAGTATGGAATAAATTAATTCAAGTGAAAAATATTTTCATCAGCAAAAATAAAATCAATATAGATAAGAGGTAATTTACCGCTAAAGTAACTAAATGCATCACCTCGAAGAATTGAACTAATCCGATGCGTGCCTACGAGTATATGGAATGGAGACATTTAGACAGGTCCTAGGAAAAAAACAATTGGGGTATTTAGTATTAATAAAAAAGGCACCTAAATGAAAAAAAAATTGGCACGTTCTGATGTGACCATCCACTTGACTTTACTTCTGGTTGAGTTTGGTATAAGGGCCTAGATTTTCATTTTTGGACACCAGAACGAACTTTTTTTGCCTTTAGTTCTTGACTTATCGTGGGTATCGAGATACAGAGACACAGACAGAAAAAATCATTAGTGAATAAAATAATCATGGGGGAGTCGGGTAGCTCAGTCAGCTAACGCGCTGACCTCGCTTCGGCATCGATCGATTATGACGATGTTGGAGTGGAGGTCAGGGTTCGATCCTAGCTGGCAAATAAAAATTTCTACCGGCTGAAAACTCGGCTCCTCACTAACCCTACTAACACTCTACTTATGTTCTGTCTAAATGGGCTTTGTTCCCGGTGACATTAAATAAATAAAAAAAAAAATAATAATAATCATGGTTTTCCACGTTCCTTCCACAATGAAAAAAAGGAATTTTTGCAATGAATTTGCCTGCCATCCGGGCGTATTGAGTAAAATAGAATTTAAGGTAAAGGCAGAACTTAAAGGAAACATTCACTAAAATAGTCATAGCTTCCTGTTTTAACACTAGAGTTATAAATACAAATATAGATTTTTCTAAGTAAAAACAAAACCGGTTTTTAGTAATAATTAAAAAAAATTTAATACCAGGTTTGAAAGTTATCTTCATTGTGGCAATTGTTTAGCATGTGCACTAGGGTAGTCCTTATTTTGGGTATTTCGAATACCCAAAATAAGGACCACCTAATGTTACATATTAGAAACACCGATTTTATTTGTTGGATAATGGAAATAAAATTAAGCAGCCCTCGATATGATAGAGCCACTTACACTTTACCCTATGTTTCTATAATAGGCTCAGTTAGTTAAAAAAAATTAATTAAATAATAACTTGTCGACTTGAGCGTGTGTTTTTAATTAATTTTCTATTCCTCTCCTATGCTGTTCAAAACTAAACCAATCCCTAAAATCAAACCCTAAATTAGTGTCCCGATAATATGAGGAAGCAATAAATGAAAAATTAGAACGGACACTTTAGAAGGTGTTTAGTGTTTTAATTGAATTTCTGAAACCCTTTCATGATTTTGTTAACTGCTGTTGCGCCCTTCCCCACACTTTTGCAGCCCTCGCTCTCGAAGCCACCCTCCCACACACATATACACATTTGTTTTGGTCCCTTTATTTAGTGGCCCGAGCCCTGTGTTTTGTCGTCCTCCTTAAGAAAATAAATTAAGCAATGATTGGACCATTTAGGCCATGTGCGTTGTCCACGTGGCTCCCATCACACTAATCGAATCAAATCGGTTGCTTCAATGGGGATCCCTGTATGTGTGTGTGTGAGTGGGGGTGTTTCGGCCAATTGTGTCTGCATCGAATCGTTCGCCTTTTTTCCCCCGATGGAAATCACAGGGTGGTTCAAAATTTACTTTATATCTATTCGTCCTACTCTTTGGTAGACGTCAGCGACAATAATTTACAGGTAATTGAAATACAAGATACCAATTATTCTTGTAATTGTATATAAGTTCAAACTGCCGATAGTAGTAGAGTAAGATTTCTGAAGAAAATCTCGAGAGATTTTCATCTACTGGATAATTTTTTATTCTATGTCAGAAGGGTGAAACCGAGGATAACATCGAGTATCGAGCCCGAATCGAAATTTTTTTACTCTTTGAAGAAAAACTCTTTGAAATTGTTTGCTCAATTCACGTAATGATTCTTTGTGCGACTAAAATTTTTTACTCAAAGATCTAATCTTTTTAATGATAGAGATAAAATTTTGAGTCAAAAATTTTAAGGGCCAGGGGCGTCCCTAAATTATGTGAGGCGTTTAGGGGGAGAGAGGGTCGAGCCGAATCTCACCCAATCTCGGAAAATATCACGTATTTTTTTCCGCAAGAAACAGTGTCAAATTTCAAGAAAACTGGGTTAAATTAAGTTAATAATAATAATAAAGAAAGAGATATCGTCTAATAGAAGAAGAACAAACTTATTACAAATGCGAGACATTGTTCGTTCAAACCTGGCATCTCCTATATGGGTAGGTGTCAAACTCAATGCGTGACTTGTGCCAAAATAAAAAGAGGAACTTTTAGGGTTCGTAGAAATCTAGTTATGTTTTTAAATATATTAGAATTAATAATAATAACAATAAAAAATAAAAACATGCAACGTATTAAATTTTAATATATTAACCAAGAATAGAGAACAAATAAGGCATAATTATAAAATATAAACAAACAATACAATACTACTACAATACTAATTTACTGTTTCTTGTCTGATACTTGATTTCTTTTCTGTGCCACAAGTTTTTCTATTTCTGGAGAAATACTATTTGCCGTTATAATTTTTAACACCGACCCGAGGTGATTGTAGCTAAATCGTGATCTGAGTGGAGACTTATTGCCATTCATAAGCGTAAATAACTGCTCGCACCTGTATGTACTTCCAAACAGGGAGATAATCTTATATGCTAAGTTTCTAGTATTTTCAAATTTTACCGGTAAATATGCGTAACTTTTTTCAACTTCCTTGAATTTTTCTTTTAATTCGGAATCGCACTGAATCTCTATTACTTTTATTTGCATATCATTAGGTACTATTTCTATATCTATTGATAAAATAGATGAAAATAATGTTAATTTTCTATCCAAACATTTGAAATCTTCAAATCTTGGTTCAAATTCATTTCTGAGATTCGCAATCCTTTCAGCGTATTTCTGATAGGATGCAGTGCTACTTGAACTTGATTTGTACATGTGACAGTGAGGCCGCAAAAATTGATCGATGCGGGCCATGAGTTTGACACCTATGCTTTAGAGCAATGATTCTCAAACTTTTTTTCGTCACGGCACACTTTTAAAAATTTTAAAATTTGACGGCACACTATCAATAAAATAAATTAATAAAATTTTATTTGGTTTATTGATTGATGTTCTTATAAAATTATCATAGGACATTCTGCATCCTGTAAAATGTCTTTAGTTCAAATGATCCAATAAATATTTGGATTAGATGTAGTGTCACTTGATAAAGAAATGTAAAAAAAATAATTATCAATTCGGAAGAGACCACTTCCTAGCTGTGGCTGAACACTTCAAGAATCTCGCGGCACTCTAAAGTCTCCGCGGCACAGTGGTTGAGAATCACTGCTTTAGAGCTTCCTAAATATTTGAGATATCAAATTCGTTCTTATTTGCCGTTGATAAAAAAGAGAATGGACGAATTTATACAATTTTTCATTATTTTTATGTCCACCAGCAAACAACAAGATATTTTTCAAGGCATCTTAAAGACATCTTACTCAACTTGCTGATATTTTTTCAGAACTTTCGCAGACCTCTTAAGAAATCTCAAGAATCTTAAATAGTTTTGAATCAATTTTTTAAACATTTGAGATACGTACTTAAAGAGAAAGTATTTCTAAAACACCCGTTGTTGTGATGACTCAGCTTGCAAAAGGCCCTTCACAGCAATTACGGCCAGCCCTCTTGGCATACGAAATACGCCCTTTATATACATATATATAGACCACTAGAGAATGTCAACTCTTCTGGTCACTTGAACCTAAATTGCACATTTCTTTCCTTAACTTAATTTTTATCCAACATTTTTTAATCATTTGATAATGAAAATATTCTATTTATAAGATTAATCTAATTAGATTTGAGAATTTTTTCAAATTTATTTTTAAGGAAAAATAATAATAAAAATATATAACTTACTATTAATTTACCTACTTTTTTTTTTTTTTAATAATTGGCTTCAAGATCTACTTTATATTTAATTAGTAGAGATTGTGGTGTTGGTGCAAGGTGAAACACCTTTAATGAGCGATAAGAGTAAAAAATATAATATTTATTTACTCTTATCTTTACTTTATATTTGTCGAAAAAAGTAAACTATTAGAATCAGAGGCGGGGAGGGCCGAACTGAATAAAGTTTTGAACAATCTTTTTTAAAACTTAGTGAAATTATTAGGTAAAAAATCAAATAAATAAATAAATCTTTATTCCTCGACCTGCTTAGAGGCACAAGTCCTCGGTGGCTAAGTCCTCCAAACATCAATAGAATATAGCTACCATACATTAACAAACAACAATACAAATTAACTAGAACAAAATAACAAATAATAAACAAGTACAAAAAAGAAAAAAGAGAAAAAATAGAAATGTATGCTCATTAACAAATAACATGACCATAGATTTCTATCAAAATACAAAAAGTAATTTAAAAATTCCGTTCAAAAACCCGATACCAGGAGCAAACGACGAATTAACCATCCCGGAATTTGCCATAAGTTGTTAAGGAAACCTGGTCAAAACTTTAACTAGGATGGCATGACCTCTCTTTACCTCAGCTAATCTCTGCTTGTGAGAACTAAATAAAATTTTGTACAACTCTAGGACTTTAGGACTTGAAAAAAATTTATAATTGATTTAATCATAGGAGACACAGGACTATAATCGCAAAAAGTAATAAATAAACTATTCCACAAATCAATGCCAGATCCTACAAATGAATCCAAACCTACATATTACTTATTAATATCTGAATTAACTAACTTGTAGGAACCAGACCTATTTAAATTAATGTCATTCTTCCCTAGACCTTATAATCTAAATAACCATATGAATCATCCTCATAACAAAAACCACCACTGGTTTCAACACCTATACCTATAGTTCCAACCCTGAATTAACTACCCCTTTCAACCATATTATCTAAAAAAAAATTATTTTAAAAATAAACAAAATATTTACCGTAGATTTCCTTATTCCAGCTTAATTTCAAAATGGAAACAATATTTAACAACCCCCCCCCCTCCCACCCCAAAAGAGACAAAAAAGAACTAATAAAACCTACCAAAAAGCTTCAAATTCGTAAGACAGCTTTTTGTTTATCCGCCAGACTTCAAAGAGATATCACAATCAAAAGCGTGGGAGGAGGGAGACAGATAAAATTTTTATTGTCTTTGATTGTAAAATTTTCTTTCTCGAAACAGGAAAAAAAAATATTTCGCTATAATAGCGTGAAATTATATTTTCTTATATCTATATAAAATAGCTACTCTATATAAAATAAGTACAATTTGATCAGAATTCAATTTTTATTTTTCCACCAAAATTATAAAATTACTTAAGGGGCGCCTTTTTGGTAAATTTTTCCTTTCTAGATAGGAAGAAATATATATTTTTTTCGAAATTATATTTTCTTATATCTATATGAAATATTTTATTTTAAATAAGTAGAATTTCACCGGAATTCAATTTTAATTTTTCCAACAATTAAGTGGATATTGATGAGGCAGTCCAAAAAAGAAGAAGATAATTTACACTATCTTTTTATTCATAAAACCAAATCATTATTACATTATAATTCTGCTGAGAATGAAATACAAGATATTATTGTTACTGCCACTGAAAGAGGAGACAGAGGGGAATGCCGCATTGGATTTCCTTCACTGACTTTTCAAAACCCTGAAGAAGGAGGGAATATCCTCCGAAACGTCGGTTTTATGAATAAAAAGATAGTGTAAATGATTTTCTTCTTTTTGGACTGCCTCATCAATATCCACTTAATTCACTTATCAGTCCGTCTCCAAAAATTACTCCAATTTTCCAACAATATTCTAAAATATCTTAGGTTTGTAAAATTTTCCCTCTCTAGACAGGAAGAAAAAAAATCGATATAATAGGGCGAAATTATATTATGGAACTACGGTTTAGGAGTACGTCAAAATAACTATTTTTACACGACAGAATTTCTAAACCTCTGAACTTAAAATTATGTAAAAAAATCCACAAATATGTCTGTTTTCTCATTATTAACCACCAATAAAAACTGATTCACATATAAATAAATAAAAATAATAAAAATAAATCTCTGGCTAGACAACCCTTTATGGATCTTGGCCTACTGAATTGGTTGCTGTCCTAATTGGAAACAGTACCGAGGGATCAAGTGGTTAGCTCAACGCAATCTCTACAACCTTCGTTTCAGTGTTCTTAACCGAGATTCGCTGCTTCTCAATCAAGCAGCTACTCAATTTATCCTCACGAGGCTGAGTGAACCCCGTTCCAGAACCTATACTTACAGAAAAATTTCTGAGTATAGCCGGGAATCGAACCGGGACCTCCTTGTTGGCAGCCAGCCATGCTAACCACCACACCAAGGAGGCGGATTCACATATATTTAAGTGTATATGTTTATTTGCATCAAGCATAGGACCTTCATGGATTTCCACTTAAAAACCAACAACTCTGCAACTCTCGGAAATAAAATCTTTTCAATATAATTTTAGCTTTAATTTAAATTGTGTTGCTTTTGAAAGAAGTAACTCTAGAATGAAGAATGAGTATTGAGTGAACAACACGTCTGGAGTCCGGCAGAATGCAGAAGCTGCCGCAGGAGGGTCAAGTTTGGCCCTCAAGCGCTTCACTACTAATTTGTTTAGGGTTTTTCTCCTAGACGGGTAGTCGATCAAGGCTGAAGAGACCCGTCTAGCCTTTCCCTATTAGTCGTCTCTTACGACAAGCAGGGAATACCCGCAGAGCTAAATAATAATAATAATAATAAATAAATATACTATAAAAGCAATTGAGAGTCATTTGCAGCTTCGTATGTCTACTTCTACTTCTAGGAGGGTTGGAAAAGGGAATTAAAATAAAATATTATCCTCAAGGGATCAATCGTCTTTCGCATTTGGCTACTCTGGTCATTTTAGGGAAAAGAGCAAATGGCATTTGACATTTGGGGGGTGAATCACACACCCAAATGGGGTCTCCACCATTTTGTCATCTGATCCCAACAACCAATGACAATTCATTAGAATATTTAAATCATTAATAGCAAAAAAATATTTTATCTTTTTGTGGTTGCTTTTGACATATTAAATGCACCTCCACCCCATCCAAGATTTAACAAATTAAGTAACACATGACAAATGTGTCATGGGTTTTATTTTTTCTTAAATTTTGTAAAGTCATTTTTAAAATTTGAAATATATAGTAGTAAAAAGGGGATCTCTGGGTATCGTGACCATACTGTTAAAAAATTGTAAATTTACTATAATATGTTTACAATAAAATAGATAGGAAAGTTACAAAATTGTGTATAGTAAAAAAATTCTATATTATATTTATTAGTAATGAAGGTGTTGAAGCTTTTATTTTTGTGATTAAAATTTGAATTTTTATTTAAATCACACATAATTAATTAAAATTATTTATTGAAAACGAACAAATAATACAATATAACTGCGACGTTTCGATCGAATTATTTTGCGATCGTTCTCAAGTATGAGCACCCACTCCGATTTTAGGTTAACGATGGCAGAATAAGTAGATCGAAACGTCGTAGTTAATTGTATTATTTGTTCGTGTTCAATAAATAATTATAATTATGGTAATTAAATTTTATTTAAATATAAATTAAAATTTTAACTATATTATATTGGGAAAATGACATTAACTCATTGCAATGGAATATCATCCTCGTTCTTTAATACTAATCCTGGAGTTCCTCAGGGCTCAGTCATTTCTCCCACGCTATTTATTGTCTATATTAATGACCTTTTAAATCTGCCCTCCAATCCAATACATTGTTACGCTGACGATAGCACCCTCCACAACGCTCAATCCTTACTAGACAATCGCGCAAACATAGCTTCCTCGATAAATGTCTCCGCCCTTTCCATTTTTACTTTATCCAATGCGAAGCATGGGAGAAAGTATTGGAATCGCTTTCGCGGCAAGCGCGACTTCAAAGGGTCCTCAGGTAAAGACTACGGAACCCATAGACTCAATTAAGGTCACAAATTGAAGTATTCAATGAGATTGAATTTTAGCACGTGACGGTTTTGCCAAAAATTACCTGGAATCTCGTCGAGAGGCCAAAAAGTGCTCTTCTTGCTATCTTCACGTTACAAGGGTCCACCACGGACTAAAGAGGTTGTACCTTCTTGGTGCAACTTCTTCTTATATCAATATCATTATAAAAAAAAAATACAAAAATAAATTGCAGCTTTTACTTTTTCTGTATTAGATACCTTGTAATTATATACCCATTAGTAAAAATTATGTTGTAAGATTTCAATACTGGTATGTAATATTAGTAAATAGTTTTGAGCACAGACTTCCCATTTTTTATAGTAAAATTAGATAAGAAATTTTTTACAGGTTTAATAAAATTTATAAAAAAAAAAAAATAACATTTTCTGGAGTGAATTGAATTGGACATTGAATGGAAGAATAATGGAATTGAAATAATTATCGGAAAAGAGGTTTTTTTATTTAATTAGTTTTTTCCTCTTATTAAAAACAAGGACTAATAAAATTTTTAAGAAAAAAATAAAAACCGACTTCAAAAATTAAGTGCAACAAATATAAAAATACACTAAAAGGTATAAAATAATTATTATCTTATTTAGTTACAACTAAACGACGAAATATTAACACGAAATTACTTTTTAAAGTCGGTGCCAAACAAACTATACCTATAAGCGAGCGTACCCGCCAAACGTACTAAGTAAGATCCGTCGAGTGCGATTCATAAAAGGTATATGTTTGGCACCAACTTCAAAAGTAATTTCGTGTTAATATTTCGTCGTTTAGTTGTAACTAAATAAGATAATAATTATTTTATACCTTTTAGTGTATTTTTATATTTGTTGCACTTAATTTTTGAAGTCGGTTTTTATTTTTTCTTAAAAATTTTTATTTTTCTCTTTTTAGTGATGTTTATTAATAGTGATTATATCATCAGAACTTGACCAAATTAATATGACACCATCCCTAAGACACCCCCTTTCGGATAAAAAAAGAACCATCGAAATCGGTTCATAAACAAAGAGGTTAGGTCTAAACAAACCTAAACAAACCTAATAAAAAAGGTCTAATACCTATGAAAAAAATCGAAAAAAAAATGGGACCAATCGGAAGCTAGACTGGACCCAATGCAAAAAAAAATTTTCAAAATCGGTTGACAATTGGCGGAGATATGAGGTAACATAGGCACAAAAAAAAAAAAAAAAAAAAAAAAATTCAATCGAATAGAGAACCTCCTCCTTTTTTGAAGTCGGTTAAAAAGATGATCAAGGACAGTCGATGGTGGAGAAGCAATCTCCGGAGTCGAAGCCAAAATACAATGTATACATCGAGTGCGATTCATAAAATGTATATGTTTGGAACCGACTTCAAAAAGTTATTTAATGTAAATATTTCCTCGTTTAGTTGAAGCTAAATTAGATAATTATTTTATACCTTTTAGTACATTTTATTTGATTTTTGAATTTTATTATTTAATTTGTTGCATTTAATTTTTTTGAAGTCGGTTTTATTTGTTTTTATAATTTTAAATTAAATTATTTAATTTTGTTTGCAATATTATTAGTAAAATAATATTGAGACTTTGCCAGTTTAATCAATAAATATATATAATATATAGAGAGAGAGTTAATGGATGGATTCAAAGGAAAGTGAGAAATGGGTGGGAAAGGTTTTTTTTTGTTTCTTAGCTCTAATTCATATTCATCTTTTTTTGTTTCCCTTTGAGAAATGTAATATAAAAACTTCTACTTTAAGTCTTTGTATCTTAATTATCTGAATATTTTTATTCAATTTCTAGAATCTGCACCAGATGTCGAACTCTCCCATCGCCTTTTAATAATTGAGTTAGATATCTATATATCTATATATTATATTAAAAAGAATAAAACAGACAAGACTGAGACAACATTACTCTTTTTCATCCTTTCAATTCCATATTCAAGATTTGCTTTATTTTATTTTGCAAGCTTTTTTGTTTTTCATATTGAAAATTATTATTAACTTACATACAATCGATAGAGGGTGTATAAAGTTTAAAGGTTTTAATACATATAGATACATATATGGTAGTTTACTTAATTAAATAAACTGACACGTTCTGATGTGGCCATCCCCTTGACTTTACCATACAACCTAGTCCCTCACTTATATTTAATATTTAATAAAATTATTTATAATCATGTAGGGGGGTTAGTTTTTGCATTTTTAGACTTCTGGGGGCCCACTGATTATGTATACAAAATTTGGTTGAATTTGGTACATAGACCTATATTTTCATTTTTTGAACCCCCCCCCCTCCCATTTTAGGCTGTTAGTTTTTACACTTTTAGACTTCTGGGGTCCACAGATTATGTATACAAAATTTGGTTGAGTTTGCTCAAATGGCCTAGATTTATAATTTTTACCCCCCCTCCACCCCCCTGGGTCGATTTGCACCAAAATCTAATCAGCTCTTAATCTCAATGCACCGAAATTAGATGTGAAATTTGGTAACGCACAGACTAACAGACTAACAGACATTTTGACAAAATAGTTTTTATCTCGAAAAATATAAAAATATCGGTGTTCACTTATTAGGGCTTTTTTGTAGACGGAAATGCGATGGTTTCGCTCAATTTTTTTAATCAAAATAGTTTTAGCCGTTTTTGAGATATTTCGAAAAAAGAAGCAAAAAAACACTTTTTACCCCGAGGGGTGGGCCGCGACCTAAAATTGTGTAAACCTACTTCCACTTCCACTTTCATTTCCAAGTAGAAGACAATAGATGACAGTAGATTATCTAATGAATTCCAAAGTAATTCCAAAGACGATGTACACCTAATTCCAATCTCGGTTCACTCCTCGTTTTACCATGTATGATAAAGTAAAATAGTGAATATGTATATTTTGTTCTGAAAAATATTGTAAATAAATTATAGTATACTATATATTTCAATGGTGTGACGTCAGAGGTCTGTTGAGACTTTCATTTGAAAAAAATCATTATAAATGGTGAATTTTTCTCAATTCAAAAATATATCTTTATGAACTAAATAATATTAAGTATATTGCTATTGCAACAACACTCAATTTTTAACAGGTTTATAGTTTTCATGAAAATTTCTTGGGTAAAGTTTTAATAAGAGGAAATTATTCAAAGTGACTTTTGATGATTTAGCCACTGCACTTCGTTGCCTCTAGATATAAGTTTTTCTTTGGAGAGAGGCTGATATATTTGTAGCTCAGGATTGGATGGGAGATAGTCCAAAAATAAATAATATATACTACTTTAAATAAAAAAGTATTTATTGGTAATATTTTCTCTGTATAGTATTTTCAAACCGACGTTTCGGATGATCTTCCCTCCTTCTTCAGGGTTCAAAAGGGTCACTGAAAGAAGCATATGGTACTCTCAGTGCTTGTTGGTATATAATATAGAATATTTTAAGACTTTCTTTCATCATTAGAACAGAGTGTAATGATCCTTTTGAATGACCCTTTTGAATCCACTTGAAAACACTTGAAAGGCGAATCCGATGTGCAGACCCCCGCATGCCGTGCAAAACTGTGCCTCCTTTTTACTTTACCATACAGGGTATGGTCAAGTATTG
This sequence comes from Forficula auricularia, assembly GCA_024734495.1. Classification (NCBI taxonomy): domain Eukaryota; kingdom Metazoa; phylum Arthropoda; class Insecta; order Dermaptera; family Forficulidae; genus Forficula; species Forficula auricularia. The sequence goes on along the minus strand of JALMQS010000030.1, from coordinate 22,688,796 downwards.
TAATCGTGCATGAAAAAAGTGTTTTTTTCTTCTTTTTTTCGAAATATCTCAAAAACGGCTGAAACTATTTTGATTAATAATCTAATAAGTGAACATCGAAAAAATTATATTTTTAGAGATAATAATTGTTTTGTCAAAATGTCTGTTAGTCTGTTAGTCTGTGCGTTACCAAATTTTTGTGGACGACTCAGCTCAAAAACTAGTGTGAATATCAAAACCAAATTTCAAACGTACTTATGGTCCATTGAGATTAAGAGCTGATTAGATTTTGGTGCATATCGACCCAAAATTAAGGGGGGTGGAGAGGGGGTTAAAAATTAAAAATCTAGGGCATTTGAGCAAACTCAACCAAATTTTGTATACATAATTAGTGGTACCCCAGAAGTCTAAAAATTCAAAAACTAAACCCCCTCCCCTACATGATAATAAATAATTTTATTAAATATTAAATATAAGTGAGGGGTCAGGTTGTATGGTCAAGTCAAGTGGATGGCCACATCAGAACACGTCAGCTTATTTTACATGCACATACAGGGTATGGTCAAGTATTGTAATCATGCATGAAAAAAGTGTTTTTTTCCTTCTTTTTTTTTCGAAATATCTCAAAAACGGCTCAAACTATTTTGATTAAAAAAATTGAGCTAAGCCATGGTATTTTGCTCTACAAAAAAGCTCTAATAAGGGAACATCGAAAAAATTATATTTTTTGAGATAATAATTGTTTTGTCAAAATGTCTGTTAGTTAGTTAGTCTGTGCGTTACCAAATTTTTGTGGATGAGCTAGCTCAAAAACTAGTGTGAATATTGAAACCAAATTTCACACGTAGTTTTGGTCCATTGAGATTAAGAGCTGATTAGATTTTGGCGCATATCGACCCAAAATTAAGGGGTCTGGAGGGGGTGTTAAAAATTAAAAATCTAGGCCGTTTGAGCAAACTCAACCAAATTCTGTATACATAATCAGTGGACCCCCAGAAGTCTAAAGATGCAAAAACTAACCTCCCAAAATAGGGTGGGAGAGTAGGATCAAAAAATGAAAATCTTGGCCATTTACCAAACTCAACCAAATTTTGTATACATAATCAGTGTGACACCAGAAGTATAAAAATGCAAAAACTAGCCCCCTACATGATTATAAATAATTTTAGGGGCCAGGTTGTATGGTAAAGTCAAGTGGATGGCCACATCAGAACACGTCAGCTTATTTTTAATTTTCAAAAAAAAATCTGAAAAAAAGTTTTTTGAAAGCATTATATTCTGAAATTTACAGACTTTCAATGAAACAAGTAGATATGAGAAAAATTTTAAGTTTATTTAAAAAAAATCTCTAATATTGTGTAATTATACTAAAATCAGAATTGTCATCCATTATTAGTAATATGTAATAAACTTAAATTTTTTGTCATCTCCCCTGATCCTACTTTCTAAATTTCAGGATATAAACTATAATGCTTATAAAATTGCAAAAAAATATATTTTTCCAAAATTGCAGCCCCCTTTAAAGTGCAGCCCGCGTGCGGTGCACGCCCTCGCATTTCTATTTTAAACTGACGTGAAATAAATTTCAATAGCTTTTCATTTTGCCTAATTGCTCTTCACATCGATAACAAAATAGATAGATAATTTATACATCTATATTTCTTCTCGTTTTTTTTTTTTTTTTTTTTTAATATATTATGTCTATCTATCGGCTTTTCTTTTTAGCGAATTGGGTTCAAGTGATTTATTACCAATAAAGAGATCGCGAAGGCCCAAAGACAAAGGGTGAGGCGCCTAACCTTTTCTACGAATTATTTTGCCGCTTGGAATTCATCGACAAGTGAATCGGGTGAAATCAAATTAAAAAACAAAAAAAAAGACGGCTGAGTCATTCGTACATTTTCAACCATTCCGTTGACAAATTGTTTAATTATTTTTCATTTTCGCATCTTAATAAATTTTGATTTATAGGATTGGAAAATTAAGAACGAAAAGGGAGATGAAGGGATGAATACTGGTGTGGTTTTAATTAGAAATCTACCCTAGAATTTTAATATCCACCCTTAGATTATAAATATATATTCTCTTATCATCCCCAGACTCACCCCTGTACCATTCCCACTTTATTATCTCGTATTTATTAATAATATAAAATTCTTCATTGAATGAATCAGAAATGAGAAAGTCATCTTAAACAGTACCGAGGGAATTCATTAATATTACGATTTTTAAGGGGATGGAATTTATGCTTTCTTCGTGAGGCCTTAACCAATATACATAGAACCTTCCGGTATATTTGAATCCCAACAAAAAGACTTGTGTAAAAAAGGTCAAGTTCGATTAATAAAAAGCGTTTGTCAAAAAATGTAGTGAGATCAAATTTTTTGAAAAAATAAACAAAAATAAATAAACTCTGATATGGCCATCCACATAACTTTACCATATCTGGCACCTCTCTTATATTTAATATTTAATAAAATAATTTAATCTTATATTATTAAATGAGCAATTCTTGTATATACCATATATCCAATCGGGTTCTCGAAAAAGGCTCTAAAGATTTGGGTGAAATTCACGGGTTACGGGGGGTTTCTTTTTTTTTTTTTTTTAATGCAATCGAATGCAATAAGGCCTGCACCAGTAAAGATGCAGCCCCTATGGATCTCGAAAGACCCTTGCATTACCGAAGAGAAGAGAAAGTTGATTAAGTGAGAGGGTGTAGACGTAGGTGTCTATGCACTCCGGTTTTGAAGGTTTGAAGATTATAGGTGCTGGGAAAGATAGAGGCCGGAAGAGAGTTCCAGTTCCTCCTTCGATTCCGGAGATTACTTCTCCACCATCGAGTGTCCTTATTCATCTTTAGTCCTTGTTTTTAATAAGAGGAAAAATCTAATTAGATAAAAAACCTCTTTTCCGATAATTATTTCAATTCCATTATTCCCCAATCAAGTCAGATTGGTTTTTCCCATTCTATCGCTTTTTTCATCAGAAATTGATAACTTTTTTTTATAAATTTTATTAAACCAATTATTTTACATTAATTAATGTATACATTGTATTTTTGCTTCGATTCCGGAGATTACTTCTCCACCATCGAGTGTCCTTATTCATCTTTAGTCCTTGTTTTTAATAAGAGGAAAAATCTAATTAGATAAAAAAACCTCTTTTCCGATAATTATTTCAATTCCATTATTCCCCAATCAAGTCGATTGGTGTCCCTCTCCAATCCGTCCTCCCGATCATCTCCTTCATGTTGTACTCGCTTCGGCGGTACATATACTAAAATTGGAACGATACAGAGAAGATTAGCATGGCCCCTGCGCAAGGATCAGAAATTGATAATAAAATTCAATTCATAAATAGAAAAATTATCTCGAAACTTTAGCGGGTTTTAAATGAACGTTTTAAGATTGTTTTTTATTATAAAAGATTTTATTTATTATAATTTCGATTATTTGCACATAAGAATTGGAGATTTCCGTTATTTTGTCATTGATCATATTATCAGAACTTGAGAAAATTAATGTGGTACCACCCCTAAGGTACTCCCTTTCCAATAAAAAAAGAATCATCGAAATCGGTGAATAAACAAAGAAGTTATGCGTGAACATACACAACAAAAAAGGTCCAATACCAATAAAAAAAACGGGGCCAATCGGGCACGAGACTTAACCCAATACAAAAAAATCATCCAAATCGGTCCACATGATAAAGAGAAATAAATGAACAAAAAAACAGACATTCCTTTCAATTGATAACCCCCTCCTTTTTTTCAAAGTCGGTTAAAAATATAGTAAAAAAACACAGGGGATCGCCACCCACATGTTGAAAAACACTGGTCTATAGTGTGGATAGCCAGTCAGTTATATATCATCCTTGAAAATAATAATAAAAAAAATTGTGATATTAGAATGAAATCGGTAATATGATATGTAAAATCGTAGGTGCTAAACGAAATCTATCAAAACCTCGTCATTATTCAATTTTTCATTTCGATAATCCATCCGTGTGCACGTTTTGTTCTATTCACTTCAATCTTTTATCTCCCACATGGCAAATTAAAAAAATATTCCCATTCTCGTTTTTTCTCTTCACCGCTTATAAAAAGATTACAATAATCCATAGAGGTGTCATGTAATTCAAATGAAATTTAATTAGATTTTCTGCTTCAGTTGAATCACTCGAATATTTGACATTGTTTTATGAATGCAAGGTTTAGTACCTCCGTGCTTTTCCCACTGGCTAACATTTTCATTTATAATAATAATAAAAATAATAATAAAAAGTTGATTTTTACATCCACACCTAGAGAATCTGTGAACTATTGTAATGGCGCTTTTTTAAATATTCTAATTCCAACATTATATAACATATGTGTTAGGATAGTCCTCATTATGGATATTTTCGAATTTTTAATCTGACAAGGGCTCATATGGTTAGAAATAAATAAAAAAAAAACATCCCCCAAGTTTCAAGTCTCTATCTCAATTATAACCTGTGCCTCCAGCGATGTAAGCTTCTCCTTTAAATAACATAGGGTTTTCGCCATTGAAAGCTTAATTTTTTACTCCGGCCAGAGTAATAGTTCAAAAAATTTGAAACTCTCTAGACTTTATCCTGAAAATAGCAGTTATCCCTCAGAATTTTTAGAGATTTTTAGATATTATAATTTTGAAGTCTATAACTTACTAACACTAAGATATAGCATTATTTTATCTAGCTGTAACTCCAAAATTATAATAACTAAATATCTATAAAAATTCCGAACGATAGTTACTATTATAAGCATAAACTCTACAGAGTATCAAATTTTTTGAACCATTGCTTTGGCCGGAATAAAAAATTAATATTTCAGTGCCAAAAACCCATGTTGTATTTAGATGGGAAACTTACATCGCTGTGCGGCACAGGTTAAAATTGAACAACAGACTTTAAACTTGGGGAATATTTTTTTATTTATTTCTTCTGTCAGCGTATAAAAATTCGAAAATACCCAAAATAAGGACCACACTAATATGTATACTCTCTTAAAATGAATCAGTTGAATTTCAGCTGATTTCTCCAGGGATCATATACGTCAGTGAAAAATCAATCATTTGTATTAATTTCAACAGATTCAACAGTGGTTTTTAATTTTCACTGATTCAAACAGAGGTCGTTCTGACGGCTTAGCCACTAATAAATAAGTGAATTTTAAAAATACACTAATACATTCAATGACTATCCACTGATTAGAAGTGGTATGATTGTGACTGTTTGGGTAATTGAACAGTCACTGTTATTCAGTGGATATCCACTGATTCAGTTTTAGAGAGTAGATTTACTGTTTTTTCTTTACCATACTCCTTGGATTGCCATGTCAGAACACGCCCGTTTATTTTTATTTTTATTTTGAAACCTAAATATCATATGATCTAATCCAGCATATTTTTATTAATTAGCCTCTTTCAAAAATTAAATTAAAATACATATATATATTAACCCTAAAAAAACGTTTAATGAATTTATTTTAAAATCGGATCGTTTATAATACACGGGGCAAATGAAAGTCACTTGGTGTGCACTAAACCCACAAGATTTTTTTTTATTTATTTTGTAAAATCAACATTTATAATTAATGAAATCTCATGAAAAAAAATAATAATAAAAAATTTTATATCTCGGTTTCTTTAAGTTTGTTTTAATATTATAATATGTTTAAAAAATTAAACATAGAACGGAGAGTAGAACAAAAAAGTACAAGGTAAAAAAAAAAATAGTTTTATGTCCTTAAACATTCAACATTTCCATTTTTAATTAGATGAAAAGTTTTCTAGACCATAAAAAAAAGTAAAAGTATTCGGCTCGAAGGATCTCGGATCCATCGAGGCAAAAAAGAACCTGCTCTCTCTCTGGCTGCAATCTTTCCACCCCTGACCCACCACCCCATATACACCCCCTGCTGCAATGCGCTATGGTGAGTTTTACGATCGTGTGAGTCATATCGTAAACCCTTGCGGCCTTGGCAGCAGCCCTCTCGAAACTATACCCCCCGCCACACCAGCACCCCTGTCGAAAATGTACCCCCTCCACACCAACCCTAAAATCGTCCACCCCCATGCTGACCCCACTACTTTGCTGTGAACGACCGCATCTCAATTTCACCCCCGCATGCACTCTCGACTTACATACATACTTGTGAATCGTCTTAAACTTTATTACGAATATCGCCCCCAAATATCTCATCATCCTCCCTAGAGATCAACAACCTTAATCAATGTTTATTAATTTGACAATCTTTGTAAACAAAAATTTTTCTATTAACAATAATTGTTGACATATTTGAACAGAAATGTCTTCTGGGATGGGGAGTGTACATTTTTCTTTATATAAATATATTTGAACTAAATGGGGAGTCCTTTATAGTGATTTATAAACTAAGAAGTATTCTAGTATTTCGTGGTCTTTTTTATTATTATCCCAGTTATGACACTAAGGGCCAGTTAAATGTCGGTTTGTAAAGTCTTTGTTAAGTTGACAAACGGTCAATATTCATCTTGTGCCGGGCCGGATGGCCAATCAGATGACATCCACTTTCATTTGATTGCCCATCCGGCAGGCAGAAGGTGAATATACTAAGGTTTGACCGTTTGTCAACTTTACAAATACTTTACAAACCGACATACAACTGGCCCTTACTCATCATGAATACTGGTAAACATTAACCTATCCTTTTGTTGTCTTTTTACTTTATCCCATGCGAAGCAGGGATAATTACTTTATTCAATGCGAAGCATGGGCAAAGTATTGTAATCGGTCTCGCGGCAAGCGCGACTTCAAAGGGTCCTCAGGTAAAGAATACGGAACCCAGGTTCTCAATTAAAGTCCCAAATTGTAGTATTCAATTAGGTTGAATTTTAGCACGTGACAGTTATGTCAAAAATTACATGGGGTCTCGTCCAAAGGCCAAAAAGTGCGATTTTTTCATTGTGTGCCTGCGGATGGATGTTTTTGTTTTTTTTCGTCGATGATTTTTTCCACACCGTTGACCCGATCGAAATGAAATTGAAAACCAACCATTATTTTAACAAAATGAAGCGTTGATTAGTTTTTGGTACATATCGATCTACAAACATTAGTACTTTATTTCAGTACTTTTTTAGTTTTTTCTAAGTATCTTGAAAGCCTCGATTTCCTAAACTTTATTTTTACTCTTTGGTGTCTACTTTAATGCGAAACCCAAGCTAAAAATTTTGAGATATTTAATTGCTTTACAATTTTATACTTAACATTGTATTTAATGTAAATATTTGTTTTATTAAATAAATAAATAAAATAAAATATTAAAAGTTAAGTAAAATTTATTAATAAAATGACAAAAAATCTCATATTGGTGAAAAACACGACTGCGATGATATCTATTCAAGAAATATTACAATATTAATAAGATAACTCAAATTCATTGCGCATTCACTTTCGTAACATATATTTTGGGCGACAGCTATCCTTATCCCTCCACAATAAGATATACTTGCTATTCACCGACTTCGAGCTGATTTTCACGAATAAATTTAGGCTCGTGTGATAACACACGATAATATAAACCTTGTATTTTAATATACTTCTATGAAAAACAACATCCTAATGAAGAAATAGTAAGTATATATTTAAAGAATGATCACTTATTGTATGTCTGAGGCTGAAAACTACAAACCGAAAAATAGAGATTAAACAGGTAAAATGTATCATGATTATGATTGGACAATAATAAATTGGGAGAGGATTAAAAAAACAATGACAGATTTAGTCTATCCTGTTGAAAAGAGAAAGTTACAAAGAGAAAGAAACAGGGAATAAATCCTCTGTCTTGACACTTGTTGCTATTTTAATTCCTATTAAATCTCCAACTAAATTACACAAAAGGAAAACAACCGCATCAACTATAAATTCATTCATATACTTAATATAAATATTTTGAACTAGATTTTAAATTATTATTCTTTTTATGTAATGTCGGCGTTTGCGCCTTTTATTGCAATTTATAAATTAGCCGATCACAAAAGATTGATGCCATATTTTTTTGGCATTCCTGTGCTTCTTGTTCCTTATGAACGGTTTTCGGGAACAATTATCGGCCCAGCACTTTCTTCGAACTTCTATCCAGTCGAATATCTCATGTATCTTTGTTACCTGAGGTGCTCACTGCGGATTTTGTCTCGAATGGTCTTACCGTGGAGAGTTAAAAATGAAAATTCTAGACCTTTCGACCAAACAACCAAATTTTGTATACATATTCTGTGGGCCCCCAGAAGGCTGGAAATGCAAAACCTAACCATCCAAAATGGAGGAGGGTAAAAAATGAAAATTCTAGCCCTTTCGACCAAACTCAATCAAATTCTGTATACATATTACATAGTTTGGTCGAAAGGACCAGAATTTTCATTTTTGACCATCTCCCTAATTTTGGGTGGTTAGTTTTTGGATTTATATCCTTCTGGAGGTTTACAGAATATGTATACAAAATTTGGTTGAGTTTGGTCGAAAGGGCTACAATTTTGACCCCCCCCCACCCTTGCCCTTTTTGTCTGATATAATGCTTAAAACACATTAAAAAAATTTATTTAATGTTCTTTTCAAAAATATATTTTTCTAGATAATTTTTTTCATTTTCATACCTCTTCAAAATGTGGGAGACCTTTATATCCCACCCTGTATATTTGTTGTTCCAAATCAGGCTATACAGGCATCCGGAAAGTCCGGCACACTTGACCCCTTGGAACTTGTCTTCATCCCCCACATTCCTCTTGCTTGATATTTCAACTCCGAGGTAATTGATTCTTGAGAGTTATTCTATCGGGGTGTTGTTTATTTCTAGGTTGCATGTGAGAGAGGAGTCTTCGCTATGACCTTAGATTTTGTCTTCGTCGTTGATATTTTCATGTTGAGCCGTACGGAGTTAATGTTGTATGCGTCGAGAAGGGCTTGGAGATTCTCTTCATTTTTTGCCATCAAGGTGGGGTAAAATTGGTATAATTAATTTTATTATTTTGGTATTTGACCAATTAATGGAATATCACTCTTCTCAACAAATTAATTACACTATTACACAGGGTTTTACTTTAAGTAATGGAAATTATGATTACTAAAAAAAATTATCAGGTCAAATCAAAAATATTTATAGAATTAACCTAGAAATATTTTAATTTAAAAAATTAAATAAATATATTAAAAAAATTGTCATTTAGAAAGATTAGTGAGATGTTAACCAATTCCGATTTGTACTTTGATCTAATTAAAACTTATTAACTAATTTGATTAATCTCACTGCTAAAGCTGCAGCGCGCAAGCTTGGTCCCTTATTTAGGTCTAGACGCTATTATACTCCCAGTCAACTTCTTACACTGTATAAGGCTCGAATATGGCTCTCATCTGTGGAGAGGGGCCCCCACCCTCTTCCCCGCGACTTATAACCTTCAGCTGGTTAAGACCTGTATCCACAGATATCTTCGACCCCTACCCACCCCATAAAAACCCTTCTTCTTCCTCTTTTCACGATGGAAGGGCCAACCCAGGCCTTTAGGGGATGCACCTTTTTGGTGTAACTCCTTCTCTCATCATTTTCATTAGAAAAATCTAGCAATGAGCTAGGAAAGGGACGCTGACGCAGCCTGAACATTCGGCTATTTAAATATCCAATATATGGCTAAATATGAAATTATTTTTAATTGATTTTCTCAATAATTAATTATATTTATGTTTTTTAATTATTATAATTATTTAATTAAATCGTAATAGAGGGGTGGGGTTAGGCTAGGGATTAGCGTACCAGCCTTCTAATCAAGTGAACCCGGGTTCGAATACGACTCGAAGCATCCGCTAAAATCTGATCCCTGGGTAGAGACAAATTAAAAAATAATAATAATAATAAGTATCGTAAATTGGCTTGTGGCTAGAATGACCGAAAAGCCAAAACAAAAATCGTAATAGAGTCTCTAATCATCTGATATCATTAGATTATCATAGAATTATAATTAAATGCATAATTATATTAAAAACATTTCTTCTACTAGTTCAAACATGTAACTAGAACTAAAATTCTTATAAATAGTATCATATATAAATATATAAAAATAATAGGAAATTATCAGGTAAAAACAAAGAAATGATATCATTTTGAACTTTCTAGGCTTCGATTTTAGAATTGTATAACGACTGTAGCTAAAGAGCTTAAATTTAATATACCTACATGTTAGTAGTAATATAATGCAGATTTCTACCACGTTTTAGCTTTCTAGCTGCCATATCACTTCAATTTCAATTTGCGGAAAGCATACCGAGTTTTTCAATTTTTCCTCTGATTTACATATTGAAAAATTAAAATTAAATAAAATTATACGAAAACGCTTGTTATGCAGCAGCTAGTCAATATATACATTATATTTCATATAATTTGACTATATGTTATTATTTTAATTGAATTTCTAGCATAATAAATCATGCTTTTATAAAAACATTAATAAATCGCAGATCTCGCTGTCGGCCACTGATTCATATTTGGTGTTAATATCAATGAATTTCCAGGCATGGAAATGCATCGAATTTCATCCTATTGTGATTTTCGACCCCTAACCTCAGAATATCCACCCCTTAATTCCTCTATCTCTCTCATTGATGGTTTAATTAATTTCATCTGCACACCACCCCTTGTGCCCTCCACATCCACACGGACAATTCCCTTTCTTCGTGTCTGGCACACTTTGAACGATTGTCATTGCTTAGCAAATAATAGCTAACCTCACATATAAACATACCAACAATAGTTGGAAACAATCATTCAACAATGGGAAATGTTAGCGATTCCACGCGAGAGTGCGCAATCATTGACGAGTGCCCTTGGAGTTATTGTTGGTGGTTTGATAAACAGCGACATTTACTAGATAGATATATATGGAGAGAAAGGAATACGTCTATATTGTTTATAGTATAAACAGAATGTAGGTTAAGTAGATAACACCGATTCAGGTGTGAAAAACATAACAAAACCAATTGATACTAAAAGTCGGCGATTTTTAAAATATTTTAATTATTTATTAAATAAATAAACTGTTGTATACCCAGCATAGTGTCTCAGTACCTGGAGCCACCGAACGATGCACGGTAACCAAATTAAAAAAATACAAATATATATAGTACACGTCCCCTGACCCCCCCCCCCAAATCACGCACCTCGCCCCACCTTCTGAACATCCATGCCCACCCCGGACCCAGTTTTGCATTTCTAGCTTTCTAGTGGTCCACAGATTGTGTGTGTATTGTATATATATATATATATAAAATTAAGGTTTTGTCTGTACATTGCTCCAAATCACGCCAAATTTTGGTTGCACACGTTTCAAGCAAAGTTATGAACGAAAACACCCTCAACAAAATTCCTGCCTGTCTGTATGTATGTCTGTCTGTTTCAGTGGTTTCCGAAAAGTTGCTCCCGATTCACGTAAAAACGGCTGAAGAGATTATTATGAAATTTCATATTTACATCAGATGTCTTCTAACTTACGTTTTTAGCTATATAACATTTTGATATTTTGACCCCAGAAGGGGCTTTAGGGGGGCGCACGAATGGAAATTATCAAATAACTCCTAAACTATTAACCCTACGGCAAATTTTATGATAAAAAAAAGTTGTAGGGGATGTGATTTCTGACAACTTTTGTTTAAAAAAATTTCCCCAAAAAACCACCCAAAGAGGGGGGGGAGGTGAAAAAAATGTAAATTCTTGCCCTTGGAGCAAACTCAACCAAATTTTGTATACATAATCTCTGGGCCTCTAGAGAGCTAGAAATGCAAAATCTAACCACCCAAAATGGGGGGGGGTCAAAGAAAATTCTTTCTCTTGGTCCAAACTCAACCAAATTTTGTATACATAATCTATGGGTCACTAGAAGGCTAGAAATGCAAAAACTGGGTGCGGAGGGTGGGTGCAGGGGTGGAATGGGGTGGGGTGAGGAGTGAGGCGGAGTCCACGGGTCATAGCGGGGGTCCAGGGTGGGGTCCAGGGTGCTAGGCGGGGGTGTGGTGCGCAGGGTTGGAGGGCACGGGGTGGGTTCCGGGGTGGATGGGGTGCGGGGTCCAAGGTGGGGTGGGGGCGGGGGTTGGGAACGGGTGCATGGTGCGGGGGTGGGGTGCTAGAGGGATTTGGGGGTGGGGTGAGGGGGTTAGGGTGCGGGATGGAGTGTTGGGGTGGTGGTGTGGGTGCGGGGGTTGGGCATGGTGCAGGGGGTGTGGTGGGTGGGAGTGGGGGTTAGGGTGGAGTTCGAGGACTGGGGGTCTAGCAAGAGGGCCGCCGAAGGTGGGCCTTGCAGCTAGTATAGTTATATAAATAAATTCCGTATAATTATTTTTTTTAATTAAATAACAATTTATCGAGTTTTTTAATCAATTAAGTAAATAAATAATAAATAATAATTTTATTGAAGCAATCTTTTACATGAAATAATGTATAGATTGTATTTGAGCCTTCGATTTCGGAGATTACATCCCCACCACCGACTGTACTTGATATTCTAGCTTGCGATAATATTTTTAGTCCATGTTTTTAATAAGAGGAATTTTAATCAATTAAATTGGCAAATTCTAATATATAACAATATTTGGTATAAAGTATTTGTGGGTTTTAAAATTAAAAAAATAATTAATAAGTAAAAGATAATTGAAAAAAATGTAAACAAATTTTTTTATTGAGATTTTCATTTATAAATAATTACTTTAATTAAGAAAAGATCAATTAAGATGAAATTTGTCGAGATCCAGACCTAGCCAGATCGCTTTTTTCATTTTTGACCCTCCCTCAATTCGGATTGTTATTTTCTATTTTTTTTAAACAAAAATGTCAAAGATTATATTCTCTACAATTTTTGTCGTAGAGTAAACAGTTTAAAAGTTATATGTAACCAATGATGTGATTTTAAGGTATTTTTTGACATCTTCACGGGTCGATTACTCCTAAAAACAACTCGATTTGGAGAGTAAGAATTTGACTTTCGGAGTGTGTGCTGATCACACTACAGTATGATATATCGTCGCCTTTGAGAGTAGACCTACTAACTCACAACAAGGAAATTTTACAGGGCAGAAAAAAGAATTTAATATTGTCGTTATGGAAAAATCTATTTTTTTTCTACAACTTACGATCGTAATTTTAAGTAGCAGTTTTACTTAGACAATGCTGCATCTCTTTTTCTTTCCAACGGTATTAATATGTCATATATGATAAAAAATGGTGTTAGCAGGTTTACACTCTAAGTCGACGATGTGTTATTTGGGTTCTGAAATCAGCTTCCAAAATGGACTAATATAGACTAACGAGCTTAGAGGGCGTGCCGAAGGGCTAGTGCCCTAGCGGGCGGCGTCTAGGTTCAAAAATTTTATTCCTCTTAAAAAACCACACTCCAAATGTATACCTGTAAACTCCCGAAAATACATAGTCTCTTAAAAGTTTCGCCCCATTTTCGTCCTGACACAGCTACAGAAATGAGGTTCTATATATGAATCTGGAAGTAATTTTTTTTCTATAATATACAGCATTGTGATATTTTTTGTGTGGAAATAGATTTATTTAAATAAGTGGGATCGTGTGAGGAGGAGAATTATATTATATCATTTTTTTAAAATTTGGGATCGATAATCGATATAAGGCTCCAAATATTTAAAAGAGATCAGGTGTTGTTTGTATGACAGGCTGATCCATCCAGTATTGGCATGAGAAACTCATATGGGCATGCGTGTCTTAAATCGTTCAATTTTGAAAAAACCCAAAAATAAGAATAACAAAATTTAGATTTTTAAAAAATTATAAAAAAGTGGCAAATTATTAAAAAATAAACAAATAATATATAAAATATAAATCAAATAAGATGTGATTAATTTCTTCTTCTGTTCGCAAAGAAATGCGAATTGAATATTTAATTTTTGAGTGGTGAAGGGGAGGGGGGGGGGGGAATAATTATTATCAATATATTTAATGTTTCTTAATTTAAAATCAATTGGAGTCTTTTATTTCAAAATTCGAGTTAAAATTACAACTCAACTCAACTCAAAACACAACTATACCGACGGCATCATCGCCCCTATCGGCAGCATTAGGTCAGCGTTGCTCCAAATTAATCTGGACTATTCTTATTATAAATATAGATATAGACTAATAGATATATCGAAATAAATAAAAAAAAAAAACATTTATCAAAACTTTCTTAAAATAATAATAAAAAATAAAATTTTTGTATAATACCTATGCTTATGATTATTAGAAATCCCCGTTAGATGAAAAAATCAAATATTTTCTTATAACCGTATAATGAGATAAAAACAGATCAAATGGGATAAAGTTCAAAAAGATAGATATATCGAAGTTTCGTTCTTCTATCTCTTTCTTTTTCTTTTCACTTGACTTTACTTAGTTTTAATCAAAAATTCTTCGTTCACCACCTTCACTTATTTGCTATTCAGACGTCTCTCTTTCGGTTCTTTCTCTTTTTTTCCGAACACATTCCGCTTGCTTCCTTTTTCGACCCGGGCTCTTTCTCTTGTTCCATTCATCGTCTTCATTCCATCTCCTTTATCTGCGTCACATTCCAGAGGCAAAAGCCTGGAGAAGAGAAGCGTAGCCCCTTATACTATGGCTATCAATCGCCGACACGTCGCATTGTTCCAGCCACGCAATATTAAGCCCTGACTGACTCGTGCAAATTTGTCTGGACAAGAAAGAGAAGATGCCACGAAATTTTTAACCCTTTCCAAACTCACCCTTGCCCCCTTGCATATCCCACTTCATCCACTTTAAGGAAAAACTTTTTTCTTTTCAAAAAAAAGTAAAAATAAAATGAAAAGGAAAATGATGAAAATTTTATCAATTTAATCGAAATAAGTAACAATTACAGGGCTAACATATTTTATCTTTCGAACTTTGAACATATGTACCTTATAAAAATTGAGACTAAACAATTTTTAAGGAGAAATCAATACTTAACTATGACCTCTTGATTCAGATAAATATATAGGTATGTACAAATGTACATCAGTGGCGGTTGGTGACTTTTCAGCTAGGATACTGTCCAAAAAGTACCCTTCATTTTTTGAAATTTTATTTTAATCTTCGCTTCTTTTTTTTGCAAATTTCATCGAATACGACAGGGGTCAGCAACCTGCGGCCCTTTGCAACTTTTTGCGCGGCCCGCCAAAGCACCAATATAATTTTAGGAAAAATCAACTAACTTAGAGCGTTTTCTTGTGGACATTACAACTTACCTCAATAAATTAAATATAACACTACAAGGCAAAGGAAAGTTAATCAACGAGCTATTTACATAAATCAAAAGTTTCCAGCTTAAAATAAAATTGTTTATTTCTCAACTTGAAAATAATAATTATTGTCATTTTCCTACTTTGCAATCGTTTTTAACCAAAAACGACGAACAGTGTCCCTCGAATATTTTTATTGAGTCTCTAAAAGTACTGGATGAAAATTTTCGTCATCGGTTTCAAGATTTTGATGCAAAATAAATGGACATATTAATATTTGAAAATTCTTTAAAATTTGATATTGTAAAACCACAAGAGAATTTACAACTAGAGTTAATTGATTTGCAATCTAACAATGTATATAAAAATAATTTTGATGAAAATAATTTAATTGCATTTTATTCAAATCTACCAGAAAACAAATTTCCCAATTTAAGAAATTTTGCAAAATCAATGATTTGTATTTTTTCAAGCACCTATTTATGTGAACATACATTTTCAAGAATGTATTTCATAAAATCAAAATATAGAACGAGGTTGACGGATGAAAATTTACAAAACTTGTTGAGGATCTCAGTATCCCAAACACAAGTGGACTTAAATGAATTATCAAACAATATTCAAGAACAAAAACGCATTGTATTATAATGAATGAATAAAATGAAAGTTAAACAAACTATTTTCCTTAATATTTTATATATTTTATATTTACATATTTATACATATGAAATTGGAATTGTATTTTATTTTTTTTCCTTTTTAAGAATTGTAAAATTTCTGTTCTCTGACATATTATTGTTATTATAGCATGTCAATAAAAAATGAATTTTTTCTATATTTATTTTTAATAATATTTATACTCGTATATGATATAAAAGCACTATTTAAGTTACATTTGAATGTGCGGCCCGCATAAAAATTTTTATTATGAAATTGGCCCGCCGTCCGAAAAAGGTTGCCGACCCCTGGAATACGGCATCATTTCCGTTATTTTTCAAATTTAATATTAGATTTAAAAAAATATATTTTAGGACCATCGCCCCGAACGAATTCTGGTTTTATGGGTGAGGCTAGGTGTCAGAAATTAAATCCTGTGACTTAAACTCTACAGTCCCTGAGATGTAAATCGACCATCCTATACATTGAATTAGCCTCTTCTATAAGAAAATTAATTTTCTCCTAATTATATTGCTATAAGCAAGTTATGACTTGTCTATAGCCCTCTTATTTATTTCCGATATTATATATTGAGAGTTCTTTGAAATGGGTTAGTCTAAAGATTTCCGAATCATCTTTATTTATTCCTTTTTTAACTTTATTTTGTATTATTACTATTTTAATAGATCCTCAGCGAGAACAATTTTTGTTCGACTAAAACTCGTCTGAACTTGTCTTTGACATGCTTGAAAAGGAAGATATACCAAACAGGGACTTAAAACCTTCTATCCGGACCCTTTTTAGGAAAAATCACTAATTTTAATTGCCCCTTGAAACTATACAACATATCCATTTCATTTCGAGAACCATATACTTTCAAAACAAAAAATGTTAGAAATATTTGAAATAACGGATAATAATTTAAAAATTTAAAGATCCTCCTGAAATTCTATTGAAAATATTCTAAATGTTTGAAATTTTAGGGATGCACCGCATCCACAGCATCCATGGACCGCACGCCTCTGATTTACATAAATATGGTATACTAAATAAAAATATATATATAATTCATTTTTTAATACTATAGTTTCGAAAATTTGTCTTTCGTCATTTTAATTAGAATTATTTTATCTGTTATTTCTCATGTATTTTTTTACCCGATTAGATATAGAAACCAGACTGGCCATCGCATTACTCTCGCATTATATTCTATAATAGAATATATTTTTTTTATTGGCGTGTGGACTACGAGACCATTGACGCCACTATGCTTGTTTTAGCTATAAACAGCTCAAAATTATTTGTTATAGCAAGCTAACCAATATCTTATACTAAAAACAAGCTTGACACAATTTTAGGTCCGGTTTTGACATCCCCTTTCCAAATTATTTTCTTAAAATCTCTATATTTTTATTTCTGATGGTAAATAACTAAAAATAAATAAAACAAGAAACAATTTTTTTTTAATTATTAAAGTCAAAATTTATAAATTTTAGATAAAAGTAATGTTAAATTCAATTTTAAAAGATATTCTGATTTCTATTATTTTGCATATCAATAATATTTAGTGTAAGCATTTCGGTCTCATATCCCCCTCCCCACCCCTCTAAATGGGGTTTGTAAACTCTGAATGCATGCCAGTTGATTTTGATTATACTTATTTTTACCTATTGAAATATATCATATTCTATATCATAAATAATTTATTGTTAATATTATAATATAATATAATTGGCATCGAGAAAATTTATTTTATTTCGATTTTCCACCAATAAATTATGTCATTCTTTGATCTTTTCAAATGTATCAATGGTAAAAGGCGGAGAATCTATTGAAAATGAATAGCCAATTAAATTTATTAATAATAAATCATTTATGATAGAGAATATTTAAAAGTCAAATTAATGGATGAATGTAACCTAATTAAAAGAAGGTTATACTCGTATGTGGCAGACATTTTTAAAAAGAGCAAACAGATCATAGTACATATATGCGAACAAAAATATTTCCATATTTCTTGTAAGAGACAACTTATATATTTTCTAATATTAAATGTGGGCTTTTTTAGCGTTTTATTTTCTAAATCTATAGATATTCCAAGTGTTTATTTAATTTTCTAACCTTCTAAACCTTTAGTCGTCGATCAACTTGAATAATACATTTCAATAAACTCATTTCTTATTGGATATTTTTTATTAAAATTCCATCTTTTTTTTGGCAAGATCTTTTCTTTCTCCCTTCAAATGGATGATTACGTTCTGATGGTTCCATCTTTTGCTTCTATCGTGTTACGCACGAGAGAGATGAAAAGAAAAAAAACATATTTTCTAATTCTATCTGTTTCGATCGTTTCTTCTTTTTTTATTTGACACCCCCAGAGAGAGATCCACTTTTTGATTCGGACACCGTTTTTTTATCCAATTTTTACGATATTTTTCTACGATTTTCGAGTAGATCGTAAAAGAGTGAAAAAATAACAGAGAGATATAAATGGAAGCTGCCTAGTAAATTGGCACATTTCTAAAAAAAAAGTAAACTTGAAGGATTTGCACCCTTTACTTTCTGACAGGGCTTAAAATGTAAAGCACTGGGGGTGGTAAGTTTGTGGTCAGTGTCCAGTCGTCATGAATACAAATCAACCACGGAGCTCTGTCCTTGTCTTTGCTCTACAGGGTGGTTACCAACCACCAACTTCAAAATTATCCATCTCACCTTTCGTGAGTTAATTTCTAACCTAATATTATTTGAAAGTTGACTTCAGTAGGTACTATATAAGATCGAGTGGATTAAATTTACTATACTATAATATATGGTACATTAGAAAGGAAGTAAAATATAGACACAAATTGTTAGATATATCATCGTTCTTTGTTTAATTTGAAAGTAAGAATTATTGAAAAAAATGATACTTTAATAAAAGGTAGTAGCTCGTTAATATTTTGCTTCAGTTAAAAGCGATGTATTAATATTATTTTTAATTTTAAATTCAGGTAAAACGGTCGATTTTTATTCGCAGCTAAAATTAAATAAAATTGAAATAAAATTCATTAATTTTTTTGCCAAGAGAATGTAATAGCAATAAAAAATAAAGTAATAATGTTAATTTATACGTTGGTTCTTTCGTTGACACTTTTAAATCCTGAAGAAGGAGGGACCTTCGAATTGTCGGATATTTTAAGAGAATGAAATTGATATTCTAATAAATTATTAAATATAGAAAAATACTTTTAATTAAACCAATTTTTATTAAACCAATTATTTTACATTAATGTATACATTGTATTTTAAGCTTCGACTCCGGAGATTACCTTCTCCACCATCGACTGTCCTTGATCATCTTTTTAGTCCTTGTTTTTAATAAGAGGAAAAAACTAATTAAGTAAAAAAACCTCTTTTCCGATAATTATTCCAATTCCATCATTCCCTCTCCCCCACTTTTAATTAAATTTTCTAATTTTAATATATAATAATATTTGTAATGATCTATTAGAGGGATATAAAATTGAAAAAACAATTAATTATTAAAAGGAAATTGCAAAAAATATACTTATAAATTTTTGTCGACATAACCAACTGTGAATAATTATTTGAATTAACAAAAAACCCATCAAATTAAAGTTAGCCGAAGATGAGACCCTAACAGATCGATTTGTCAACCCAAAAATCACCTAACCCGTGGATTTAATCCAAATCGTTATAGCAGTTTTTGAGAAACTGATTCTTTTATAAATATACAAGAATTGCTCGTTGAATATAATAAAAATAAGATAAGATTAAGATACGATTTACTGTTTAAGCAACATTTAGTTGTTTAATTTTTAGACTTCATCATGATCAACAATTGTCAATATATTTTTATCATTACAGATATACTTAAATCAATTATTCTATGGACCATTTAATTAAATATATTTTACAAATTTATAAATAATGGCCACATTTAATAGAATAGCTAAATGACCAAATAATATTCTGGTTAATCAGCAACTCAATGAGTATAATTGTCGATTGATTATTTTTATTAAACTTTTACTAGGTGTCTTCACGCATGAATTTTCAATTTTTTAAACTCATATTAAAAAATTTAATCTCGATTGTATGAATTCAAAATAAAATGAAGATTAATGGTTTTATTTAGAAAA
Organism: Forficula auricularia; assembly: GCA_024734495.1. Taxonomy (NCBI): domain Eukaryota; kingdom Metazoa; phylum Arthropoda; class Insecta; order Dermaptera; family Forficulidae; genus Forficula; species Forficula auricularia. The sequence goes on along the minus strand of JALMQS010000030.1, from coordinate 22,668,742 downwards.
AATCATTTCATTATTAAAAACAATTAAATTTATATAAAAGAGTTTAAAAGTTTACTTAAAATTATTTTAATAAGATACATTTTTAGTTGTTTTCAGCCTTTAAAAATTTAAGAATTATTATATCTTCTAAAGAAATAATTAAATCAAGTGACTACGTAGAAATGACAAAAAATTAGTCTTACAAGATCTTAAGAATTAGCATCATATGTCTTGAAATGTTGAATCATGAAACATCTTTAAAATAATAGCTGTAAGCTTTTTAAAAAAATTATATAAGTCCTCCCACAGACATATTATTATTGTAAAATTAATAGACAAGAATGAATATGTAATTCTTGATAAATACTGAATATTAAAACAAATACGAGTATTGTTAAAATCGTTAGTCATATTTCTCGATTGTATGTCAATCGATGAATTTCTTCGTATTTAATTAAAATGGACAATATTTAGGTAAACTCTATTTTGTCTATGTACCATATATCTATATAAAATGCATAAAGTATTTTTGTATTAAATGGCAAATGGCTGGGATGAATGCCAACACGATTTCCAACGTGAAGGCTTGCTCGGCCATTTCCACAGAACAGCAGCTATCTTCACACCGTATCTCAGCGCCCTCGATTGCCCTTAGGGTTCCGTGCCACATGCGCCCCTAAACACTCCCTTAGGGCAACCACCCACCCACCCAGCCGCAGTCAATTCCCCAGCAGCCGTCACTGATAAATCACATTTATTACTGGATGATGCTGGAGAATAATAATTAAACCAATTCGGGATCGAGAGTCAGAGATGATAATGTTCAATATTATCTACGGAATACGTTCTATTATTGCCAGTTTCGCGTTTCAATTATGGTCTCTTTTTTTATGATATAAAAAAAAATTGAAGGAAATAGAATTGAAATTTGAGTTTTGTCAACAATTAAACATGTAAACTATAAAATATTGTATATTATACAATATGGCCAATAAAAAGAGATCAATTAGATTGTACTGTAATATTTTTTCCCAATGAAAATCAAAAAATTACTCATATACCTTTATAATATTTTTCCTTTTAAAAATGGGACAAAAAGATATTTTTTTTCTTTCAAGATATTTTATCAAAATTATATCCTTCCATCTTAATATATAATAAAATTTAATTTGTATATTCCAGTCAAAATTGAAAATTACTCAGGCGAGACTTTATAATATTTTCAACCATTTCTTTTTAAAAATATTTTTTTTTCAAGCAATTTTAACAAAATTATATTTTTTAATCTTTATATAAAATACATATTTAAATAAAAGTATAATTTTCATGGAAATGAAATTTTATTTTCCAATCAAAATCGAAAAATTTCCTGGCGCTTTGCAAGATTTTTTCTAACTTCACGAAGAAAAATATTTTTTTATAGATATTTATAGCAAAAAATTGTTTTTAATATCTACATAAAATACTCATTTAAATATAAATTTAATTTAATATTTCAAAATACATCTAACTATTTTTAGTAGGGACCACCGAAGGTTTTTGTGGGTAGTCACCAAAATTTGACATTCGACTTAATTATAATATTTTACCTCACCTTTATGCCACTAGTTTTCTTTTCTAAAATTAAGCCAAGATACTTTTAATTAAGTGCAAAGTTGGCGATTAATCTGCTTGTGACAATTGGAATCTAATATTATATGTAAACATGAGCGTCTTCTCATGAGATGCAACGCATAATCTTGTCTACCCAAGAAAGCAATAAATTTCGGGTTTTCAATATAAACATTTAAATTAATCAATTGCAGATGCGGGTGAATTAACCATCAATAGTCTCAAACGTAAACATTTTAAATCTTATCTCTTTTCAAGTGACGCCTGTCGCGTCTGCATTCAATTCTTCTTGGCTTCACCAAGGTTGCCTATCCTACAGGTGTTCTCACGCACAGTCATGGATTTAAGAGAAATGTTACTACTTTGGCTAGTGAGGAGGCTTTGGGAGAGTTCATGGGAACCAGTCAGAATTTAATTTGAAAACCATATTTATTAATTAAGGGGTGGCCACAAGGGGGAGGGGGGGTTATGACCTAGATGAGATGAGACCTGAAGATTACACTCTATAAGTACACTCAACAAAACGAATTCCCAGCTTACTATTACATCAAAATTAATTTACCTATATTCATTTTAATGTTTGAGCCCAAATATCTGATAAAATATTTATAATTAAAAAGACAGATGATGAAGGCCAAACCTTCAAAAATATAGTCTATAACAAATAAATAAATATAATATAATTATTTTAATTTTAATTAGAAATATTCTATGTATTATTTAACTAGATCAAATCTAGTATTTGAACCTATAAAAAATAATATAAATAATAAATTATATTTCCATATTTATTTTTAATGTGTATATCATTGGCGGTTGGTGACTTTTCAACCAGGGAATGCTGTCTAAAAAGGTACCCTTCATTTTTTGAAATTTTATTTTAATATTCGCTATTTTGTGAAAATTTCATCGAATACGTCATCATTTTCGTTATTTTTCAAATTTACCATTAGACTTTAAAAAATATATTTTAGGACCGCCCCAAACGAATACTGCTTTGTGTGAGTGAGGGTAGGAGTCAGAAATTAAATCTTGGGACTTCAATTCCACTGTCCCTAAGATGGAAATCGACCATATTCTACAATGAATCAGCCTGTCTTATAAGAAAATATTAAATTTCTCCTAATTCTATTGATATAAGCAAGCTATGACTTATCTTTCGCACTCTTAGTTATTTCCCATATTATATATTGAGAGTTCTTTGAAATGGATTATTCCAAATATTCCCGAAACATCTTTATTTATTCCTTTTTTGTATTATTTCTATTTTACTAGTTCCTCAGCGAGAAAATTTTTTATTCGATTAAAACTTGTTAAAATCGTAAAAATTCCATTCAGGGCGTCCTCTAATTCTATTTTGTTGATTCCTAGAGGAGGTTTGCTAAGATTTGCCGTTGACATTGCCCTTCTAGGAAAAAAGAATTAGATGAGGCACTGAATGGAATTAACCACATCCTAATAGAAGAAATCAAAATGAAAATAAACAAGAATAAAACCAAGGTCCTAGTTTGTACAAAAAAAGAACAAACGAGAGAAATGCATCAAAATTAACCAAGAAAATCAAGAAGGAGTAAAGGAATTCCGCTACCTAGGAAGTAATATAACATGGGATGGGAGGAGCGAAAACGAAATTAAAACAAAAATTGCCCAAGCAAAAATGGGGTTTAATTCAAAACAAAAACTACTATGCTCCTCCTCAATCAGCTTAGAAAATAGGAAGATGCTTTTGAAGACTTATGTATGGAGAAAAGCCATGTACGGGTGGGAAACCTGGACAATTAGAAAAAGAGATTAGAGGCTTTCGAAATGTGGCGCTACAGAATGAGACAGATTAATATCAAATGGATGAATAAAATTACAAATGAAGAAGTTCTTGGAAGAATCGGAGAAAGAAGAACCTTGTGGAAGAGTCTGAAGAAGAGAAGAAGTCAGATGATGGGGCACACACGGGGGACTGCTTAGGGATATCTTAGAGGGGGGAGAAAATGGGAAGGCCCAGATTAGAATATTAATTAGGGATATGGGATGCGAGACATTTAGAGAGGTCAAACAGCTGGCGGGGGACAGAGCCGAGCGGAGAGAGATTGTTGCATCAAACCAGTCTTAGGACTGTATACTCAATGATGATGAAAACTCGTCTGAACTTGTCTTTGACATGCTTGAACTAGAATATATACCAGGCAAAACCTTCAAAGGTTCTATCGGCACCCTTTTCAGAAAAATCATTCATTTTAATTGCTCATTAAAACTATTTAACAATTTTATTCATTTCGAGAACCAATATACTTTTCAAAATAAAAAATGTTTTTAATAGAAATATTTTAAATAACGAATAATAATTTGAAAATGTAAAGATCCTGCTAAAATTTTGAAGTTGACCTTATATACATATTTATGAAATTGCTCTAAATGTTTGAAATTTTATCAATGCTACGAATCAATAGCATCCATAGACCGCATCCCACTGAAATATATGTTTGTATGTATACCGTATGTTTATTTGCATCAAGCATAGGACAACCTCATTGGTTTCACTTTATGAATCAACAATTCTTCTACTCTCGGCAAAACAAAATCTTGTGATTTTCTTAAAAATTTAGTAACTATATTTCTATTGGCCAATTTAAACTCATATATGTTCTGTAATTCAGTCTTTAAATTCCTCGTAATGTAAGGGCTATATGTAGGTAATTCTAATAAAATAATTATTTCACGAAATTGAACCAAATTATTAACTACTATTTGTTTCTGTTCATACAACAAAGTTTGATTTGAAAAATGTACCTCAGGGGTATTCGTTTCGCGAGGACTTTTTTACCCTCATGGTGAGACCACCACGTAGAAAATGCATGAACTGCATATGCCTGATTTATCCCCAAAAACTCATTTGTTCTGGCTATAAACAACAAATTTATAATTATGTATAATTACTCATCGTATGGAAACTACACTGTGTTATTGTTGTCAAATAAAGTAAATAGCCCTGGGTTCATAAACAATAGACAAATTGCAAAAAAAATTTAAAAACACCTAAATTAAAGGGATATTCTTATCTAGTCTTCCTATTTTTTTTCTATTATCAAAAATTATGAAACAATTAAATATTACCGAAATAAATTAAGGAATCCGTGTTTTCTAATAAAGAATAAATTTTCATTACAGATTTAAAATTTGTTAAATACAGGGTGGGGCATAAAAGATCTACCACATTTTGAAGAGGTATAAAAAATGATAAAATTTTAACAAGTAAAAAACTGAATATATTGTTGAAAAGAACATAAAATAATTTTTTTTGTAAATGTGTTTTAAACATTTTCAGGTAAAGGGGGGGGGGCTGGAGAGGGTCAAAAATGAAAATTCTAGCCCTTTCGACTAAACTCAATCAAATTTTGTCTACATATTCTGTGGGTCCCAAAAAGGCAAGAAATGCATAAACTAACCATCCGAGATGAGGGGGGGGGGGTCAAAAATGAAAATTCTAGCCCTTTTGACCAAACTCAACCAAATTTTGTATACATACTCTGTCGACCCCCAAAAGACTAGAAATGCAAAAACTAACCAAATTTTGTATACATAGTTTGGTCGTTTATTTTCATTTTTGACCCTCCCCCCATTTTGAGAGGTTAGTTGATGCATTACTAGCCTTCTGGGGATCCTCAGAATATGTATACAAAATTTGGTTCAGTTTGTCGAAAGGGCTAGAATTTTCATTTTTGACCCCCCCCCCCCTCCTTTTTCGTCTGATATAATGTTTAAAACAGATTAAAAAAAAATATTTTATTTTATTTTCAAAAATATATTCATGTCTTTTCTAGTTAAATTTCATTTTTTTACTTCAAAATGTGGTAGATGTTTATGCCCCACCCTGTGTAATAAATTTCATTAAAAAAAATATGGGACTATTTCTAAAATCAATTCTTATTTCATCATTCTTGTTAGGAAGCTATCTTCAATTTTTTTTTTTAATTTTCGATTTAAAATTTAAATTTGTTTTTTAAAAAATTAACTAGTCGATTTAAGCCTATTTCATCAATACGAGTGTCACTCATGGTATAAAGCTAAATCTATTTATTTATATATCTATCTTTATTTTTCATTGTAAGGATATCTCAATATTTCAATATCTATATTATTAATATATAGATAGATGTTAAAAAATTTCAATATTCAACAGGATAAAAATATGTCAAAAAAAAGAGTTATTGACAATAAATATTTATTTAAGTCTTGAACTTCACTTTCAATAGGATATACTCGTATATAGTTGTCAAAAGGTGTTCGCCCTTTAGAATTTATATATATTATACTTTCTCTCTTCATATATAATAGATATAGCTATAGAAAAAAATATATTTAGTATAGAAAGGTGAAGGCATCTATGGGATCAATAGTTATAAAAAATAACAATAAATAAATATCTACAAATTCTATGTCCGAGTATAAAATAAATAATTTGTAATCTTTCAATAAATATTTTATTATTCTTTTTAATATATTAGAAGCAGGGGCGGATTTAGGTTCTTGTGGGGCCTGGGCTGGGGGATATTATATCCACTCCTGCTTAAAAAATAAGGATACCGTAAAAAAACATAGACATATTTTTTCTATTCATTTTACAGAAATTACATAACATGTTCATACCTACAGGCTAAACATGACCAAGTTTTAGAACTTAAATAGTTTACTAATATTTTTAATAGCATAATCTTTAAGATACTTCCAGAACTTAGGTGACTTAATTTTTTAAATTACTTTTAAATTGAAAGGTTTTTTAGTCACAAACTAATAAAAAACAATAATTAATTAAATTATTGTCTTTTATTAGTTTGTGACTAAAAAAACTTTCAATTTAAAAATAATAATCTATAATGATTTAATATTAGGTTAACGATTTACATTTTAAATTGAATCGTAAAATAATTTATAAACAAAAATCATTTTCTTTACTTTTAACATTTAGAGTGTTCTTTGATACCTCGGGGCCCTGGACTCAAGCCCTATTAGCCCTTACATAGATCCGCCTCTTAGTAGAAGTTCAGTATTATTTAAAAGAGAGAACTAACTACTCGAACTATGCAACTTGATTTCGTATGCGGATCAATTTAAGTTAAATTTAAGTTATATAAGAGAAAATCCGAATAAAACAGTGTTCTTTGATTTACCACATAGCTAAAAGGTAATCGATTTGCTTAAACTTAATATGAAAAAATTATTATTAATATTATTTATATATCTAATTGTCTTATAATGACCCAACCAATTTTATTCTAATAAATAAATATTAATTAAAATTAAAAATAAATCTTTAAAAATTGTCGGAAAACGTGAAAATAGCTTAAAATAACAGTAGGCCAAAGTTCAACCAAAATCTTCTTATGATATCTCCAGTCGATATTTAACGTAAGACTAAATTTAATTTTCTTGTAATTTATCGAGTTTAAGTTATTGTGGTAACATACAGCCAGACCATTGCTATCGGATTTTTTTTTTGAAGTTCTATGAATATTGCGATAAATGTATTCAATTTTAAAATTAATTTTATATATAGCCTAAGCTTTGGCGTTTAGTTTGTGCTAAGTTTCCTAATACATAGGCAACAAAAATAAAGTGCAGGCGTCTTGGTTGCATAACCTGAGATCACAGGCGCTCCCATTAATCTCCTCACAAGAGATTATCTAAATTAATTTAAAAATGTTTTGAATTCGAATCATAATTTAAATGATTTATTTATATATATATTTATTTATATACATATATTAATAAATAATTAAATAAATTAATAATTTTTAATTGAATTAATATGTTTTGTCTATAATTCGTAAATAATTCTCTGAAGTAGCATCGAATTATTTATTTATTCATTTATATGGTATAAACGAATTAATATTAATTAATTCAATTAAATGAAAAACCATAATAAAACAACGGAATTATTTATTAGATATTGGTAAAACATATTAAATAATCAAAATGTTTGAAAAAATTATTATAATCTAAATAAATTATTTATTTTAATAATATTATCAATGTAATTCTCATTTGGATTTATAAAATCAATTTTTAGTCTCTTAAAATTAAATAGTCAAATGATTTCTTTTAAATCTTATACTGATCTCTAGATATATTGTAATTGTGTAGGAAAAAATTATTTTTAATACTTAGTTATTTTTTAATATTTCATAGACAGCCTATGATTATTAAATAAATACTAATAATTAAAAGCAAGATAATAATTAAGACGTACAAAAATTCTTTTGTAGTGAACAAATATATCAATATTTATTATTATTCAGTTCCATAATCATTATTAGATGTAAAAAAATCAGAGGAGAAAAAGGAAACAATTTAACACCGTGTTAAATCATATGAACAATTGCAACGTTTCGCCAATTTATTGTGGCTCTTTACAAAAAATATATACAAATGAATCACTCACATTCATTAAAATAAACCCAGGCATGAACTGATGAAGCCACAGTAAATTGACGAAACGTTGCAATTGGTCGTATGACTTAAACACGGTGTTTAATTGTTACGTTTTTCTTCTGATTTGTTTCATCTAAATACTGATTATGGAACTAAATATAAAGAGATATTAAGTATTATTTCAAAAAATCTGCAGATGGACATATTTATGAGTGATTAAAATTTATTTGCACATCTATCTCAAAAACCAATATCAAAATGAAATTTAAAACTAAGTTACTATTATTAAAGGGCCGTTTCGGGGAAACATATAGGGCTTCTCTCTGCTGAACAGAAGCCCCGAGTTCAAGCTTCGTTCATTCAATCGGTTATTTAAACCCAAGAGAAATAACAAAATAACAAGACTGATGATCAAGCTCAAACCTAACAACTAAATTGTGCATATGGTATATAGATTTGTTATATTGATTTAAAAATGGTGTAAGCCCATTTTTTTTTAGTTATTTCGAGATATTTTATAAATTTATATTTTTATAAATACATATACACTGCGCTTTAAAAAAAGTGGACCACTTGAAATCATTTTGAACATTTTTAAATTAGGCACGGGTTCAAACTCTTGGATTGGTCAGCTTGCTGTCCGGACTTAAATTCCATTAAGCATGTATGGGACATACTGGGGAGGCGAGTCCATGCTAGAGACCCTGCTCGAGAGACCATCCAGCAGCTCCGAGACTTCCTGAGTGGGAAAATCTGGACCATATGCAGGTTGTACGCCTAATCAGAAGTATGGTTAAGAGGCTGGCGGCTTTGATTCAGACGAGGGGCGGTAATATTTATTCCTTACTAGAACTTGAAATGTTTGAGAATTTTGTGATAAAAAAAAGTCAAAAAAAAATCAAAAATTTTGTTTTTGTATATTTTTAGTACCTACTTAAGAATTTTATTCATTGTGATATTGTTTAAAAATAATTCTACATGTAGTTTAAATAAAAAATATAAATTTTGATATTTCATTGAAAAAACGAATTCATGAGGATAATATTCCATTGACTGAGATATTATGAATATGAAAAGAATACATCTATGTCTAATTAAAACTGTTATTTACTCATTTTTTCAAAATTTCTGAACATACACCACCTTCAAAATAAACAGTCCATTATATTACAAGGCATTCCACGCCAAATAGTACGGTTTGAAAAATTTAAATTTTTGATTTCCTTCATTTTTTTATATTTTTTAGTACCCATCAAAAAACTCTTCCTGATAAATTTTGAAATTATTTTGATCACCGGTTTAAAAGATATCGAATTTCGGTTTTTCGCTCATAACTTCTTCAAAAATAGTCCAAATTCAATTTTTTTTTTTTTTTAATTTTTGTAATGCGATTTTTTGAGTTTGAAAAATTTAATCTTATTTTTGACACTGCATGTATTCTTCGATTTTTTTGAAAAATTTTTATTTTAACTTCTATTCATTCTACAAAGTTTAAAAGCGGATTGATAATAGTCCTATGATAGTTACTATTTTTTCGATTTTTGATTTTGATTTTTCTTTCAATAATTTAAAATACTAATTAATTATTTTAAAGATCTGTTAACGATAAAAATCAAAATTCAAAATAACTAAAAAAGAGGACTGAATATCAAAAAGTGGTTTTATTAATGGTTAATAGAGAATAAAATTTAATTCATAAGCCATGAGAGGCAAGCTCATTAAAACGGTATCTGGATATTTCATGGGTGATTAAAATAGAATGGTGTGTTGTAAAAAAATTTAAATTTAAAAATTATAAAACTTAGAAAGCAGAATTATAGTATAAGAATGTAAATTTTAAAATAAATTCTAAATAAATACATTTCTCAAACTCAAAACGTTCAAAACAGAAAAGGTGAAGTTTAAGAATTGTATTATATATTAAATATATGGGTAGAAATATAATAAGGGTCGTTTTTACCTTTGATTGGCTGTACTTGGTCAGCGATGTCGTCTCGTGCATTTCTTGACAGTAAATGAATCTAAGAATAAGTATTGAAAGAATCCCGTTTAGCGAAAAGATAATTCGCCCGGCCAATATTCTACGAAATATTTCGATAGAAAATCATTGAAGAAATTCTCAAATGGACTTTTTATACAATTCAATGCTCTTTAATGATTATGATTCAATTCTTAAATAATTATAAGAAGTTTTAACACGATTTTATTTAAAATCTGACCCCCGGGGGTAGAGACAAATTAAAAAAAAATATAACTAGTATCGTAATTAGGCTTATGGCTAGAAAGGCCGAAAAGCCAAAAAACAAAAAACAAAAAAAAAACACGATTTTATTTGTGAAAATATGTAGAGTGGTAGGAGTCAATGAAAATTACCAAAATATGGATGAATAATTAAAAGATACATTTTCAAAAAATTGAGAGAATATTTTTAAATAAATAAAAAAACGAATAAGTTGTATTATTATTATTTAATTAGACTGACAAATTGTGTACATATTTACCGGCGTCCCCACACGTCTATGGATGATGTGGATGCGGCGCATCCTAAAATTTCAAACATTTAGATTATTTTCATAAATATAACATTATTATAAAGGTCGACTTCGAAATTTCAAGAGGATCTATAAATTTTCAAATTATTATCCGTTATTTTAAATATTTATATAAAAAACATTTTTTGTTTTGAAAAGTATATTAATTCTCGAAGTGAAATTAAATTGTTGCATAGTTTCAAGGGGGCAATAGAATGAATGATTTTCCCAAAAGGGTGCTGTTAGAGGGTTTGAAGTCTCTGCCTGGTAGATATGTTTTCCAGTTCAAGAATGTCAAAGACAAGTCTAGACGAGTTTCGGTCGAATAAAAATTGTTCTCGCTGAACTATTATTACAAAAACTATTATTATAAAAAAGATAATCTTTGGACTAATCCATTTGTAAGAACTCTCAATATATAAGATTGGAAATAACTAAGAATGAAATAGACAATAAGTCATAGCTTGCTAGAATTAATTCCTGACTCCTATTCTCACTCACACGAAGCAATTTGGGGCTAAGTTCCCAAAATATATTTAAAAAATCTAATGTTAAATTTGAAAAATAACGAAAATGATGGCGTATTCGATGAAATTTGCAAAAAAAAAGCAAAAAAAAGCAAAAATTAAAATAAAATTTCAAAAAATTAAGGTAGATTTTTGGACAACATTCCCTGGTTGAAAAGTCACTAACCGCCACTGGTACCTTGTATGAGGCATTTCACGCCAAATCGGACGGTTTGAAAAATTTTAATTTTTGATTTCCTTCATTTTTTAACATTTTTTAGTATCCATCAAAAAACTCTTAATGGTAAATTTGGAAATTTTTTTTAAAAGATCAAATTTCAGTTTTTCGCTCATAACTTCTTCAAAAATGGTCCAAAATCAATTTTCTTTTGTTTTGAAATGTTTGTTTTTACATAGTTTTTAGAAAAAAATACAAAAAAATTATTTAAAATATTTTTATATGCAATTTTTGAGTTTTGAAATTTTAATATTTTTTTGAAACTGTATTTAGTCTTCGATTTTTTTGATAATTTTTTATTTTAAATTTCTATTCATTCTATAAATTTTATGACTATGATAATTATTATTTTTTTCGATTTTTGAAAATTTCAAAAAAAATTTATTCGCTAAAACAACTTTTTGGTATTGAGTTCTCTTTTTTTAGTTATTTTGAATTAATTTTTATCGTTAACAGGTGTTAAAATAAATAATTAGTATTTTAGTTTGTTGAAAGAAAATCAAAATCACAAAGTAGGTGTGTAAAAAAACAAAAATCTCAAAAAAAAATTTGAATTTGGACCTTTTTTAAAGAGAAAACCGAAATTTGATATCTTTTAAAACGGTGATCAAAAAAATTTCAAAATTTACCAGGAATAGTTTTTTGATGGGTACTAATAAATGAAGGAAATCAAAAATTAAAATTTTTCAAACCGTCCGATTTGGCGTGGAATGCCCCATATGTATATCTATATGTTTATTTGTATCAAGCAGGCGACCACCTCATTGATTTCTCTTCATGAAAAAAATAAAAATTCAATTAGTGGTGTCACTAACAAGCATCGCTGCTATTTATCTGATTCATTTTTTTTTGTCTTCAATACGTTCCAAATGCATTTGCCCTTTTTTTGCACTGTCCTACGAACGTTTTTCTTTTTCTTTTTTCACCCCTTTACTCCGACAACCCTTAACTCGATCACTCCCTTTTCTTGCTTTTTTTTCCTATTCGTTTTTTTCTCTCTATCTCTCTAGCTGGTCTTTATTAGATATTCGTAAGAGATACGAAGGGAATAGAATTTAGCCTTTTTAAAATGTATTAGAAAATAAAATAAATCCAATTAGTAAAAGGTTTTTCCTTGTTTGAAAAAACAAACTAGACATCTTACAATTCTCAATTTTTCAAAACTATATATGGTAGAATATTGAAGTATTTAATATACACGTTTTAAATCATTATAATTTTAATAGTTGACATAATTTAGAAATAATAAATAATAATAAAAAATAAAAAGTGATTTTTTTCCGAGTTATTCAAACGGAAATATATATTTCAAACTCTCTATAAAATATACTATTTAAAATTCGTTTAATTTTTTGAAAATTAATATTTTTTTCTTTCGAAATTTTAAATAAAGTCCCACCTTTGTATCAAATAGCCTTTTAAGAGAGGGTTAAAAAAATTGATTTTTTTTTAATTGTTTAATTCTTTAAATACAATTATTTTTTTAAGCAAATTCAAACCATTTATTAGAAATCCAAACTTTTTGGAGGTATGACAAAGAAAATTTGGAAAATAGTTGCTTTAAAAAAGGAAATATAAAGTAACTAGTTATGATGAAATAAATATTTTTGAAAATAGACAATGATACAGATTGTCTTGAAGATGAAATAACCTTGAATAAAAATAAAAAATATAAATGATTATAAATTATTTTTAAAATTTTAATTTTTATTTAAATCAAAGATAATTAATTTATAATTATTTATTGAACACGAACAAATAATATAATATAACTACAATGTTTCCGATCGACTTATTCTGCTATCGCTCTCAAGTATGAGCACCCACTCCGATTATAGGTTAACTGAGGCAATTACGTGTCGGTCAGGCTTATATAGACTCCATGTACAGTCCAGTCAAAAAACCAACACACTGACGACCTCAGCGACCCATGTTGGACTGAGCATTACGTCTTTTTAAAAACCATAAAGCGAAAAATATTAACATATCAAATAATAATAATCAAAATAACAATAATAAAAAACAATTAACTCACATATCAAGAATATTATAGTTTACATAGTTAGATTTTATATTATAAAGTAAATCGTTTATATTATCTACATGAAGTTATCAACCCTGATATTTTTAAGTTGGCAACCCTGATATTTACATTATCTGCATGAAGTTAGCAACAAGATACTAGTATTTGTGAAGTCTATATAAGCCTGACCGACACATGGTTGGCTCAGTTAACTTATAATCGGAGTGGGTGCTCATACTTGAGAACGATCGCAGAATAAGTTGTTCGAAACGTCGTAGTTATATTGTATTAATTATAATTAATTATGTGTGATTTAAATAAAAATTCAAATTTTAATCAAATTAATCACAAAAATAAAATCTTCAAAAGCTTCATTACTAATAAAGGATTTTTGTTTTTAAATTATTTTTAGTAAATATTTTAATTGTATATTTATTTGTATAATTTTAATATGATAAATTTGATCTTTACTTTTTTCATAGTAATAGAAGTATTCGATAACATTTATAATTATAAAACAAGTTTTCACCAAAAGGCTTGAAAACATGTACGCCAGAATGTTCACTTTTACCATTTTTTCTTCCTTAAATTCGTTATTTTAAAAAGTGTGTAAAAGCGAATTCGTGTAAATAAATTACCGTGTAAATTGGGATGTACATAATTGTTTTTAAATAAAAATCTATCAAACAATGTTTTAGTTTATATTTCCAGAATAAATTTTACGGATATTAAATTGTCAATAAATCTATTAACGAATTCTGTGTTTGAGTTTCTTTTGCACCCCTCGTTAAGAATTCGTCACACAAATTGAGGGATTCGGTTAAAGTGAATTATTCTAATGCATTTTGGCGGTGAGCTTTTGGGGAAATTGTATATGATGCGATTTTTTCTTCTACCCTGTGCCTATGCATAATACGAGCCAATAAGAGTAGCTAGAAAAGCAGGGGTAGGTTGGTCGAGGGGTAGGTTGGGACGAGGCAAATCCTGAATTTTTATCTCAAGTGCATCGCCAGATGTTGGCATAAAATAGCCGCCACCCATCCCAAGTACTAGACACGCTGACAGAGGATTATTTTGATTTTTCCTGGATGAATGAAAACGAGGGCCCATCTTTGATGATATCATCTCTTTGAATTTCAGCACAAATTCAATCAAACCGCACAGATTCTATTAATTTTTCGGTGGATATATCTATGATATATCTCTTTCATGACTAAGCAGGGGATTTTTTCACAAGATTATTTTTCAACATTAATATCTATATGTTTAAAATAAATTATTGTTTTTTTTTTTTTTTTTTTTTTTGTAAAGAGATGAATAGAATTTTTTAATAAAAATCATAAAAGGGCATCCAAGGGGTGTCAGCTAAAGTCACATTAAAGATATTCTAAAATTTTTTTAAAAAGTCAAGTAGTTGTTCAAATGGAATTATCAAATGAACAGCAAAAAAAAAAAATGGTGATTTGAATCAATTTTTTTTTCATTGTGAAATTCTCTCCTTTTATCTTTAAAAAAGGGTGAACATATACATATACTTATATATATGGGACATTCCAGGCGGACGGTTTGAAAAATTTTAACTTTTGATTTCCTTTATTTCTTGACATTTTTTAGTACCCATCAAAAAACTGTTTAGTGTGATTTTTGAGTTTGAAAATTTTAATCTTGTTTTTAGAATTGTATGTAATATACTCTTTTTATTGGATAATTTTTTATTTTAAACTTCTATTCATTCTACAAATTTTAAGAGCAGGTTTGATTGTGGTCCTATGATAATTACTATTTTTTTCGAATTTGATTTTCTTTCAAAAAACTAAAATACTAATTATTTATTTTAAACATCAGTTAACGATAAAAATCAATTCAAAATAACTAAAAAAAAGAGAACTCAATAGAAAAGAGTGATTTAAATAATGGTTAGCGAATAAATTTTTCAAAAATCGAAAAAATTAGTAATTATCATTGGACCACAATCAACCCGATCTTAAAATTTGTAGAATAAATATAAGTTTAAAATAAACAATTATCAATAAAATCGAATAATACATACAGTTTCAAAAACAAGGTTAAAATTTTCATACTCAAAAATCGCATATAAAAACACTTTAAATAATTTTTTTGTATTTTTTTGTAAAAAGTATGTAAAAAAATCAAAAATTAAAAAAAAATTGAATTTTGACCAATTTCGAAGAAGTTATGAACGAAAAACCGAAATTCGATATCTTTTAAGCCGGTGATCAAAAAAATTTCAAAATTTACCAGGAAGAGTTTTTTAATGGGTTCTAAAAAATGTAAAAAAATTAAGGAAATCAAAATTTAAAATTTTTCAAACCGTCCGATTTGGCGTGGAATGACTCATATAATATATCAGTGGCGTCTGGTCCCTGGATGCTGTGGCTGCGACGCATCCCTATAATTTCAAACATTTAGAATATTTTCATAAATTCAGGAGGATCTTTATATTTTCAAATTATTACCCTTTATTTCAAATATTTTGTTCTCTAAATGAAATGAAATTGTTACATATTGGCAATTAAAATGAATGATTTTCCAAAAGGGTGCCGATAGAAGGTTTAAACTCCCTGCCTGGTATCTCTTCCAGTTCAAGCGTGTCGAAGACAAGTCCTGTCCTGTTTTAGTCGAATAAAAATTGTTCTCGCTGAGGAACAATGGCGTAGTGGGGGGGGGGGGGGGGACTTCTCTGAGGGCGCTAATCGTTACTCTGACCAAGATTATTTGAATTAAGCGATTTTTTTCTTTTTTCTATGTAGACACCGTGTCCATTAAAAAAAAAACAAAATGCGTTTTTTACAATTTTATTTATAGAGTTGACCAACAAAAAATAAATTCTAACTTGAATCAAGCAAAACATATATTTTAAATAATACAATGAATATTGTACATAATAATATTTTATTTTAAAATTATTTCGCGACGGTGTATATTAAATAACCCCCTCACCCCATATTAAATAACCCCCTCACCCCATTAAATAACCCCCTCACCCCACCCCGAAACCCCTCCAGCACCCCCACCCCCGCACCATGCAGCCGTTCCCAACCCACGCACCCATACCACCACCCGCACCCCATCCACCCTGGACCCCTTCTAGGAAGCAATAAAAAAGAATTAGAGGACGCCTTGAATGGAATTAACCAAATCCTAATAGAAGAAATCAAAATGAAAATAAACAAGAATAAAACCAAGGTCCTAGTATGTACAAAAAAGAACAAACGAGACAGGAATGCATCCAAAATTAACCAAGAAAACCTAGAAGGAGTTAAGGAATTCCGCTACCTAGGAAGTAAAATAACATGGGATGGGAGGAGCAAAAACGAAATTAAATCAAGAACTGCCCAAGCAAAAATGGGGTTTAATTCAAAACAAAAACTACTATGCCCCTCCTCAATCAGCTTAGCAAACAGGAAGTTGCTATTGAAGACATATGTATGGAGCATAGCCATGTACGGGTGTGAACAGGCCCGTGCCTATGTATAAGGCCGTCTGCGTGCAAGTGTGTATGACCGCCTCCAAGATAATATCTTATAACGGGTCACCCATATCTTTTTGACGATTTCAGAATCGAATAACTCGTTATGTAATCAGTCAAAAATAATGAAACAAATTTTAAAATGTAAAGAATTTATGGAAATTTAAGAACGAAATACAATATTAGATAAATGATAGCCGTCTACCGCCATACATGACTTCACTCTATTCTAGACAATCAATTCTTGATCACAGAAGCTCCGGAGAAATCTTTGAAATTTCGTCAGTAATCCGATGTTTTAATTGCTCTAAATCTCGTGGACGATTCGTGTATAATCGGCCTTTCAAGTAAGCCCACAAAAAAATCTGGGGCGGCGAGGCAAATACTGTATATAGTACAGTAGGGACTCTCTGTCTTTTTGAGAGTTCCAGATTTTTAGAGACCTTTTTTTTTACAAATTTCATATTTTAATCTCATAAAAAAAAAAAAATTGTTATAAATTCCCTGGCGATTTGGCCGCCTGCGTGCGGCGCACGCAATGAACACCCGCTAGGCACGGGCCTGGATGTGAAACCTGGACAATTGGAAAAGCGGAGAGAAAGAGATTGGAGGCTTTCGAAATGTGGTGCTACAGAAGAATGATGAATATCAAATGGATGGATAAAATCACAAATGAAGAAGTTCTTGGAAGAATCGGAGAAGAAGAACCTTGTGGAAGAGTCTGAAGAAGAGAAGAGGTCAGATGATGGGGCACACACTGAGACATGGGGGACTGCTTAGGGATATCTTGGAGGGGAGGTGGGAAAGAAAAGGGGAAGGGGAAGAACCAGATTAGAATATTTCAACCAAATAATTGGGGATATGGGATGCCAGACATTTAGAGAGGTTAAACAGCTGGCGGGGGACAGAGTCGAGTGGAGACGGATTGTTGCATCAAACCAGTCTTAGGACTGTATACTCAATGATGATGATGATATTAAATATAATAAACTCAAACTGAAATGAAAAAATAAATTATGAAAATTGGTAAAATAAATAAAAAAATTTTCAATAATCAAAACACAATTTACATCGGCCTTATCAAATGCTGCAAGTTCCATTAAACAATTATTATTACTTTCCGATATCGTCAAAAATTCAGTCTTTAACATTAAAAAAGTTTCAAATCTTTCAGTTAAAGTTTTTATAAAAATATCCAGGGCGACATAAAAAGTATTCGCTTTAAATTTTTCAGTTATAATCATCTGGTCGTTACATTTTTTGGCTCTTTTAATAGCATTAAACCAAAATTGAGAAATTATTTAGATATTAATTAAAAAAATTAATTTGTGTAAAACTCAAAAATTATTCCAATATACATAATATACTGAATTAGGTAAGATTATCAACTTTCGTTTATCTCTTTATCTAACATTATTCGTATTAATAATAAGAGTAGTGGGTCCCTGATATACGTTTACATCGAAAAAGTCCGAACATTAGCGGAAATGCACGAACGGAATTTTGACATTAATTAATAAATTGTTATACGTAAGTATCTGGAGCTCTTCGAAATATTAAAGCTAATGACCTCAAATTTTCAAACCAATACCATTCAATCAGTCAAATTTACCCGAAAAAAAATTAATTTTCCCCTATTAAACTTTATAAGCGAAAGTGAAAAATCGGTTCTTTGAATTTTAACTTCAATTTATATTATTCAATATCTAATATTGTAAAACCTATATACATACATATTATTTATTATTTATTTACTTATTTTTTTATTTACGAAAGGTCATGCATTTTTTCTCAACTTCTTTTACTCTTTGTGATTCTCATTCTGTTTTCATATTGTTTTAGTTAAACAAAGAAAATATGAAAAAAAACATCGAATCTTCCAAAAGTTGTAAACTTTAGCAATTTCACTCAAAATAAGAGATTATATACGTACATATATATATATATATATATATATATATATATATATATATATATATATATATATATATATATATGTTGTTGTTTTTTTACTACTTTATTTCAAATCAATAGCTTCTCCTACCTCCGGCCAACTTTCGCTTTTGTTTGCTAGAACAAGAGTAGAAATAAAAATAGATTATTTTTTTTATTTTTTGAACTTGGATAGCAAATCACCTAAAATAGATATGTTTACCGCAGGAAGACTATTTATTTTATGGGGTGTTATTTTCAGACCCTTAACTTTTTCTTTTCTTTCGTATTTTCAGTAACCCTTTAAATAGGGGTGTGTTTCACTTGAATACCTTTTTAGTGTGTTTACACCTTTCTGAACAATATTTCATTTCTTACTTTAACTTATATAGAAAAAGTGTTGTAGTAAATTGACATTTTCAACTGTAATGATTTTAATGTAAATTTGAATTTTGATTTTTAGATTTTAACTTTGAGATATGATAGGTTTTATAGTAAAAGTATAATTACTGATGATTGATTGGAAGGCAGTCCAGGAATAAATAAAAATATTGTTTTCAATAAAATAGTATTTATTAGGTTTTATTTTTTGCAGTTTATTAAACCGACATTTCGAAACATCGTAACTTCTTCTTCAGGGTTAAAAGGGTCAATTATTCCTAGACTGCCTTCCATTCAAACCACAACAATAAATTTACAAGTCAGTCTCCGAAGAAAAACTTCAAATGTAAAAGTACAATTTCCAACAAATATTCACACTTTGTGGTTTCCCGAGCCCGTGAAAAAAAAGTGAAAATAAAACTGAGTCTCTATTGATGCTTAAAAATGTTAGTTTAAAGAAATGAAATTTGGAGATTGAGCCATTTATCTCTTCCAAGCAAGAAAGCTTTTGGTCCGAATTGTGACGTCACATGAAAATACATAATTTTGGAATTTGCAAACGAATTTTTTTATCTAAACTAACTAAGATCTACTCATAAAACTAAACCCGTAAAAATTCAATAATTAAGAATTTAAGAGCCTTAGTTATAAATTATTATTGTTCACTTCCATAATTAGTATTAGATATAACAAATCAAAGGACAAAAAGAAAAATAATAATACTTCCTGTTAAATCATACGACCAATCGCAACGTTTCGCTAATTTATTGTAGCTTCATCAGGCTCTATACAAAAAACAAATACAATCGTTAAAATTAACCCTTAGTTATATATTTAAGATATAAACAATGCAATCCCAAACAAGTACTGATTCTTTGTGACGTCACGGCATCTAAAATGCGTTTTAGCCTATTTTCTTTGTATTTTATTGTTTACTTAAACTTTACCGTAAATTTTATTCAAATCATTGCAAATCGAATATGTTTATCAAGAAGAAGGATTGTCTTTTCGCGGGCGCGTTGTTTGAGTTAGATTTTTATTTTAACTGGAAAGTGAGGTTATATGGGGTTGGTAGTTGCGCACAGGGTGGTCTTTCCAATCATCCATCATACGTTTCCGGTTTTATTATAGTCATGTTTTAAAAAGTTCAAAAGGTGTATTAAAATGAGAGATGGAAAAGAGAAAAAGAGGGAGGAAGAATAATAAATCTTGAGGAAATGGCAAAAGTAAGATAGAAGATAGAGGGATAGAACGCATTGATGGAATGATTAATAGATAAAATATTTATTATAGATATTATTTTTCAATTTCATGAATAAGCTTGTCGGACGGAAGATTTAAATTTCAGGCCTCAAAAGAAAAGGCAAGAGAATAGACATATATAAATAATTTGGTCAGTTATTTAGCTCTTGCATTGGATAGTTTTAAATGAACCAAATTAATTGAAAAGATTTATTAGTTGAAGGAGACAATAAAAGAGTCAGTCTTCTCCTGGAATTATAAATTTTTAATTTATTTATAACGAGACTAAAGTTTCGGGACGTTTTCCCTCTTCATCAGTCTATTACAATTGATCCACAGGAATTAATGTATGTTAAATTCCAAAAAAACACACTGTTTTATTGTCTCCTTCAATTTATAAAAATTCTGCTACTCTCGGCAAAAAGAAACTTTCAATTCATTTGAAAATATTTAGTTTGCCGAGATCAGCAGATTCGATAGAGGCAATTTTAAGGGTTCCATAGAAAAGAAAAACTGAACCGTATTAGTTCCGCTAAAATGTTTGTTCGTCCGTCTGTCAGAGCATTGTAATTCGCATACTTAGATAAGATATATAACAGGTGTGGCCAAACATTTAGCTTTTAGGGGCTACTTTTTCCATAAAATATAGTCTGCGGTCGACTATGGATATGGGCAAATAATTTTAAAATTTTAGAAGATAATTAAAGAAGTCATTATATCGCCGATTTAAATTGCAAACCTCCACTTTTGGTCAAAAATTACATTTTCACACTATTAGAAAGAGAAAAACACCTTACATTGGCTTCGAAACACCGCTATTATGCACCTATTTAATTGAAATCACGTGACAAGCAAAAAATTTATGCGTTTTAAGAAAGTTGTGCAAAATATGCTGAATATGAGTTAGCAGGTTTGCAATCTAAGCCTACGATATATTTTTTATTTTATGAATTCCAACAATATTTATTAAAATTTAAAAAAATACAATGTTAAGAAATAAATACCGAACAAAACATATTTTTTATTTTATGAATTCCAACAATATTTATTAAAATTTAAAAAAAAAAACAATGTCAAGAAATAAATACGAACAAAACAAATTTTAAGCATACAATTTTCAACTTTTAACGTTTTCTTTACTTAGACAAAGCTACTGTTGCATTGCAAATAAAACAGATACATTTATCTTTCATCATAGTAAAGAAATAATCTTCTTCCCATCTACTGTGATAATGATACGTTTTTTCCGGCTTGTACTTGGATTATTCATTCTAAAATAATAGGGTTAAATATTATTTTAGAATTTACCTACTAAAGATATTATTACGGAATATTTAAAACAATAACTAACATACTTACTTCTGTTCGCTATCACTGACTGTCACTTTACTATCTAACTCTCTAACACACACTGATACTGATATGCGCCCTGTCTATGTTCGCTACAGAGAAAAAGCAAGTTGAGACACATGGCCACACAGCTACCAACTAGCGCCGACAGAGCGCGTTCAGTATTACTACATTGTTTATCTTATCAGGATAAATATAAACAGTATGTGTATGTTTCACAAATAATTTATTATTGTAAGATTAAATTATAGAATTAAGAATTTCAAACATTTATTTAAGTTAGAACAAATTGTTCAACTTTGGCTTCGCGGGCTACTTTTAAAGCCTTTGCGGTCGACCGGTCGACCGCGGTCGGCTTGTTGGCCATCCCTGGTATATAAGATACTTGAAATTTACAAGTTATATTTATTTATTTTCCCCGAAATCAAAATATGCATTCAAATTTATTTATTGTGGTCGAAAATAAAAGATATTTTACATTTAGGAGTGTGGGGTAACCATGTAAAAATCTCATTATGTAAAATTTATTTAAACTATTTTAAAATAAGGGTGTAGAATGGCAAAATTTCACTTTTTACACGATTATTGTTCTTAGCAGGATTTCTAAACAACTGAACATCAGATTATGAAAAATTCTTTAAATACGCACATTATCTTCTTATCAACGATAAATAAGAATGAATTTGATATCACAAGTATTTTAGAAGAAATAAGGGCTGAAGTCTCGATATAGGAGTCTGACTCGCACTTGTCCGCTTTTTTTAACCAACAACTTACTCATCAGTTGGTCTATAGGTCAGACCTACTGTTTTGTTGTTACCTGTTGTCATACTATATGTATTAAGTCATAAAAAAATAAATAAAAGAAAAAACTCTTTCTAGTATGCAAATGGCTGTCTGTCAAGGTGAATCCCATTTCGAAGGTCAACTTGCTATCGTTAACGTTGACAGCAATTAATATTAATCGAATAAAACTGGAAATAAATAAAAATAAAATTTTGCTATTAATATTGCCGAATCGAAAAGGGGAGGAAAAGTGGGGGTGGATGACATATTTATATGACACCCGGTATCTTATAAATTCCCATCAAAAGATTATTATGATCATTCGTAATTTGACACTTAATTAGTTTCTTTGATACTTTATTATTCAGATTAGAGAGAGAGAGAGAGAGATAAATTTATATATTTTAATTCTTTATGAAAATTTATTTAGTGACCTTTAAGGCTACTAACACAGGAGCTTGAAATGTCATTTGAAAAAATGCCAGCCAATGGACTAGGTATAACGATGAGGTCAGTTTTTTTATTTAAAATATTTTTTTTTTTATAATATCAAGTATAAAATTAAATAAAACGAAATCTCTAAAAAAAAAATTGTTTAAACATTTTTCGAATTTTTTTAAAAAGTAAAACACTGGCTCACCCCTCTCTTTTATTTCTCTCCCTCGATTTTCTAACAATAAAAGATTACATTTTTAAATAAGGTTCTCTCTACAATTAATTATTCAAAATAGAATATGATTAATGTCAATTAATGAGAAAAGATTAATATTTTTTTATTGGTGAAAATCACGATATAGGTGACATCCATTCAAGATATATAATAAGGTAGCCAGAATTCATATACACTCAAAAGCAAATAAAACCGGACACTTGATAATTTTTATATAAAACGAATAAGTACAATATTAAAAAAATATATATATTTCCATATTTTGACTAAATAGGTAATTAAAAAAATATATCTAAAGATAAGCTTTTTAAGTGGGAGAAAATTTTATCTAATTATCGCACGGAGAATTTACCACTCCTCAAGTTGTTAAACACTGAGTAAATTGGGTTTTATCTAACTTTCTGAGATCTGGCTTGTGATTCCAGTTTCTTTATTTCTTTATATTCTATTTAATAATTTACACCCTCTCACTAACGCTTTCGTCATCTCTTTTATCCCTATGACTACCAGAGACGGAAACTCACTTCCAGCCACCTTCTTCTCGGCAACTTATACCCTTCAGCTGTTTAAGACCCGCATTCACAGATACCTTCAACTCCTACCCAGCCCATAAAATCCCCTCTTCTTCTTCTTTTCACGACCGAGGATCCAGGTCTTTAGAGGATGCACCTTTTTGGTGTATCTTCTTCTCACATCAATATCATTAAAATAATGGAATTTAAATTTTTTTGGCATAATAAATTTGATTTTAAAAAACAGAAAATTTTAACGGCTATCTATTAAAATAAAAAAAAAAAACATGATTAATTAAAAAATGTTTCTTTATGTCTTGTATATGAGCTTTTATACGATAAAAGTATGTAAAGTTTCTAAGACAAAGAATAAATGATCCATTTTCATTAAATTCATTTTTTTTTCGATATAATTTGTATTAAGTTTCCTTGAATTAATCGAAACTGTTAACATTTTAAATTATGTCTATTATTATTCAATATATTTTGGTTCAGTTATTTTATGAGAAAAATTATTTTAAATTCATTTTATCAAAAAATAAAAATCATCAAGTGTCCGGTTTTCTCTGCTTTTGAGTGTATATTAATATACTTTTATAATAAATCTTTTCATATTGTCTTGTAAAACTTAACTAAATGACAATCATGCAAAAATTTAAAGTTTATTCTTCTTAGCATATAATAAATTAATTTCTTTTCTCATAGGGTAACCTGTCTAGGTGCCTCATGAATAGTTATATAGGTAGAATGCCTTCCCTATATAGATATATAACATCCGTCACCCCCACTAGCTGCCCTTATTGGAGCTGGAACGTAAATCTCTAGTAAAGGGTGTCTCTGGGTGGAGATAAGCGCTCCAATGACGTCATGGATGGCTGTGATAGCTGCGTGTGGGTGATGGCGACGAAAATAAATTAATTCTGGTCGTTGTGCGGTTGTCACTCTCAATGGATATATATATAATATATATATATATATATATATATATATATATATATACAATGTAAAGATAGATAAAGAGGGAAGATGTGAGAAAAGAGCAATTGAAGGCCTTGGGGGTGAAGGGGTGTAGGGGTGGAAGACAAGCGAGGGGGTGTTGAATCCAACAAGAAAAGAACATCAAAGAAATTATCATGAAAATACACCATGAAGTTTGGACTGAGTGTTAATGTCTTTCGATAATAAATATATAAAGTATATCTGTAGAATATAGGATTTTTTCATATGTGATTAGAATTTAGTAAAAAATGAAATATATTAAAATCAAGTATTTTTAAAAAGCACTTAGTAGATC
>JALMQS010000030.1:22406966-22640434 GCA_024734495.1 Forficula auricularia | reverse complement strand
TTATTTAACACAAAAACGATATCAAGAAATAGAGTTAGAATTCTACACTAGTGCCTTTGTTATATTTTGTTGGCTGCAAATAACTTTTTATTTTTTACATTTATGAATAACTAATTAACTAGACTGTCAAATCTATTGAAAAATGTTTCATTCGATTCATGAAAGTTGAATTATTGATCTATATAAATTTGTTGAAAATGTATAATTTGTATAGAAGTTATAGCCCTTTTAAAAGCTCGGTCCATTTACTTCCATATTAAAAGGACAATTTTCAATAATTTATTTCTCGGTAATGGGACAGACGATCAACTTCAAATTTCGAGAATAAATATTTAATACATCAATGATTCGATGGTAAAAATTTGAGAATTTTCTTATAAAAATGATATACAGTCACGAATCCCCTTAAATGGGCCAGACGTTTTGTTAATTTATTATGACTTACTCATGCTATTCCTGTTACAAATTTAATATAGATGCGAATGATACATTTTAATAATATGATTAATACGCCTTTTGAAATTCTTATTTATTTTTTAATATTTTTATGGATATTTTGTTTTTCAGTAACGTAGATTAAAATAAAGTAAAAAAATGTAATTTTTAGGATCTGAACTGAATTCGTTGTTTCTAAATTTTTCTAACTTATACAACTTTTTCAGAAACTCTCAAAAACTCTCCGACCATAGTAATTTGAAATAAATACTGAACATTAAAAATATATATACTTACTATATATTTTGTTTTTAAGTCATTAAAATAAAAAAGGAAATGACATTTATTATAAATGTATAAATTCTACTAGTAGTTGTTTTCATGCAACAAAGGATAAACATTCAATTGGATATGGAAAAAATTCAAGATTGCCGAAGGTTAATGATGAGACAAAATTAAGTGTTCAAAACGTCCCCAGAATGATAAATAAAGAATGTTCAACCAAAACAAAAAATAAGAACCATTAAAACATAATCAAATTTTTTTAAATGAAAAATATCATTAAGACCATTTTTCAGACAAAGATGAAAAAATCTAAAAATACATTCGTTTTGTCGATTTGAACGTGAACCTTATTGTGATATAATAGCTAACATAAAATTTAAGTTTAATATCCCAGATACTTTAGTTTGGTCGATAGTAGTAGAGTTCGATTGTATTGAAAAAATTTCTGAGAATACTCTCTTGGCATGTAATAATAGTTATTCACGAGAGGGTGAACTTGCAATTGGAATTAGGTGGACACGTCTTTGGAATTATGTGGAATCATTTGGAAATATTTGGAATTACATACTTGGAAATATTTGGAATTATTTGGAAGTACTTGGAAATATTTGGAATTATTTGAAAATATTTTGAAGTACGGGAATTTTTTGGAAATATTTGGAAATAAAAGTGTAAGTGTAAGTAGATGTACACCAGATTAGGTCGCCGTTCACCCCTCAGTTATTCATAACATTTTGGATTATGTAGAGGTCATTCGTGAATTTTTCATTGAAAAAAAAATTAATTTGTCTACATTTATATTTGGTTAAACATGATTTAGAATATTTTATGATTAGTAAGTAATAATTATTATTATAGACATATAAATGTGTGAGTTTTCAATATTACTTTTTGAATTTTATTACTTTAATTTGAAATCATACATTATACATATAAAAATAAACTGCAAAATCAGCTAGAATTTCGATTATTCCTGCTCATTTTCGAATTAAATTGTATATTATTTTTTTATTCATAGTCATTTAGACAACTGCTTTGCTCTTTGACCTTAAAAAATGAAATTTCTTCCTTCTTCCAGGCTTTATTTCTTGCCAGTGCGACTTTTTCTATGCTCTATGCAGCTATGCATTTTCGGGTTTTGATAATTCAAGTACCTAACACCCTCGATCTCTATCAAAACCTCCTCCCCTAGGTAATATTTCCCTGACTTATATTGCTTCTTGTTCTGTTTGTCTTGGATTTGGTGATCTAATTTCGAGATAGCAGCAAGAGTTTAAATACTCTTCACGGACGACAAAACTACTGTGCGAATTCTCATTTGTCGATTATATGAAGTTGATTGTTTAATTAATAAACACTGACAAAGGAGATCCAGGTGTTTACTAGTAATTGCCTCTATTTACTATCACAGTTTTTAAGTCAGTGTTTATTAGTAATTGCCTGTATTTATACTATCACACTTTTTAATCCAAATTTATCTGTACCACATCAAAGCAATGAATACTAAGTAAACCTCTATAACCACTTTAAACCCAGTGTATCCTAGTGATAGCGAGTAAACGCCAGCGAATTGGTATAAATGAATAAAACACACGTTTAGGAGATGTAATATAATATAATATAGTTGATAAAGAGTTAAGAGCGTGTTACAATTATGAATGTATGTGTCAGAACAAAAGAAGTCATGGAAGTAGTATAAAGATAAGACAGACAGACAGACTGACTCTTCTGCGTGCCTACGCCATCTCACGGATTGCCGGAAAAGTTCCATCACCTAGTGGCAAAAAATCGGTCAGAGTGCGACTGGAACTTACATACTTAGGGTTCCATTATTTTTTTTCAGTCATCCCAGCTATTACTTATTGTGTTTGAAAATATCTGAAATGTTAAGACCATGATTTTTTTCTCTCTTTCTGTGTGTCTTGATCCCATACCCATGTAATCGCAAGAACGGGAAAAGGTAGAAAGTTCCTCCTGGTACCAAAATGTTTGAATTTTCAATGTGGGGAAGTGATGAAATTTTAGGCTAGGCACGCACAGTCGATTTTCAGTCGAGCGATAGTTTAGTTGATGGACATAAATATATTAAACTTAATGTAGGTGCATACACAACGCAACTGCAGATCAATTCGATTATTTAATCAAAATCGATCAATGAGCACTTGAGATTAGTTAGTTAATTAGAGTTGGTTATAAATTGATAATCCATCACGATATCAAACCAACCCAACTAAATTGTTGTGTGTGCCTAGCCTTAGAAACTTCAGAAATTAGTTTCTTTTTTCTGTGATTTTATTGACATCGCACACTGATATGGAAAACAAATAAACAAACAAAGAGATGTTTCAAAATATTTAAATCTATTACAAGAGGGATCTACAGCTAAATCTCCTCTCTGTACTCATAAACGAAGACGGTACAAAACTTAAAATGTTTTAAGATTCCCCTTATTTTGAGCTAATTCAATAGATCGGTAATCAAATAAAGTTAAAATATTCGGGGTATTAATTCATTTTAATTTTTTTAACTTTTTCCCCCGTTTTAAAAATGTCTGAAACGAAGAAATTTGTGAGAATTATCTGTCCCTCTAGAGACCGATACTATAAAGATAAGATGAAACATGATTTGGTTTTGGGCTTTCGATCATTCAAGCTTCCGATTTAACATACAGAAAATCAATAAACATCTAAATTTTAAATTGAAAGTTTCTTTTTGCCGAGAGTAGCAGAATTTTTTATAAATTGTAGGAGACAATAAAAGAATGTCCTTCTGCTGGAATTATAAATTGAATGGGCAAAGCTCTCGAAACTATAGACTCGTTATAAATAAATTGAAAATTGATAATTCCAGCGAGACACACTCTTTTATTGTCTCCTTCAATCTAAATTTAAATTAGGGAGTTTTAAACGGATATAGTTAATGAGAAGAAACTTGGTACACACGTTTGTACTAATACGTTGGACTCACCTGCCTCTCACCTGGCAAGAAAAGCAAATTTAAGAATTTTTAGAGAAAAAGTATTTCTTCTAGAATTCTCTCTTCAGTTTCTATTTTGAAAAATAGTAATTGGCTAACTGTGAGTCATTCCACGTGTGTCTCCTACAAGGTATCAAAATCGTTAGCATTATATTAATAAATTGACATATTATTAAATTCTTATCCTTAAATAATTACAAACATCGTTATCCATTTTTCAGGGCTAAATCCTTCCAATAAATATGCTTAACACCGTGTCGCAAACTTGATCAACATTTTTTCAAATTTTATAATTCGCTTTTTTTGCAATGTTCTGACTTAATTAAATTAAATTTTATTGATAAAAAAATCATTAATACCTTTCTGGTAAACTTAAGCTGAATCTGTTCAATTTTTACTTTGCCATATAGGGTATGGTCAAGTATTGTAATCGTGCATGAAAAAAGTGGGTTTTTTCTTCTTTTTTCGAAATATCTCAAAAACGGCTGAAACTATTTTGATTAAAAAAATTGAGCGAAACCATGGTATTTCGCTCTACAAAAAAGCTCTAATAAGTGAACATCGAAAAAATTATATTTTTCGAGATAATAATTGTTTTGTCAAAATGTCTCTTAGTTAGTCGGTCAGACAGGTTGTCTGTCTGTTAGTCTGTGCGTTACCAAATTTTTGTGGACGAGCTAGCTCAAAAACTAGTTTGAATATCGAAACAAAATTTCACACGTATTTTTGATCCATTGAGATTAAGAGCTGATTAGATTTTGGTGCATATCGACCCACAAAATTAAGGGGGGTGGAGGGGGTTGAAAATTAAAAATCTAGGCCATTTGAGAAAACTCAACCAAATTTTCTATACATAATCAGTGGGACCCCAGAAGTCTAAAATTGCAAAATCTAACGCCCGCTCCCCTACATGATTATAAATAATTTTATTAAATATTAAATATAAGTGAAGAGCCAGGTTGTATGGTAAAGTCAAGTGGATATTACATCAAACATGTAATGCGGTTTTTTTTTTGTTTTTTTTTGGCGGGATACTTCTTCAAGAAGATCATATCGAAAAGGTATAACATCTTTTGTCCGGAGTGGACCTTTGACATCGTGAATTTTTTTCTTCAAAATTTCGGATTGAGTTGAAGATACCTATGGTTTGAGTCTTAAAAAGCTGGAGATTATATCTTATTGGAAAGATATGATACAGAGAGTTTTTTAACGAAAGATAGACGACGTTATAATCACCATTTTGAAATTTATGCCCATACATATTTTAAAATAAAAAATTACCACATTGAATCTTGCTAAATGGAATAGCATCCAACAGTAAATCTTATATACTATATATTCTTTCGTTGATAGCAATCTTATAGCCCTGGTACTTTAATTTTTTTGAGTGTGAGAGAGAGCGTCGCATATAAAAATAATTTTTGAACCTCTTTCTGGCGTAATTTTTAGTTAAAAAATTTCGAATGGTGGTGCTTTTTTACTGATTTTAACCTAACTTAATTTTAGCTGAATGAACAATCCAAAACAAAACTCAGCCAAGTAATAACTCACCAGTTGGATGTAAAGTAAAGTATCATATGAGAATAATCTGTGTACATTGAACAACAATGTTATCATTTCCAAAGAAATCTCGAGAGATTGTCATATACTAAATCCTAGCCGTTCAGAGGGACTATATTAAGCCCCTCGGGAATCGAACCTGACTGCCACTGCCTACACTCTGAAGTGGACTCAACTGACATAAACACATCATGGGAAAAAGTTTAATATTCAATGATTTGAATCTTGATTTAAAATATCCGGCGATCTAGTAATTCGAAATTTAAACAAAAGCCATTACATATTTTAGTAGTATTCTAGATGACTATATATACAAACCTTCTTGTATGTAATAAAAATTGCCCATAACAACTCAGTTTTAGCAATTCAGCAATTTTCTGATTTCTTTGAAATTTTATTATGATCATTTTGATTTTTTATAGAATTATCATTATTTGTCATATAGTATTTTGATCTTACAAACAATTGTTAATATATGTTCGAACCATTTAAATGATGAGAGTAACAGACACTTTCTCTATTCATACATTAATCTACTCGGCTTTAAAATTTTCAGTTGACTAGCAACTTGACACAGATAGCAATTGCAAAGTAGCTATATTCTTTGTTTTGAACTAGGGGATTTTTTATTTTTGTTCACAATAATATTTATTTTTATAAAAATTTGTATATCGATATTTGAAGATCATCATAATTCCAAGTTTTCTACCTATTATATGATAACGGAGATATTTTAATGTGATGTGGTGACAAGACAAGCCCAGACGACAAAGAATAAGATAGCTATTTGGAAGACTTATAGGATGAAGGATTATATTAGAAGGACAATTGACTTACGTGCTGGAAGTATCGTACATCATTCTTGGCAGATGCAGATTTAACCTTTTATAAGGAAATGAATGCATTAAGATTCATGAGCTTCTGTCCAGCAACAGCTGGGATACCAAAATAACTCAATCTATTTAACATCTCTCTGATTCAATGTTTATTATGCAATCGAATGCAGAAAATGCAGCACCTATAGATCTTGACAGTAAATTGCATTCAAAAACCGACGTTTCGGAGGATCTTGCTATATCTTCAGGGTTTAAAAAGGGTCAATGGGGAAACATACAAGATACTTCTCTCTTCTCTTTCAGCAGTGCTCGAAATGTGTCCTTTCTCAACAGAGGACATCCTTAACGAAAGGAAAAATTTTAAGTCCTGTTAAAGGAGGGAAAAGGGAAGTATCTTATATGTTTCCCTCACTTTTAAACCCGGAAGAAATAGCAAGATCCTCAGAAACGTCGGTTTTTGAATGTATTTTATTCAAGAGAATTTTTTTCATTATCCTTGGGCTGACTTCCAAAAATTCTCAATTAAAATTTCTACCAGTCCGCCTCTCTACAAAGAGAAAATTTATTCTAATAGATAATAATCTAGTGCATATATTAGTTCGATTATGTTTTACTATAAAAATTTTTAAGAAAAAAATAAAAACCGACTTCAAAAAATTAAATGCAACAAATATAAAAATACACTAAAAGGTATAAAATAATTATTATCTTATTTAGTTACAACTAAACGACGAAATATTAACATCGAAATTACTTTTTAAAGTCGATGCCAAACAAACTATACCTATAAGCGAGCGTACCCGCCAAACGTACTAAGTAAGATCCAGTCGAGTGCGATTCATAAAAGGTATATGTTTGGCACCAACTTCAAAAAGTAATTTCGTGTTAATATTTCGTCGTTTAGTTGTAACTAAATAAGATAATAATTATTTTATACCTTTTAGTGTATTTTTATATTTGTTGCATTTAATTTTTTGAAGTCGGTTTTTATTTTCTTTCTTAAAATTTGTATTTTCTCTTTTTAGTGATGTTATTAATAGTGATTATATCATCAGAACTTGACCAAAATTAATATGACACCATCCCTAAGACACCCCTTTCGGATAAAAAAGAACCATCGAAATCGGTTCATAAACAAAGAGGTTAGGTCTAAACAAACCTAATAAAACCTAATAAAAAAGGTCTAATACCTATGAAAAAAATTCGAAAAAAAATGGGACCAATCGGAAGCTAGACTGGACCCAATGCAAAAAAAATTTTCAAAATCGGTTGACAATTGGCGGAGATATGAGGTAACATAGGCACAAAAAAAAAAAAAAAAAAAAAAAAAAAAAAAAAAAAAAAAAAAAATTCAATCGAATAGAGAACCTCCTCCTTTTTTTGAAGTCGGTTAAAATATCAATTTAAAGGTCGTTTAATGTGGAATTAAGCCTGAATCTCACAAAACTAATTTATATTTTCAAAGACTAATAATCATAATAATAAGTACATCAAAATCTCAATGTTATAAGGAAGTTTACGATTTATCTCGGGCCACTTCTCGGGTTGGACAGCCCTGATTTAGAACGTCCATCGATTCGTTATCTATTCCTTCTTCCATTCCATGTATTATTATAAATACTGCCACTCAATATAAAATAAAGTAAAATTGAATTTTCAAATATGTAAATCAATATTTCTACCCTTCTGCTTAATGAATTTTAAATATATTTTATATTATATTTAAAGTAGAGCATCGATAATCCGGATTCAATTCTGTGAAAAAAAAGTTGAAGTGAATACATACATACTGTCACAACAACCGCAATTCCAACCATAATTTTTTGGATGCCCCTCTGCCTAAAGGGCAAAATTTTGGTTAAATAACATTTTCAGGCATTTTTTTGTAAAATTTTGAAATAATGGGGCTAAATTTTATAATGGGTTATTAAATAGGGGTAGTAATATAAATAATTTAGATTTAAAAATAAAATTCTTATTGGAAGAACAGGCGAAAGCCTATAGAGAAGAAGAAGATTTAAAATAATAGTTGTAGTAGAGGTCTGACAATGTATAAACAGTACCTACAGTATTGTGTAAATACATTATGCAGTGGGATAGCCAGAAAATGCTACATGGGGGGGATCAGTCCACAAAGCAAAATATTTGGTGGGAATTATTGCCTATTAAAAGCAAATAGGTATTTCAAGAAATTAGTATAGAACATGATTTTTGCAGTTAAACAGCGCGGTATATATTTGGTTGCGGTTGGTTTTGCCGTCAGAAACGGCTTCTGTCGTTTGCCGTTTCTCATCCCATGAGCCCTTGCTCCAATTGTTTAACTCACTTCAAGTGAATTATTAACGGGTTTAGCAAGTTTTCTTTTGGTATTTTTGGGGTTCTTTTCGAAAATCCGGACAGGGTGCGGTCACAATTAATCCGAGCTTATCGACGCTCTTCTGTAATTGGATATTGGGAAAACATTTTTAAATACCTACTACAAAATACTTGTTAGCTCGGAAAGTGAAATTTGGATGAGAGAGAAATATAGGCATAAATATTTTATTATTTTTCACACATAATAAACAAACGAGAATAGAAAAAATTCTTTAAAATTGCAAATGTATTCGTTTCAGATTTTTGTTTTATTATTTCAAATTGCTTATATGATAGACCCAATTTTATTTTACAAGATGCCACTAACAAGATAATTATAAGTATTTAATTATTATTAATTTTTTTTTATTCAAAATTATTCAACATTTTTATTATTATATGACACAATTAAAATATATAATTCTTTTCAATGGAGATTTGATGAAAGGTAGCTCAAGCAAGGATATGCGAAAAATTTCGAAATAAAAAAAATTCTCATTTTTACTTTATCCATTTCGAAGCTATGGGGAAAGTATTGTAATCGGTCTCGAGGCAAGCGCGACTTCAAAGGGTCCTCGGGTAAAGACTACGGAACCCATGGTCCCAATTAAAGTCACAAATTGAGGTATTCAATTAGGTTGAATTTGAGACCGTGACGGTTTTGCCAAAAATTACATGGGGTCTCGTCCAGAGGCCAAAAGTACGATTTTTTCATTTAGTGCGTGCGGATGTATGTATGTATGTTATCGTTTCTTTGGTCCACGATTTTTTCTACGCCGTTGCACCGATTGAAATGAAATTGAAACCTACCATTATTTTAACAAAATTAAGCGCTGATTAGTTTTTGGTACACATCCTTCCACAAACATTAGACTGCTTTTTTAGCAGTTTTCTAAATATTTTGAAAATGACCGAACCAATTTTGATGAAATTTAATATTGTAATTCCGTACCTATGCAGGAACACAAAAAAGGTCATATCGAGTTTTATCGTGAAAACATATTTTAAAGTACTTTGCCCTTTGAATAAGATAGTACATTGGAGTAAGTCGAGCAATGATCCGTTGCAGTTTGTTTTAATAGAAATAGGTCCGCAAGCTATACACAAATGTTTAGAGGCAGAGAAGCTACGCTTGTCTTTATATTCTGGCCTCTCAAAAATACTTCGATCATTTCTATATTGAATTCACCTGGAGGAAGAACAGGAGTATCAATTCAGTTAAATATTTTCAATTTTATTTTTTTCCCGATTATTTATGTTTTGATATATCAGAATCGTGGAGAAAATCAATCATGTTCATCTTAATATATATAAAAAGAGAGGTGAATGTTTCATCTATCAACGCACAGCCTAAACCGCTTGACCTAGACAGATGAAATTTGGAGTGTAAATTCTTTCAACGATTTTATGGGTGTGATAAGAAGGGATTTTTTTGAAATTCGAACCTTAAGGTGGGGGGAGGGGCAAAATGGGTTTTCAGAGTTTTAATATCTCCAAATATTTATATCTACATATTAAAAAACTAATAGATTTTGGGCTTTCTAGAAACTTCCTTTTGAAAATGCAGAAAAAAAACAAATTATTAAATGGGGATTTATCGGATATGGTTTGTAACTAATGAGCTGAAATTTGGCTTTGGCAGATATGTTTCTATTATAATAAACTGCACTTTTTTGTTAAGTTTCAAAAATATAGCTAAATATTTTCTGACAAAAATATCCCTAAAATTTGCTGAAAGTGTACCTAGTTTTGAAAAAGTTATTACCTTTTCTGCAGTTGAATAGTGATATTTAAAAAAGCACCCAAGATCGAGAGAGAGTATTCACACACCAAGTAACCATTTTATGATTCAAGTTCTAGAGATAAAAAAATATCTGAAACCTTAACTAAAAATACCCTGATTAAAACAAAGTTATTCATATAACTTCTAGAACTCTCTTTCCGTATCCCTCATTCCGACGACATATATACTTTCAGTCCTTCAAGATCCCTATCCGCAGGTACTTTCAATTCCGACTCACTCCCTAAAATGTCTTCTCCTTTTTCATTTCACGACTCAAGTGTCCATTCTTGACCACAGAGGTTTCATCTTTTCGGTGATATACCTTCTCTGAATCATTAGCATTTTAAAAATAAAAATAATTATTATCAATCAATTAAAACCACTAATTGCTTTTTAATAAGTAATTTTTTCGAAATTTCAGAAATAAAAGAGTTATAGATGAGATATAAAAAACTTATTTTTCCAACAAAATCATCATAAATACATAAATACGTGTCTAATTTATATATACCTATATATTACTTAATTATACCTATATATAAAAGCTTAATAAAGCTTGACACTTTTTTCTAATTTCCAGAATTATGTTCTATGTATAGATAAATTATATGGTATATAAATAAGATTTTATTGTAATCATCTTGTTAGTTGCGTAGATACTTGTCATTCAAATGTTTTCATTGGAATATTACTGGAGAAATTTTATTCTGTTTGACTTTTGTATTACAGAACTCTTTAAAAAGTTTCCATTGAAAAAAAGGATAATATTTTTCAAAGTTGTTCATTCAGAAGGCTAAAAAAGTCCACTTCCAAAATTAGTAACTAAAATATAGTATTAAATGTACCTATCGGGGTGGTCAAATTAAACAAGTTGTAATATATAATTAAAAAATAGTTAATCTTACATTATTAAATATCAATTATTATTAATATTATAATTATAATATTATTATAATTATATATAATATTATTAAAATTATCTACTCTTATTAAACTGAGACAAAAATTGTTTATTTATTTATTTGTTTATATATTTGTATCTTGGTTCTATTTTGAAAACGGCCCTACCGATTTTGATGAAACAAAATCTATTAACAAGTTTTGAGGATGAAAAAACGATCTGGCTAGGTCTGAACCTCATCAAAATTCATCTTAATTGATTTTTCTTAATTAAAGTAATTATTGATAGATGAAAATCTCAATAAAAAAAATGATTCGGCGGATGTCGTATTAGAACCTGGGACCTCTCCTGCATTTGAGGCAGTCACTCTACCATTGGAGCAAAGAACTATTTTAAAAACCCTTGCTTTTTACTTTTACTAAAATGAATAATTTTGAATTAGACTTTATTATAAGTGTTGAAATAATTTATAAATTATATATAGGTATGTATTTAATAAATAGAATTCATTGAATAAATTGCGGCGCGGCAAATTTGAAATATGTATAATTGAATTAAGCTGAAAGAAAGAAAACAATTAATTTTAAATCGAGAAACATTAAATATATTAATAATTATTCCTTTGCCCCCCCCCCACTCTTCTAATTAAAATTAAATATTCAATTCTCTTTTCTCCGGGCAATTATCCTTGCAATTGTCTTCCTAAAAAAATACTTGGTTGGTGAAAGTTATCACTTCTGTCGCACGTCCCGAGACGCACACATTTTTTTTAATTTTATGTTTTTATTTCAGATCCTATACGATTATTTTTTTAATTATTATTTTCTTATGTATTTTTTATAATGTTTATCAATATGAACGAATGTGGGCAAATTGGTG
This sequence comes from Forficula auricularia, assembly GCA_024734495.1. Classification (NCBI taxonomy): domain Eukaryota; kingdom Metazoa; phylum Arthropoda; class Insecta; order Dermaptera; family Forficulidae; genus Forficula; species Forficula auricularia. The sequence goes on along the minus strand of JALMQS010000030.1, from coordinate 22,628,424 downwards.
TACGAGTAAACAAATATACACATAATATGTGGACCATTAGAAAGATAGAAATGCAAAAACTGGGTCGGGGGTGGGGATGGATGTGGGGGGTGCAGGAGGTGGGGTGCAGTTGTGGGGGGTCCGGGGTGGGAGGGGCGGTTGGGGTGGGGTGGGGCGGAGTGGGGGTGCAGTGTTGGGGGCGAGGTGTATGGTTTCGGGAGGGGGTGGGGGATCAGGGGTTGTATATATATAGAATCGGCTTCTCAAAAACGGCTGTAAATATTTCGCTAAAAATTGGTGTACTTATCAAGTATCATGAGTTATTAGTCGTGTATAAATTTTAATCCGAATGGAATAAAGAAAGGGGGTGTAAATTAGTCATGTCGCAAAACAAATATTTTGATCGTTCATATCTCGTCTTCGGTAAGTCGCAGAGCCTTGAAATTTGAAACTTAATCTATCTAGAGGCAAAAAGTCACCGAGCATCACTCAGTGCTCCAGGCACTAGATATAAGTAATTTGAGCATTAACAGAACAATGGTATATTCTAATTTTAATGCTAAAAAGCAATTATTTATTAATTTAAACATCTCTTATACCACCGATCCTTAAATTTTTCATTCCCGAGCCCATTTTGACAGAGAAATTTTTTGGGACCCCATATTATATAGACATATTGTATAAAACATCATTTTTGTTAGCAAACCATTAATAAATTTCTAGTGAAACAAATTTCTCCAAGCTAAGAAATCGAACGAAGAAAAATTTAGTAAAAATAGAGGCCTAAAGGAAAAATGAATTTCATCATAAGCCCGAAATAAGGGACTGGTTAGAAAAATGAGCGTATTTTAGACTTAGATTTCATTTAAAAGTGATGCATTTTTTAAACCTCCCCTTAACCTTCCAGCGGGCGCGCTTTGTAATTTCCCTTGAGCGGGCGCTTGTCGTAAATTTTACGTCATCAAATTTTCTCCATGTAAATGATGTTTTCTTTATATTAATGTTAGAGAATTGCTGTAAGGTTATGAAAAATGATAAATAACAGTACTTTTAAATATATATATTTGACTTTCTTAAACAAAAAACGAAACAACACTAAATATTTCTTCTAGCTCTTTTTGTGTTAGCGGCCTACGAGCCATAATGGAACACGTCTAAAACCAAAAAATACATTTAGCTATAAAAAGAAATGATATAAAATGAGAAAAAATGAAAAGATTAGTTTATTTAATATACTTATACTTTGAGGCGCGTGTCGTAAAATTTACGCTCAACAGAAATTCTCAAATATCAATGAATAACCAAAACTTCTAACCACACCTGTAGTTTAGAAAAACCCTGACCCTCGAATAGCTCGGAGCTCGATTCTTGAGACTAAATGGTAAAAGTGGGGGAAGCGATAAAGCGCATGTGTCTTAAATTTTACGACAGCGCGCCCGCTGGATGATTAATTCAGGCTTCTGTAAAATATTCAACTATTTTATATAAGAGCCTACAATTCTAATAATGATCTCACCTTCCCTTTATTAATTTTAATTTCTTGAAACCGCACCCGTTTTTAAATTCCGTGAAGTATTCACTCACCCTTTTAAATAATGGCCACTTCTCTAAGAGATAAAGCTTTTTTTGGATTGAAGTTTTAATATTTTTTTTTTGAACCCTCTCCTTTATATATAGATGAAAAATAACCATTCTCAGATTGAAATCGATTATTTCCAGTTTAAACTATTTACAGTCCAGAAAAGTTATGAATCACTATTGGATGTTATCAGGGATAAAAGAAGCTGAGAAACATGATATGAATCTTAAAAAATTCAATCTCAAATTGTGATCTTGAAACAAAAACAAATATGAATCATTTTTTTAGTTTCAAGTTTTTTCTATCTTTTGCTTTTGCTTCTATTTCAAGACTCAACAAAAACTTTTATCAATGTTTGTGATCAAAAATGATATTCAAAATGGAAATGACGCAAAATTCCTGGACTTTGCCAAAAGAGCCCACCTGTGGATCGCTCCTGTATATGTCAGGTGAATACCCTGATTGCAGCGAAAGTATCTTGTTGCTATTGCCCAAATGTTTCCACTGATTGTCCGATTGCTCTCACTTCACTCTTATCTAAGATCATGCTGGAGAGATTTACCAACTTCTTGGATCCATTGCTTTACAAACACAATCTCTTTTTTCCTCTGAAAATTTAATTGGAACTGTGATATTTGCGTGCCATCTTTTTTTCAGATGGAGTTTAAACTAAATATTATAATTTTTATTCTCCTTTAACAATATCAAATTGAAACTTTATATATAGTCCAAGATAGCTTGATGCTATTTTTTTGCATGTTGTAAAAATACACTTTGGGTGGTCTGGTTCCACGTCCCACCACTCAAATGGTCTGGGGTGAATATATTATGTTTATAATTGACTATAAATTATAATTTTTATAATTTCATTGTGGGTCAAAAATATTTTTTAACACATATGTATTTTTTACCGCACTCACACCATGCGCAGTACCTGGTCCACCTGCTTAGACCAGCCAGACTGGCCATCATACAACTATCATAGACGGTACTATTACGCATTATTTCTAGTTGGGTCAAATCCGTACTCAAAAATGTGTCACCAGCTCTTGGACTAATAGTCTTATCAACTTTTAAAATAGCTTTGGGTAATCTCGCTCTTGTGAAAAATATAAATAATTAATGAAAATTTACTAATAAAAACGATTCTGATAGTTCAGTGGTAAAAAGAATCTCGCGCTGATACTGTCCGGTATTAGAATGATTCACCGATGACTTTTAGGGAGCATAGATTCTAGGGACCACCACGTAGAGGTTCCTTCCATGCCTCCCATAGACTTCGAACGGCCGAGAGACGTTCTAAGGCCCGGTTGTATGTCGCAAAGTAAATGCTTTTTAACACTAACCAAGGTAGATGGTAAATGGAGCCACTGGGATGGCCAATCAGATGACAGCCACTGAATGTACCTGTCATCTGATTGGCCATCCCAGTGGCTCCATTTACCATCTACCTTGGTTAGTGGTAAAAAGCATTTACTTTGAGACATACAACCGGGCCTAAATCTTCTTCTTCGAGTGCCATACCCGAAACGGGTGTCGGCGCCTCTCCACATATACCTGTGCTGAGTGTGTTTAGTTGTTTTACACAGATATACGGGACCTGCTTTTTAACGCCGGTTCCGAACGGCTAATTTGGAGAGGTCACTTGGCAATTATACTCTTGGTAGGTTGCCATTACTTTCCAAGAGGAGGCGACTGCAAATATCTATCTGCCGAGACTCGGTCTCGAACCAGCGATCTCCGAGTCAGCGACCCAACTTTTGCAATCGCCATGCATTTTGTCTTGGTTTTAGAGACTTGCATGTTAAGACGATCGGAATTTTCAGAGAATTTTTTTTTCCTAATTTTAATAAATTTTATTTGTCATAATCTAAAATCTATTAGTAGATTTTGAAATAATAATAATAATAATAATAAAATATTTTCAAACTCCTCCCAATCAATCACAAACCCAAGGGTCGAAAATAATTTTTCTTTTTGCCCCGGGGCGCAATCACAACCAGGCAGCGTCGAAAGACCATTATTAATTAAATTAAAATTAAATTAGGGAACGAAGAAAATATTTTTATATTATAGACAAAAGGATCAGCCGGGATTCGAACCCGGATCTTCCCATGTACGCTGCTTCCCTAATTTAATTTAATTAATAATAATAAATTTATTGAACCAATTGTATTACATGAAATAAAGTTTACATTGAATTTGAAGGTTTGACTTCGGAGATTACTTCTCCAAAATCGACTTTCCTTGTTCTTCTTAAGCTTGCGATAATCTTTTTAGTTTTTGTTTTTAATAAGAGGAAAAAATTAATAAAATAAAAAACCTCTTTGCCATCTTGATCCTCTCAAGATCTCCATTTCATTTTTCTAAAATCATCATCATTGAGTATACAGTCCTAAGACTGGTTTGATGCAACAATCCGTCTCCACTCGACTCTGTCCCCCGCCAGCTGTTTGACCTCTCTAAATGTCTGGCATCCCATATCCCCAATTATTTGGTTGAAATATTCTAATCTGGGTCTTCCCCTTCCCCTTTTCTTTCCCACCTCCCCTCCAAGATATCCCTAAGCAGTCCCCCATGTCTCAGTGTGTGCCCCATCATCTGACCTCTTCTCTACTTCAGACTCTTCCACAAGGTTCTTCTTTCTCCGATTCTTCCAAGAACTTCTTCATTTGTAATTTTATCCATCCATTTGATATTCATCATTCTTCTGTAGCACCACATTTCGAAAGCCTCTAATCTCTTTCTCTCCGCTTTTCTAATTGTCCAGGTTTCACACCCATACATGGCTATGCTCCATACATATGTCTTCAATAGAAACTTCCTGTTTTCTAAGCTGATTGAGGAGGAGCATAGTAGTTTTTGTTTTGAATTAAACCCCATTTTTGCATGGGCAATTCTCGATTTAATTTCGTTTTCGCTCCTCCCATCCCATGTTATTTTACTTCCTAGGTAGCGGAATTCCTTAACTCCTTCTAGGTTTTCTTGGTTAATTTTGATGCATTCCTGTCTCGTTTGTTCTTTTTTTGTACATACTAGGACCTTGGTTTTATTCTTGTTTATTTTCATTTTGATTTCTTCTATTAGGATTTGGTTAATTCCATTCAAGGCGTCCTCTAATTCTTTTTTATTGCTTCCTAGAAGGGCAATGTCATCGGCAAATCTTAACATAGCGATCTTTTGACCTTGGATTTCGATACCTGAAAAAATCTAAAATAAGAATTATTATTATTATTTTTTTTTTTATAAATTTTATTAACCCAATTATTTTACATGAATTTATGCATACATTGTTTTTGAGCTTCGATTCCGGAGATTAGTTCTCCACCATCGACTGTCCTTGATCATCTTTTAGTCCTTGTTTTTATTAAGAGGAAAAAACTAATTAAAGAAAAAACCTCTTTTCCGATAATTATTCCAATTCCATATTCGATCCAATCAGGACCTCGTCCCTCCCGTCCATCACCAAAATAAGAATTAAAATTTCCTAATTTTAATAAATGTTATTAGTTATGAACTATTAGTGGGTTATAAAATTAAAAAAATCAAGTCGGCGTCGTCGCGCAAGACGATTATAATAAATATAGAATAGATAGATATATAGTTAATTAAATGTATACAAGGTGATTAACAAATAAACAAATTTATTTAAAGATTTTTCTCGTCATATATATAGTATATCATATTTCGGGCTTCCAATCCATCTTCAGGAGGTACATAATAAGACTCAAAGTTCGTTTGATGTACAGAGTTGTATGATAATAACTGATAAATTTTTTTACAAGGTGGTGAGGATAAAGGGGTGAACCGCGACCTAAAATCGTGTACACCTATTTCCACTTCCACTTTCATTTCCAAGTAGAAGACAATAGATGGCAATAAATTATCTAATGAATTCCACCGTAATTCCAAATAATTCAAAGACGGTGTACACCTAATTACAATCGCGGTTCACCCCTCGGGATAAACTATATACGTTTTCAGATCTCAAGCTAACAGAATACAGACACACACAGACAAAAATAAAAATAAAAAGATATTTTATTTGCCAGCCAGGATCGAACCCCGGCCCCGCTCCAACATCGTCATAATTGATCGATGCCGAAGCGGGAGCCAGCGCGTTAGCCGGCTCCGCAAACCCGAACCCCCCAATGTTACCAAATTAACTTAAATAGCCAGAAATAAAACATTTAAAACGTAAGGCTTTTCTCTGCTGAGCATATCAAGAAGGTTGATTGAAAATACATTTACAAACTGCTTAAGAATTAGAAGCCGATATGTTGTGAATGTGTATACTATATATAGTATCTAATGGAAAATTTTAGCAAATTTTGTTATTTCATCTTGGGGATTCTAACCCGAAAGAATTCACCAGTTCATCAACCTGAATATCAAAAATATATAAATAAATAAATAATAATAATAATATTACTGGTACATTAGGTGAGTCATATTATAATTATTTTGAAAATAGATTTTTGAATCAACCAATGAATAAATTAAATATATTCATGTTAGTTTCTTTAGTAGATATTGACAACGCATTTTCTTAATGGAATCTTGTTAAGGATAAAGGTGTTTGTGTCTGATGATTCACGTTACTAATCAAGAATACAAAGTGCCTACGGAAATTGTTACCAAACCATCTCAAATTTAATTAGTTTTTTAGATGAAGCTTGACCGAAAGAAAAAAAATGTATTTTTTATTTTAACCAGTCAAGTTAATAATTACCGAAGCGTCGTGGTATTTTTCTGTTAACAACGTTCTTGAAAGAATTTTATCTACATGTATATGAATAAGAAATTCATATAATAAATTTCTGGAGATATTATCATTAAAAAACTCGTTAAAATGTCTCAAGGGTACATTTATACAGGAGAAATAATAAATTACAAAAGAAGAGTACATTTATATATGTATGTTTTATTGAAAAACATATTCTTTAATTAAAGCAAAGTTTCTTTTGACATGAAATATATTAAAATTATTTTTCTTCTAATTAATGAAAGAAGGTATTGTACCAAGAAGGAGTTGAAGGTACCTTTGAATGTGTGGGTCCTCAAGGACTGAAGATTATTATGTAAATGTAAAATTATAATCAAAGGTTTTTCATGCAAAAATAAATGGGTTTCTTTATAATAACAACATTTTTAATGTAATTAGTTTCAATACATACTTTTTTCTCCCGGATATTAGAATCTACTTAATCAGATCCTATAATGTACATAGTATCTATATATATGAAATTAAGGTTTTGTCTGTACATTGTTCCAAATCACGCCAAATTTTGGTTGCACACGTTTCAAGCAAAGTTTTGAACGAAAACACCCTCAACAAAATTCCTGTCTGTATGTATGTATGTCTGTCTGTCTGTATGTCTGTTTCAGTGGTTTCCGAAAAGTTGCTCACGATTCACGTAAAAACGGCTGAAGGGATTAATATGAAATTTCATATTTACATCAGATGTCTTCTAACTTACGTTTTTAGCTATATAACGTTTTGATATTTTGACCCCAGAAGGGGTTTGGGGGGCACACGAATGAAAATTATCAAATAACTCCTAAACTATTAACCCTACGGCAAATTTTATAATAAACAAAGTTGTAGGGGATGTGATTTCTGACAACTTTTGTTTAAAAAATTTTCCCAAAAAGGGCGCGGGGGGGTGAAAAAATGTAAATTCTTGCCCTTGGAGCAAACTCAACCAAATTTTGTATACATAATCTCTGGGCCTCTAGAGAGCTAGAAATGCAAAAACTAACCACCCAAAATAGGTGGGAGGGTCAAAAAATGAAAATTCTTTCTCTTGGGCCAAATTCAACCAAATTTTGTATACATAATCTGTGGGTCCCTAGAAGGCTAGAAATGCAAAAACTGGGTGTGGAGGGTGGATGCGGGCGTGGAATTGGGGTGGGGTGAAGAGTGAGACGGAGTAGGGTGGGGGTGCAGGGGGTGGTGTGGGGTGGAGTCCAGAGGGCAGAGCGGGGGTGGGGTCCAAGGGGCTAGGCGGGGGTGTGGTGCGCAGGGTTGGAGGGCACGGGGTGGGGTCCGAGTTGGATGGGGTGCGGGGTCCGAGGTGGGTGGTGGTGTGGGGGCGGGGGTTGGGAACGGGTTCGATGGTGGGGTTCTGGAGGGGTTTGGGGTGGGGGTGAGGGTGGGGTGAGGGTGGGGTTCGAGTGGTGGTGAGGGGGTTAGTGAGTTAGGGTGCAGAATGGAGTATGGGGGCGGGGGTTGGCATGGTGCGGGGGTGGGGCTGCTGGGTGGGTTTTGGGGGGTGTGGTGTGTGGGAGTGGGGAGTAAGGGTGGGTTTCGAGGGCTGGGGGTCCAAGGGGCGTGCTTCTGGCGTAGTAAGAGCCGCCGAAGGCGGGCCTTGCAGCTAGTGATTAATAAAGTTAGTGAAGGGCCTTGACTATAGCCGGTTAAATTTTCGTCGTGACCAAAGCTTGAATACGGTCGTCGTCATCACGGAGATGAAGCATGCACGCTACACCCGAGACCAATCTAATCCTCCAAATAGCTCTTACAGCCCTGAAATAAAGAGAAGGTGAATGAAATCTACATAGAAATGTTCATTTTTGATCGGGATATTTGGGAAGTTGGGTTATGAAAATCTAAAATTATAAGACTCAGGTAAGATGCAAGCATGGGGCTAGTTAGGAGGGCAAGGGGGGCAGTGCCCCCCTACAAAAACTAATGCCCCTAATAGAAAAATCGAGGCTTCATTATTACGATGCATCACTTATGTATTTTTCATTAAATTATTTCGTTACTTTCAAAATTTGTCAATTCTACTAAAAAGCTAGTTGATTTCTAATCAGATTACCGAAATTAAAACCTTGTGGTGGCTAATCAGCTGGCCTGCTGCCCCCTAGGAAAATCCCTAATTACGCCAAAGTAAGGAATTCATGTAGTCACAAATTATGTTTGTGTTTATTTCTAATTTGACATCAAAGAGGTGTTGTGTTATATGTTTGAAAAGTGTGTATTTCACATAAATATATATACTTTCTGAGATAATAAATTTTTGAAAAATAACTGTATAATTTTAATTTTTATAATAAAGAAATACTAACACTAAAACACAACAGTTTCAATCACTATCTATGTTCTCTACCAAGTAAAGGCTTTTGTTCTGACGAAATAAAATCGATAATCCCACCAAAGGCTTCATTTGCGCGAAATATACGATTTTCTAAAATTCAACACCCCTACTCGCTTAAACTGGATACTAATCGAACAAACGCATTCGCCAATTCATTTATCCCTATGACATCTAGAGACTGGAACTTCCTTCCCCGACCGTCTTTCCAGCAACTTATAACCTTCAATCTTTCAAGACCAGCATCCACAGATACCTTCGATTGTTACCCAATCCCTAAATCTCCCCTTATCTTCACGTTAAAAGGGTCCACCACGGACTACAGAGTTTGTACCTTATTGGTGCAACTTCTTCTTGTATCAATATCATTATAAAAAAGGCCATGTGCTTGGGCGCAATTGACAGCAACAGAATTCAGGTAATTTACTAATATATCTAGGCTCTAAGCTTCTCCCGTTTTTTGATAGACTCATGCATGTAGTGATTGAAACTCTGTGTATTCTGTTAGTTAAAAAAAAATTATATGATTAATTGATTTTTATCTAAAAATGTATTTTCTCAAACATCTTAAGTCCAACACAGTTTTAACTACATTTATTAGAATAAAATAAATAAATAAATAACTTTAGGTATCTACCACATTTCGATTTTTTTCTTCAAAATGTCTGGACCCAATTGACAGCAACAGAATCCAGGTACCTAATTTACTAAAATATCTAGGCTCTAAGCTTCGCCCCTTTTTTGATAGAGCTCACACATGTAGTCATTAAAACCCTGTATATTCTGATAATTAAAAAAATAATTATGTGATTAATTGATTATTATCCAAAAATGCATTTTCTCAAACATCTTAAATCCAACACAGTTTTAACTCATTTATTAGAATAAAATAAATAAATAAACAAACTTTAGGTAGTACCTATATATAACGTTTCGAAATTTTTATTTTTTTCCTTCAAACTAAACTGATGTGGACTCATTAGACATCTATGTATCTCCTTATAAATGATAATACTATATATATTTGTCTAGATTAATTTGTAACAACGCTTAGAGAAATTTCTCTAAAAAAATTACGCTCTTGCCTAGAATCGAACCGACGAACTCTTGAACTATGGGCATTAGCTCTAGCGATTACACCATTGCAACATTAATATTTGTATCTTGATTTCTGTTACTAAAACTAGATATTTTTGATTTGGACTTTGTGTCGAGATAATATTGTATTCATTTGAACTCGAATGAAAATGAAAAAACACCAATAGATTTTAAATTAAGAAACATTAAATATATATTAATTAACGAGGCAAATTTGAAATATAATTGTCAGCGCGGATTTTAAACTGATGGCTCCAATCGATTTTCATTAACCAGGCAAATTTGAAATTCTAATTTCTAATTTGGACTCGAATTTTGAAATGAAAGACTCCAATTCATTTTAAATTAAGAAACATTAAATATATTGATCATTATTCCTCCCCCCCCCCCTCGCCACTCAAAAGTTAAAGAGGCGAAACTTTTAAGAGACGATGTATTTTCGGTAGTTTACCGGTATACATTTGGAGTGTGGTTTTTTAAGAGGAATAAAATTTTTGGACCGAGACGCTGCCCGCCAGGGCACCAGCCCGGAGGGCCGAGCTTCGAGGGCGTGCCGAAGGCAGCACGAAAAGCTCGTCTTCTAATATAAATATTAGATTTATTCGATTTTTATATGGAAATTTTATTATAGCTATAGTTTCGCTCAATTTTTTTTATCAGAAATAATTTCAGCCGTTTTTGAGATATTTCAAAAAAACGAACAAAAAAAACACTTCTTTCATGCATGATACACTACTTGACCATATCCTAGGGTGCTCCTTATTTTGAATATTTTCGATATATTTACGATGACAGGGGCTCATATGGTTAGAAAATAAAATAAAATATCCCCCCAAATTTTAAGTCTCATTTCAATTTTAACCTAGTGCTACACAGCGATTAAGTTTCCCATCTATATAACATGGGGTTTTTGGCATTGAACGATCAATTTTTTATTCCGGCGAAAGTAATGGTTCAAAAAATTTGAAACTCTGTAGACTTTATCCTTATAATACCAGCTATCCTTCGGAATTTTTACAGATTTTTAGCTATTACAATTTTGGAGTTACATCTAGATAAAATACTGCTATATCTTAGGATTAGTAAGTTATACACTCATGTCCCCATGTTATTTAGATGGGAAACTTAATCGCATGCATAACATATAGGTTAAAATTGAGATGAGAGGAGACTGAAACTTGGGGGGATTTTTTTTTTTTTGGCTTTTCGGCTTTTCAATGCGTAGCCATACAGCCACCGTATTACGATACTATTTATTTTTATTTTAGTCTGTCTACCTCGGGGGTCAGATTTTGGCCGGACGCACATCGAGCCGGATTCGTTACTCGGGTCCTCTTGGTTAGCTGGCTGACATGCTACCGCCTAGCCTAACCCGACCCCCCAGACTTGGGAATGTTTTGCTTTTATTTATTTCAACTGACAATAGGAGTCTCTGTCGGCGTAAATATTCGAAAATGTCTAATAATGGCCGACACCGCCTACCCGCACGCTGCATGCACAGCGGATAAGTTATGTATGGGGAGAAATATATCTTATTTTCTTTATCACTGTTATTATTATTGTTTCCATTAATTTTCATCAAAAATTTTCTTATCAAAGTGTCGACAAATTATTCTGTATAACAATTTCAATGTTACCATTGGGAAAATTTTCATTTGATTACTTTAAAATCCTTTTTATTTGTCCAATATCTAGATCTGAGATTATCTTTAGAATCGTATAGAGTTATTTAGTTATCAATTATATTAAATAATTAATGTGATATAATAAATCAGAATTGCATTTTTATAATGACTGATGACAACCTCGTTGAGATTGTCTGACCGTGACCTCAATCAAACTTTTTTCTTCTTTCTTTTGGAAGATATTCGTGGGCTGGCTGTTCTTTACTGATAACATTTTGCCAACAAGTGGATAAAATGGCAAAGAAAAAAAAATCAAAAACAAAAAGGTCCGAATGGAAGAGACATGCGAAGAGCAAGTCGACCATGTCCACATGTCCATGTGCGTTTGTGTCCTTGGTACCTGGAAGAAATTTGTCCCGGGGGGCTGGTGGGGGCAAAGGAGCTGCTGTAATCGCAGCGGACTCAGGTGGGGTGCTATATAAAACAAGGGACTCGTGCGATGCCAGGTCCACTAGTGGCGCAACCGGCGCAACCGCTTACTTCTTGTACACACCGTCCTATCTTCAGTTGAAATCCTCCTCCCAAGAGCGAGCTCTTTGCTTACAACAGAGGCGCCTTTGTGAGTAAACAAACAATATATTTCCATATTAAGATCACAAGAAAATTAAAATATTTATTTTTGATACGTTAAAGGTTTTTCTTCGGTGGTAGACTGGTAGAGTTAACTGAGGATTGAATGGAAAGTTGTCCAGGAAATAAATAAAGTGTTGGAAATATTTTATTTATTTATTTCTTGGACTACCTTCCATTCAATCTTCAGTTTTAAAGTAAAGAAAATTTTTGAAAATTTTTTTAGAAACTTTTTAAAATTTAAATATAAAATACTAGGTTTTTTTTTAAATAGAAAATAAGAGATGGAAATTTTCACTATGCACCCTCATTGCATTCCATAGTTTATTGCCCTCCTTTCTGGCACATACATAATTTTCGGCAACTTCCAAGTATAAATATCTTTTCTTTATTCCAGCCCTTTGTCCGCTACATCTGTTCTTTCGGCTCTAAGGCCATCCCATCCCCTGATAATTCTTTCATATTTACACTAAGTCATAAATAACTGTCCATCATATTAAAATTAAAATAAATTTTGTTCATTATTTTATGTTATCTTTAGTCAATGTTCTCCTGACGATGAGTTAAGAGCTCGAAATATATAGAGTAAACTAAAAAATTTTTTGTATTTTAATTTTTCTCCTTGTGAAACACCACCAACTCCAACCTAATTTAATTAAATACTAGGTAGGTTTAACATAAATAAAAGATCAGATGCTTGTTTAGCACGACTCTATATATATTTCGGGTTATGAGCCCAACTTCAGGAGTTCACAAAGGCCACTCACTACCTAGTATTTTATATTTTAAATTTTAAAAAGTTTCTAAATTTTTAACAAAATTTTCTTTACTATATTTAAAATGTTTTACTAAGAAACCCACACCATTCTCCCTTAATAAAATCTTCAGTTATATATTTATTAAATATTTTTGAATTTATTGAAAAACAATTCGTGCTATATTTTGATGTATTAAAAATTTAAAATAAATAAATACAATTCTTTATAAAAATGATCAGAAATTTTTTCCAATTTCCGTCTTGGGTAAAATCTTATTTTTTACTTGATTTTAAGGATTAGCTTTGGGGAAATACATCTAGGTATATAATATATATACCAAGACAATTTGTATCATTGTCTATTTTTCAAACGTTTTACTATTGTTTCTTAAAAAAGATTTGTTTTTATTTATACAGGGTGTTATAGGAGAAATAGTAAATATTTTAGGAGGTGATAGTATAGACGAATTGAAATAGAAAATGCCATATAACATGTGTCCAATTTTAATTTTAATTTTTTTTTCAAATTTGAACGTCCTCATTTGCCTTTGCTTTAAGTTTGTTTGGGTTACATACTAAAAGCTATAACTCAATAAAAATTGGACACATGTTATATGGCATTTTCTATTGCAATTGGTCTATACTACCACCTTCTAAAATATTTACTATTCCTCCTGAAACACCCTGTATTTAATAAATAAAAATGTATGTAAAATTAACATCAAAAAAGTGGAATGTTTTACAAATTCGAGGCGCTAATGACCTTAGCTGTTGGGCCTTTAAACCCCCAAAAATAATAATAGCAATTTTTTCTTTATCAATGTAAAATTTTCTAGCGTTATTAATTATAAATAATTTAGTAGATTTTGTGGATTACTTAAAATAATAGTAACTAGGTTTATAAAACTAATCTCGAACGTATTCGGAATTTTATAGAAATTAGAAAATAAAGAAAAAATTTTGATAGACACCAAAAGAACAGACAGGATTAATTATATAATTATAGGAAATATTCTGAACAACCTATTTAAAAACAAATTCAAACTGCGCCTGAGGCTTAGAACCTATATAAACTTAAACTTAAAATAAATTTAGTTCTTGACTGTGTTTATAAATACGATAATAGAATTTTCTTTAAAAACAATCAAATTCAAATATTTTAATTAAATGGATGTTTTAGGAATTTTCCAATGAAATATTAAAAAAATAATCTCTAGTAATAATAAATATCTAGAGTGTTATGGAATTTTTCCATAAGATGAGAAAGTGTGTAAACTAGATTATTAATAATAATAATTCATTGAAAAAAATCTTGAAACGCCTGATTAATTTATTAAAGAATTTCAAATTGACTGTTTTTGATTTTTTTTTATTAGAAAATTGAAAATCATTTAACGAAATTGATTTACTAAAAAATCTGTTTTAGTAAATAATATTCTGCCGGCAAATTAATTTTATATTGATAAAAACGCACAAGCTTTCTAGTAGGATAATCAATTCAGGTCTCTGTTCAAATTTAACCGGCTATAATCTGGCACTTTCATTCATTTTAACAGGCAGTAAATTCAAATCTCACCGAAATTAATTTTTTCTAGCCAAAAAGACAAGCGAATAAGTAAAAAAACTTATATTGAAACGGCACTGATATAAGTATGATAAAAATTATATTTTTAGAAGATTATTTTGAATAATTGGATGAGGGCTTTCTTATTTTAATGGGTTTTAGTTTGTTTTTAATTATAATACATTTTTTATTTAGAGCAACAAAAAATTAATTTACCAATAATTTACGAATATGGTATTAGATAAAAACAACAAAATAATCTTATTAAGGCTTAAACTTAAAATATTTTTTGATTTTATGCGCCTTTACCCTCAATAATAATAATAATATTTTTTTGATTATTTGACATGAAGCAATATAAATATATTAATTTATCTTAGTATTTATACAGATAGAATTGTAGTTTTAATTACCTTTAAGATATTAATTTAATTCTGAATAAATATAGTAATTAGGGGCTCGGTTTTGTGGATCGTAATGTTGATAATGAACCGGGAGGCCACAGTTCAAACCTCCGATCGGCTATAATTCCGGCTCATATACTAACGCTACTAACTTAAAATAAAGTATCTTAAGGAGAAATCAAATGATGTTGTTCTTTGCTTGGTGCAAATAAATATATTCCTGTATTAAAATCACACATAATTAATTATAATTATTTATTGAACACAAATAAATAATACAATAAAGCTAGGACGTTTCGATCGACAATTCTGCGATCGTTCTCAAGTATGAGGATGATGTAATTTTAATAAAATTTCAACTCTTAATAAAATTAATCACAAAAATAAAAGCTTTAAAACCTTCATTACTGATAAATATACCTGTATATAATTTATATATACATAATATTTAAATTATATATATTTATAATTTCTTAGAGATTATAGTTTCAAAAATTTGACATTCATCATCAGTCTTTTTAGATAGAAATATTCTATCTGTTATTTCTGATGGGTTCAAATTCGTTTTGTTGTATTAGCAAGCTGGTTACTTCTCAAATAAATTCCATTCGTCAAACCTTCGAAACTATAGATCAAACAAATAAATTATATTTATAGGTATAAAATAAATTCTCCCAAAACGTTTGGGTTTGATTAAACGATTGAAGAATGTTTTTATAAAAGATTTGTATTTATTTCACTTATATAACAATCAACACAATTTTTTTTCTATATAATATATAGGTATATGTTTATTTGCATCAACTTCAATGATTTCTTCTTATCAATTAACAACTCTCCTTCTTTTGGCAAACTAAATCTATTTAATCAAAGTATCATAATTTAAACATTTATAGGATCTGGATAAATAGACTCTAGTATCTGGAGGTAAAAAATTGAATATTGCGAGATTTTAGTTTTAATTTAAAATGATTCTATTTTTAAGGTACTTTAGTATATTTGGACGGTCTGAATCTCCAAGCTAACAATCTCTTTGTATTCAATTGTACAATATATTTATATATTTCAACACAAGGCATATAGTATATACTATATGCCTTGTGTTAGTATATAAAATAATTTATAATCTAAGTACAACTCTGTTCACAAATTTATTTTAATCATTAGCTAGCTTTTTTATATGAATAAAATTAACTCAATTGACAATTATTATTCATTTCAATTATCATTATCAATTATATATGTAAAATTTTTCAATGTTAAATAATTTCCATCAAGACGCTGTGATTAAATATTTAATATTTTTTATTCTTTCAAATTAATAGATCATCTAGCAATGAAAATAATGAAAATAGTTTAAATTTTTTAAAACTATACCAAAAAGGAATAGAATAGTTTTTTTTTTTTTATTGAAATTTCTTAATAAATTTAGCATCTTTTTATAATTATTCTTGCTGAGTACTATTACTTTACGAAAAGATTTCTCTGAAGATCTTTTATTATTATTAACCCGTTACGAAATATTCTGATTACATCAAAAAAATAAACTAACTCCATTTTCGTTTATCCTGGCCTCGTTTTTATTTAATTCATTAACTATGCAGATTAAAATCGAAATTAATTTATAAACATTCTTTGCCTTTCTTTTCAATACTGGATTGTCAGTCAAATTATTTCAAGGAATTAAACAATTAAATATTCCAGCGCCTCCCAATCGATCGCAGACCCCAAAGATCGAAAATAATTTTCTCTTCAGCCCAGGCTGATCCTTTTGTCTATAATAAAAATAATTTTTTCTTCGTTCCCTAAATTTAAATTTCAAGGAATTTTCGTCTTTCAATAACTTAGCAAATTACTCCGTTTCATTCTGTGTAATAATAACAGTTCTCTTTTTTTTGACATTTTTACCGGAATCTTACCTTTTATTTAAAATTTAACAGCAAAATTTTGAGACAGGTAGGGAAATTTAGCTATGAGTGAGACTTACATTTCTGTCCAAACTATTACTTGAAAACGAAACCAGTTTTTGAGACTTGATAACTAATATATATATAGGAGATCTTCTTTTAAATTTTTTATAAAACCGAAAACCGGTTACACGGTTAGTCGATTAAAATTTAGTCAGTTCTTAATCAAAATATAAAACAACTAAATAAAGATTTTGGTTTTGATGCTTTTATTGGTTTTTGAGCTAGAATGAACTCGAAATTTAATTGAAAATATTTTTTTTATTAAGAACGATTCTAAAATTAATGTCAAAATTTCAAAGATTTTAGTAGAAATAATTTTATATTGCTTATCAGAATATAAAATTATTTCTACTAAAATCTTTGAGATTTCGATCTTAAATTTAGAATCTTTATTAATAATATCTTCTAGTTTCAGCTATCTAAATGATTTTTGAAAAAATTTACCATCTAATTTTAAAAAAAAGATACTTAATTCTTTCGATTTAAAAATATTTTGTTTTGCCGAGAGAAGCAGAGTTGTTAATTCGTAACAAGACTATTCGTTTGTTATGTGACCAGCTTGCTATTACAACAAAAACGAATTTATCTATATCAGGTCGGGTATTAATTAACAAGACTGATGATAAATGTCAAATTTTGGAAACTATAGTCTTTAACAAATAAGAAAAGGGTTAAATTGCGGGCGCGACTTTGTATACTCATAATACACGAAGGGATTATCCAAATAAAAATTATAAAATCAAATTTAATAGTATTTTAAAAGAGTGGATAGGGTGTGGAAATATTTTTTGACAGCATTATTTTGTTTGGACATGTGCGAATGAATCATCACACATGATAAATTTCAAATTATTAGCTTTAATCATTTAAAAGAACAAGTGACATTAGAGATCAGACAGACAAAAAACTTTTAAGAGTTTTTAATTTTTTTTTAGTAGAGAACATTAAAAATCATGTTCTTACACAAAAAAGCATTTACCAAACTCGATAAAAATGTTTATAGGTAGTTTTTTGAATAAAATAATAAATTCTTAGCTCATAATTAATGTTAATTGCTGTTAATAAGAATTAACAATTAATTTTAATTTTATCATTGCGAGTATACAAAGGTTTTTATACCGTTCTGCTGTGGCCACACCCTGAGCCACTTATCCGCGTGGGAGGATCGGAGAACTATAAGGGGAGATTTGTGGCCCAATATATATAAAAAAAATATTATATTAAAAAACTGAACTACTGTATATAAATTCACTGTAAACTTCCAGTCTAATTAATTTTTTAATAAATTAAACTTTTTTTCTTACTTAGGAGATATTCATTTACTTTTAGTGGTAATTATTATAGGCAACAAATTTTAAACAATCGAAGTTCTAAAGATTATTTTTTTTTAGAGATATTAAGAGAAGGTTTTGATGTAACTAGAAAACAAAAAGTCCTTAATACGGATCTAAAAGTCAAGTATTACATTTTCTAGTAGAATTCCCTTTATTATCGAGGTTATTTTATATCATCTTGACCAAAACCCCATTATTTATTTTTTTGTTATTATTATTATGTAGTTTATTTTTTTATACCTGATTTATTATTATCTGTGATATTTATTTAATGCAAATATGTGATATTTACCATACTTTAAGGAGAATGATCTGTGATATTTAGTTTATTCACCTCGATATTTATTTATTGTTATATAGTTCATTTTAGTATGCCTAATTTATTTCGGCTGTGAATGTTTAGTTATCTGTGATATTTCTTCTATTTCATTATCTGTGCAACTATCTTTATTCGGGTTTTGTCTTACACTCTCGATTTACAACTCCATAAACAATGGTCTTCTTCTTGTTCTATACCATATTGGCATATCGAGATAGTAACCTAGTTTCGTCCCTAAAGGCCTTTCCGCGGCAGCCTGGATCCCGGCACAATGGAATCGGTCAGGATGCAATTATGCTTGCCTGGCTGTGCCCCGGCGAAGACGGTTCTAGGTTGTCTTGATGGGGTGTCGAGGGTCGGAAAGTATCAAGAAGAATATTCTTACTTGCGTGATGTCGCAAATGACCATAGTAGTCGGCGCGCTTTAGTTATTTGTGATATTCCTTCTTTTTCATTATCTGTGATACTATCTTTATTCGGGTTTTTGTCTTATACTCTCGATTTACAACTCCATAAACAATGGTCTTCTTCTTGTTCTATACCATATTGGCATATCGAGATAGTAACCTAGTTTCGTCCCTAAAGGCCTTTCCGCGGCAGCCTGGATCCCGGCACAATGGAATCGGTCAGGATGCAATTATGCTTGCCTGGCTGTGCCCCGGCGAAGACGGTTCTAGGTTGTCTTGATGGGGTGTCGAGGGTCGGAAAGTATCAAGAAGAATATTCTTACTTGCGTGATGTCGCAAATGACCATAGTAGTCGGCGCGCTTTAGTTATTTGTGATATTCTTTCTATTTCATTATCTGTGATACTATCTTTATTCGGGTTTTTGTCTTATACTCTCGATTTACAACTCCATAAACAATGGTCTTCTTCTTGTTCTATACCATATTGGCATATCGAGATAGTAACCTAGTTTCGTCCCTAAAGGCCTTTCCGCGGCAGCCTGGATCCCGGCACAATGGAATCGGTCAGGATGCAATTATGCTTGCCTGGCTGTGCCCCGGCGAAGACGGTTCTAGGTTGTCTTGATGGGGTGTCGAGGATCGGAAAGTATCAAGGAGAATATTCTTACCTACGTGATGTCACAAATGACCATAGTAGTCGAAGCGCCGATAAACAAAATAATAATAATCAATACATTCAAGTTCACTATTTGAACTTGGTTAGTAAATTTCTTTTAAATATTAAATTAATTGTTTAACATTAGACACGTTTTGCGAACGCAACAGATGTTCACTTAACTAACTTATTAAGATTAGAAGCATATTGGACCAAATACCAAATATATGAGTAAAGCGGTGGAAACAAAACTTTGGCATTTTATATACATACTTTACTCTCGATTGGTAATATATTTATCCGGAAACTCGATAAGTATATTTTTTTAATAAATTTAACAACTTTATTACTTTATTTTTTATTAAAAATAGCTATGCAGCGAAATTGGATGTCGACCCTATCAATCTTTGTTTATTAATACATGATATTATCAAAATATTAATTTCATTAGAAACGCGAAAGGTGAAGCCAACCCTAAGTCGGGATCTTAGACTATTAGATAAATTCACTTATTGTATAAGAACGTTTCAGATATTTTTACTTAATAGATTTGCTCTTGTGTTTTGTTGGTTTTGATGGTTAATTTTACAAACCCCAGTCGAATATAATACAGAATACACAATATTAAATTCTGTAATTTTATAATATGTAAATATATACTCCCAATTATAAAAATTTAAATTATCTGTTACGTTATAATTTGTTTCAGTAATAATTCTCTTGCCTTATGTAATTTTCCACTATTGAGACATTATGAAATGTAAATCTCTTTTTCAAATAATTTATAAAATGTATATTACCTTTGCCTAATGAGACACCGTGCTTTACATTCCTAAAAAGAATAAACTTTACGTATTTGTCCATCAATCGATCTCTATCTTGGGTCAATTAATTATTTCCAAACTTTCACACTCTTCAGTGAAATTTATATTACCTACGTTCTGATCAAAAAACACATTTACAATGATTGGTTTGTTTCTCTATCAATATGGAACCTAATATGCTAAAAATTCAATTTAGAAAAAGTAAACATTTTAAGACCTAATTCTCTAAGTACAAGTCTTCAAAATTTTGCAATTTTTAACGTTTATCACTGATGTTCATACGGGTGATTTTTTCTCTCAACTTAATTCTATCGCATTAATTATTTTACTAAAACATAGCTTATGTACCAGAAATCGAAGTAAATAAAAAATTATATTAATTAAATCACGAAGTGTGAGAATATACGAATCTTATTCTAGTTAAAGACACAATCAATCTTTGTATGTCGCAAAGTAATGTTACACCACTAACACAGGGTAAATGGTAAGTGGAGGGACTGGGGTGGCCACTGACAGTGCCTGGCATCTGATTGGCCATCCCAGTCCCTCCATTTACCATCTACCCTGTGTTAGTGGTAAAAAGCATTTAATTTGCGACTTACAACCGACCCTTAGTATCCCACTTTTGAGAACGAGTTGAACTAGAAATTTATGAACTTGACTTATCAAAATTATTAATTGTGCCAAATTTCAACTCCTTAGCTACAACATTTTAAAGGTCTATCTACACAGGTCCGTCGCGTGTCAGTTCAGTTCAGTTCAGTGCTTCCGAATCAGTGCAAAATAATATTCTTCTGACGGAACTGACACTGAACTGCGCCGGACGAGTGGGGATCCCCTCTAGATATCTACAGAAGAATATTATTTTTCACTGATACGGAAGCACTGAACTGAGACTGAACTGACACGCAACGGACCTGGGTAGATAGACAGACCCAAAGAGTTAAACATGAAACGATTTGATTTATTTCAAATTTTCTGAATTTTTCATAGTGAGACTAAAAATCTGTTATAAATTGTTGGAAAAAGTAAAAACTTTTTTAAGACTCAGTACTTTTGCCAATAAAAGCCGCAGTAGCCGCACTTGGGAATTAAATTTTTTCACATCTGAGATAGAAGCTCTCAAAAAGTCAGGACTCCAGCAGGCGATCGCAATACTTCACATTATTTGAGTGTTGAAAAATAGCCAGAATTCAACCTTTAACAAAAAGCTCTCCAATTGACGATCCATCTCAATCATCTTTCCAAGAGGATAGAAAAGGTCATCAGTTCTTTGGCATTTAAAGTAGAAAAATGTTAAAATTATGTTTTAAAAATGTTTTAATAAACATTACCACGAGAAAACTAGTTTTATTTTCTCTCTAAAAACACAAATTTCGGAAAAAGAAGTCTGGATGTATGATAAAAATAAATTGAAATCATAAATAATTAAAAAAAAAAAAAATACTATTAAGGGATAATTGAGAAATATATTAATATAAAATTCGAAATTAGTTTTAATCAGAAATTGATACTTGGATAAATACTATCAATATTTTATCTAATATAAGTTGGCTGTAGAGCTATTGAGAAGTTTCACATTTTAGAAAATTCTTGGCTAAGTCTCCTAAAAGCGATTCTTAAGTAGCTTCAAGTGAATTTCCGTTTTCGATTAAAATTGTGATGAACACAGGCTCTGTTCACAATTAGTTGTCATTTCCTTATATTTTCTTTCTCTCTATTTTGATTAATGTTTCTTTATGTGCTATATTTGTAAAGACCTACCTTAAAGCTAGTCTCAAGAAATAATTCTATTTAAATATTGTAGATACATCTACAATATAAACAATATTATTAATCGAAAAAATCATATCAACTGTAAGCAGAACTCATATAGCCAAGGTGTCATGGTTTTTACATGTGTCATTAAAAATAATTATTTTATAGCAAGTAAAATAATGTTTGTTAAAAGTAGGGGCTCACACTAAATTAATTTCATGAATTCTTACAGATTTTCAAATGAAAAGATTTCACAATAAGAGAGGGTACATACTGTTAATAAAAATAATTTTTAAGAAAAAAATAAAACCGACCTCAAAAAAATTAAATGCACCAACAAATAAAATACACTAAAATGTATAAAATAATTATTATCTTATTTAGTTACCACTAAATGACGAAATATTAACATGAAATTACTTTTTGAAGTCGGTGCCAAACATATACCTTTTATGAATCGCACTCGACGGATCTTAGTACGTTTGGCGGGTACGCTCGCTTATAGGTATAGTTTGTTTGACACCGACTTCAAAAAGTTTTTTCATGTTAATATTTCGCCGTTTAGTTGTAGCTAAATAAGATAATAATTATTTTATACCTTTTAGTGTATTTTATTTGTTGCATTTAATTTTTTTGAAGTCGGTTTTATTTTTTCTTAAAAATTATTTTTATTTTTCTCTTTTTAGTGATGTTATTAATAGTGATCATATCATGAGAAC
Organism: Forficula auricularia; assembly: GCA_024734495.1. Lineage (NCBI taxonomy): Eukaryota > Metazoa > Arthropoda > Insecta > Dermaptera > Forficulidae > Forficula > Forficula auricularia. The sequence continues at coordinate 22,605,702 of JALMQS010000030.1, read as the reverse complement.
TTGACCAAATTAATATGGCACAATCCCTAAGATACACCCTTTCCAATAAAAAAAGAATCATCGAAATCGGTTCATAAACAAAGAAGTTATGCCGGAACAAACCTAACAAAAAAGGTCTAATATCACTGAAATAAAAACGGGACCAATCGGAAGCTAGACTGAACCTAATGCAAAAAAAATTTCAAAATCGGTTCACAATTGGCGGAGATATGAGGTAACATAGACACAAAAAAAAAAAAAAATCAGTCGAATAGAGAACCTCCTCCTTTTTTGAAGTCGGTTAAGAATCAATATTACTTTAGTTTAATAATAGGATTTTAAAAAGCCAATTCAACAGTATTGGTCGATAGTGTTTGCATATGGTATGAGAGAGCTCTAATGTGTCCACTTTTAGGTAATATTTGTACCCGCCGAAATTCAGAAGTGGCTTAATTTAAAATTTTGAAAAAAATCCAAAAATTCCCTTATTACCTCCATTTCAAATGCATAGTTTTTATCTCAAATATTTTTTAAAATATAATGTGTTTTTTTATCAACACATTAGGTAACTTCATGAAAGAGTTTTTATTTTATTTTTTATAATTTCTCTATATAGGTAATTGATATTGTGAATATTAATAACATAAACCTAGACAATTAGACATATTAAATTTTATCATAAAGGATTTTAAGTTGATGAAGATTGTTACAGACAAATAGACATATCGATATTATAAGTATAATTAAAGTTTTGAGCATCTTTTTTTTGAAAATAGTTGGTAATTTTTTCAAAAAATCTGATATCGCAATTTAATAATATTTCTACTAAAATCTTAGAATTTGTTCGATGAAGATTGATTGATTTCTTTCTCTTTTAAAAAAGATATTATAAGTGTTTCTAGTAACGAGGAACCATAAGTCTGAATTTTATTCTAAATCTACTCATTATTTTTTTCTACTATTTGCATACTTTAGGGGGGGGGGGCGTGTGGTTGTGTAGTTAAAAATAAACATTAGAATCTTTTGTCTGAAACGCCCTTTAAATTTTAGTGAAGGGACAAGTCCAAAAAATTAAAACGTAAATCGGGACATATTAGTGTCCATACCTACACATTGAGGAGCAATGTAACTCGTAAACTAAATTTGTGTACAATCTTGAATTTACATATTGTGTGTATTCATTTTGCCCGGAATCAAAAATCGAATCAAAATTTGAATCCAATTTATATTTTGGGGATCGTTGAATTTTTTGTGGAGTTCAAAATAATAAATATTTTTTATCATAGGGTGTGAAGTATCACCTAAAGATGTTTTTTTTTTTTTTTAATTTAATTTACTTTAAAATGAGGGTGTGAGTGGCCACTTTTACTTAATATTTGTACGTGCATTCAGGTGTGGCTTAGCTTAAAATAATGAAAAAATGTCAAAAATTCACTTATTACCTTCATATCAAAGACAGAGAAGTTTTTTCTCAAATATTTTTTAGGATATAAGGAGCATATTAAACTATTTCATTGATTTTTCATTATGATGAAACTATCGACTAGACAAGTTATACAAATTCTAGTTTATTTTAACATTATAGAGATAGACGATTCCATTTTGAGAGAAAGAATGCTCTAGTATCTTTAGCCTCCCTCTAAATCTAATCAATGGTTTCGAGCATGAAGAATCTAGAGACTGTTCTTTTCAAGCCAAGATATTTACTGTCATTCCCTTTTTACTTTAACATACAGGGTATGGTCAAGTATTGTAATCGTGCATGAAAAAAGTGGTTTTTTCCTTCTTTTTTTCAAAATATCTCAAAAACGGTCGATTAAAAAAATTGAACGAAACCTTGGCATTTCGCTCTACAAAAAAGCTCTAAATAAGTGAACATCGAAAAATTTATATTTTTCCAGATAATAATTGTTTTGTCAAAATGTCTGTTAGTTAGTTAGTTAGTCTGTGCGTTACCAAATTTTTGTGGACGAGCTAGCTCAAAAACTAGTGTTAATATCGAAACCAAATTTTAGTTTTGGTCCATTGAGATTAAGAGCTGATTAGATTTTGGTGCATATCGACCCAAAATTAAGGGAGGTCGAGGGGGGGTTAAAAATTAAAAATCTAGGTCGTTTGAGCAAACTCAACCAAATTTTGTATACATAATCAGTGGGTCCCCAGAAGTCTAAAAATGCAAAATCCAACCCTTCAAAATGGGGGGGGGGGGTAAAAATTAAAAATCTAGATCGTTTGAGCAAACTCAACCAAATTTTGTATACATAATAAGTGGTTCCCCAGAAGTCTAAAAATGCAAAATCTAACCCTTCAAAATGGGGGGGGGGTCAAAAAATGAAAATCTTGGCCATTTACCAAACTCAACCAAATTTTGTATACATAATCAGTGGGTCCCCAGAAGTCTAAAAATGCAAAATCTAACCCTTCAAAATGGGAGGGGAGGTCAAAAAATGAAAATCTTGGCCATTTACCAAACTCAACCAAATTTTGTATACATAATCAGTGTGCCCAAGGAGTTTAAAAATGCAAAAAACTAATCCCCTCCCTTCCCCTATATGATTATAAATAATTTTATAAAATATTAATGTAAGTGAGGGGCCAGGTTGTATGGTAAAGTCAAGTGGATGGCCACATCAGAACACGTCAGCTTATTTTTGGTGTAGTAATTGAAATCAGTGATTTCTGAGGGCTTCGAACCCGAGTCTTACAATAGCTAATTATAATTATGTAAATAAATTACATAAGTGACAGCCTTGAAGAGGGAGCTCGTTCAATTCTGATTAGATTGACCACGAATAGTCAAACGACCATTACCTAAATATAAATTACCTATATGACTCAGAATGCCATGGTTGCCAAAAATAGAAGGTTTAATTCAATTAGAAGTCAAATTGAGTTTTGCTAAAATTTTTTCTAAATTGTAGCATGATTTGATAATGAAATTAAATCAAATACTCTAAAATAGTTTAACTATTTATTTAGATCCTTTGAAATATTTATTTTACAAATACAAAAAATCCATTTAATTAAAAAAAAAAGAAAAACTATTTTTTGCCCCTATACTCGGACTAGAACAAAATATATCTAAATGAGTATAATATTTTATGAATATTTTTAATTACTCTCTAATATTAGAGGCCACCATAAACGTAAATAAAATAATTACGTCACGTAGACTCCGCTCCCCCTGTGTCACATTTTCATTGAGTCTCTCCTGAATTGTGACGTCACAGTATCAGTTTCATACCTACTCTAATTTAATAATTGTATAAAATTTAAGTGTTTTTGCTAAAAATTGCTTGCTTACAATTTTTGTCTAGATTTATTTTACCAACAATTTCAGGTTCAAATAATAATAACCTGATATCTAAAAAATATATTTGAAAAAATTTTAATTTTACTTTTGTGACATCACAATTTTTAAGATCCCCCCCCCTTACTGTGTGACGTAATTTATGAACGGTCCCTTAGACTATTTCGTTCATTTAAATTTTTCATAAGACAGGAACGTATCAATAAATTTGATGCAGCTTTTAATTTTCAACAACTTTTGTCCTAAAATTAATGGGAAAAATATATCTCCAAATGAAAATTTTACCATGATAATTACTAAATAACAAAATAAAAATAAATAAATAAATAATAAAATAGAAAATAAACATGGGGTATAGCTTTGAATCTCATTATTATTGTAAAATGGGAGTTTTGCTGCATTGATGTGCTTCTATTATAGCATTTTAAAAATTCCTTGTTAAAATTAACAGAGAGAGAAATTAAGAATAAATAAAAGTCAGTATGGAAATATGAAAGCAACATATTTATTAGGAACAAATTAATCAGCCTCTCGTTAATCCTGTTCGTTTGGCATTGACATAAACTGAAAATGGCAAAACCCCTTAACGCATGCAACCCCAGATGCAGTAGATTCGAAATAATAATACGCTTATTTACGAAGATTGAAATATCTTGATATTGAAATTTTTTTCTAAATAATGAATGGACACATTCCCTTAACATAAAGAATGCCTTTTCAAAAAGAACTTTAATCAGTTATAATCATATATGATTAGTCTAGCAAGAGATCTGGAGTCGCTTCTTAGAATGAATAATTGTATAAATATCATTTTTAATTAAATCAAATTTTAGCTAATAAAATAAGAAGCGAGGAATTAAAGAAGAGAATGAGTGAATTTGTGGAATTTTTTCATAATTATAAGTTAAGCCACTTCTCAACATCTACAGGTACAAAAATCACCTAAAAATGACAACCTCTCATACCGTCATTTTAAAATGAAAAAGAAATAATAAAATTTAATAAAATTTAGTCCTTGTAGGGTTATCTAATTCCAATGATAATTTTTTTTTTATTTTCGACCCCACGAAAAATTCATTCCTCTCCAAAATTTTAAGAAGAATGAATTTTAAGTATTTTATAAGAATAAGGTATGGTCCTACTAGCTGGATGAATTAAATGCTTTTGTTGAGCCTTTTTCGCCAGAATGATGATTTAGTTATCTAAAAGAAAAAGAAATCTGAAAGATTCTTTCTAATTAATATTATTTTTCTTTGAATTTCTGGGACTTACTATTTGAGCCTGCAAATATACATTTCAAAATTTAATCGGAATTAAAAAACTCAAAACAAAGTGATGTAGATAGATGGACTGAGGTGTACATGACTAGTTAAATATATATTTAATTGGGATTCTGAAAATTATTATGTGTAGTATTTTGAAGATGTTGAACATAAAATATAAATTAAAAAGTCATTTATTTATAAGGCTACCATTTTCTAAACTGGAAAATAATTTTTCAATTTTTTGGACTACCTACCTACCTACCTATAAAAATTCATAAATATTTTAAAGAAAAATAATTTTGGTTTTAGCTTCAATTTTATTATTTTTGAATTTAAGTAATTTTGTAATCCCATAATAGAGTATAGTAAAAAGGAGTCCAAGTTGTATTTTACAAATTATTTTAGAATTTTTTTTACATATTTATTGCACACTTGGCGTGGGAGTACGCTTTATGCTTTGATCGCATTTTTAACCATAATTTTATTTTAAAGATCATAATAATTTTTATTCGATTAAAATATTTAGAATCTCTCCTTTTACTCGCTAATCTTTAAATCACATATTATGTCATCTCAGTAACAAAAATTATATATCTTCCTAGATTATACATTAATTCTTACATATATGGTCATGAAATATCATGAAGAAATAAGTTAATATTAGGAATTTCACTAATAATAATATATTATAAGTTCCATCGAAGTTGTAAAATGGCTGCCATATTCCTCCTCAATCAATTACATAAGCAATTCTCATGGAATATTTTACAATTCAGATAGTTAATTACACATCAAGAGAAATAGATCTTTTTTCAAATGTTAGACAATTCTTTTAAAATTAAAAGTTATACATTTCAATATGCATTTTAGGATTATTAATTAATTAACGACTCAGCGGGCTGACGCTGTAAAATATTTGTATTAGCTTAAAGATCGAGAAAAATCCATTGTAATCTTAAATTAATCAAATATTTACATTTTTATTCCCGCTCAGAAGATGGCTATAACCAATGGCCGAAACGTTAGAGGAGATTTCTAAATAAAATAATTATTAATAAGCTGCACGTCTCTTTATTGAACCATTGTTAAATAAAGCCACAGCTATAAAAATCCTTAGAATATATTTATTATAGGTATATAAAAGTATTTACAACAATAATTCTAATGGAGTTTTAAAAATTTCGCACCCTTGTAAATTATTATTTATAATATTTAAAAGGATCGTAGGGAGTTAGACCAGAATTTAAATCAAACGCAAAGTTAGCTAATACAATTTTGAAACAAAAAACAAAAATATAACAATAAAACATTATAAAAAATAAAAAAACAAAAATAAAGTAAACAAACCGAAAAACAAAAAAAAATTTTAAATAAAAAATCTTATTTGAAATTTTTTATTTTATCTATTCATTAACTATGAATGCCCGGATGCGGAGAGCCTCAACCACAAAGTGAAACAAGTCTTTTGCTTGTTCCTCATTACAAATGTTCAATATAATTTCCACGAAGTTATCTTCATCTACCACCTCAGAGGCAAGAAAATATTTATGCAAATAGTGACTTCGCGAACCAGTAAATATCGGACAATCTACCAGAATATGTTTTAAATCTTCCTTTGCCTGCATATTGCATAGCGTGCAGTTCACATTTGGGTCCAATTTATAACTGTTGGAGTTGACATAAAAATGTAGAACTCGAGCATTTGTGGTTCTTAGTTGGTGGATAAGTCGCGTTTTGGAGATGGGCAAACGCGTGTTGAGGAGAAAATTATTATTAGGGTCCAGACGCCCATATAAGGGTGCATAAGTCGAACCATTTATAGCCGATTGGTCCTCAAGGCAGTAAATATTCCGCAATCCACCCACCAGAACGTCCCTAGCTGCCCTGATTGCATCCACATTTTGGGGATCCCATAGTCTCAACCCATCAATTCTTATAAAAAAACTGTGCACCTGGGACACCCAGTTATATTTAACCTTATTAGATTCGGTGTTATGAAGACAAACCAATCGGTTGTAGCAAATTCGGGGGAGTCTACTGGATGGCATAGCGAGAATCCTACACATCCAGTTAAGTGATCGCTCGAAAGCAACCACCGCAAGTCTGACCGGTTTGAATTCATCCCTAACAATGTAGCCGGGAGTTGATCTGTTCAGAAAGTATTAGCTTTAAAAAAACCAGACTTGGGCTTTTTCGATAATATCGGGGTAACGAAGGGCCCAAATTTCTGAATTGTACAAAAGCACGCTCAAAACAGCAGCCTCATATAGGCGCATGATCGAGCCCTGATAACCCACTCTTAGCGACTTCCTCAGTGGCTGAAATAGTGAAAACAAAACAATTAGACCTTTTGTTTTCATGTTTTTTACAGTAGTACAATAGTAGAGGTTAGGCTAGTTTTTACCTCCTTTTATAAACTTATTTGTCAGGAGTTCTGACTACAAGAAAAAAACATTCCAAAGAGTATGTCTACACCGAATCATTCAATTTGTTATCAAGACAATAAAAACATTAAAAAAAAAAACAATTGTAATTGTTCTTCGTTATAATAATTATATATTATATATTATATATATCAAAAATTGAATAAAAATACTTCATCCACCATTAAATCTCGTAAAAACGCTTTATTTGACATTGAACCCAGCAACTATCAATCTCTTTCGGTCAAATCACCAATCAAACAAATTTTCATTTTTTTTAATTTTTATTGTCCTAATCCAAAAAAATGACTATATATAATATTTAGATCGTGGACATCAGTTCTGAAATTCACTATTACACTACTGTAAAAAACATGAAATAATTAATAAAAGGTCCATTTGTCTTGTTTTCACTATTTCAGCCACTAATCAGTGACAAAACGTTTGATCCATTTAATTAAGAAACGTTGCGTTTGTTTTAAATTCTGGTCCATATCCCTACGATCCTTTAAATATTTGATTATGGATGCGAACAATGAAATATTATTTATTGCGATTGATGGGAGGCGATAAGACATTTAATTGTTTAAGAATCAAGGCCAACGCTGCGAAAAATGAACGAGGAGAGGATTAAAAAAAAAGAAATTCCATTATTCATATAGACAATAAGTATTAGTTTGGGTTCAGGGATCAGTAGCTTAGTGGATATAGGAGCTAAAGCTCTTATGAGAAAGCATTGCAGTACACATGCAAAGATCCCGGGCCCGAGCCCCGGCTGATCCTTTTGTCTGTAATAAAAATAATATTTTCTTCGTTCTCTAAATTTAACTTTGTTATTGATTGTATTTACACAGCCTCGTTGTGGTCGCGCCCCGGGTGAAGAGAAAATTATTTCCGACCTTTGGGGTCTGTGATTGATGGGAGGCGCTGGGACATTTAATTGTTTAATTAATAAATCAAGGCCAACGCTGCGAAAAATGTACAATGAGAGGATTAAAAAAGAAATTCCATAATTCATATAGACAATAAGTATTAATTTGGGTTCAGGGATCAGTAGCTTAGTAGATATAGGAGCTAAAGCTCTTATGACAAAGCATTACAGTATACATGCAAAGATCCCGAGTTCGAGCCCCGGCTGATCCTTTTGTCTGTAATAAAAATAATCTTTTCTTCGTTCTTTAAATTTAACATTATTTATAATAATAATGTTATTTTAAAAATAATCTGACTGGTTGTTACAGAGTGCTTATGTTCAATTAAATTATTATTTATTGCTTCATGAATGAAATCTATTTAACATTTATTATAAAATAATTAATTTGAAACTGAAATTAAATTAAGCAAAAGATCTTCTTATAAATTGATCGATTGTGCAATTCTTTTCAAGAACCTTTGTAATTTTAGAAGCTAGAATTTGTAATTTATTCATTATAAGCTAATCAAATATTTTCTTTAGTGCAACATTCGTCTGCATCTTTGGCATTTCACCGCAAACATTGCAGGTCTTGCTTCTTGGATTGCTTCACAGCTTTCTTTCCCTTCGTTCTTTGATGAATTCGAGTATATACTTAGATGTGCTAGTTTTAAGCCTGTTCAACGCTTCCAGTTAATATACTGGAGTAGTTAGCTGTTGATCTTAGTGTTAGATGCAAGGATTCTGAGTTCTTCAGGTCCGTAACTGCATAACTCAGTATATTTCTAATAGGTGATTACGATTGATTGCATTGTATTATATAAAGTTTGTTGAAATTTACAATGAAAATATATGCATGTTGGAATTGATTAAATTATGCCGACAAATGTTGATTCGGCCACCAGTTGAGGTCTGTAAGAATTCAGATTTTAACATAATTCAATTAGAAGTTGAAAAATATGAAAATCGTTTATGTAGCCTAGCTCACTATACCAGAAAACTAATTTTTCTAGTTCTAATCGGGTAATTGAACCCATGAAAAATAGCAGATAAAACATTTCTTATTAAAAAGCCTGATGAAATTATTGCATAAAAATTGCTTGGTATGTTTCACATTAAGATATAAAAATAAAACGAATTTATTTTTGGAGAGACTTTAATCTCGATATATATATTTCGGGTGGCTAAACCATCTTCAGGAGCAACAGAAAGTAACCATAGTATATATATGTAAATATATATATATATATCGAGATTAAAGTCTCTCCAAAAATAAATTCGTTTTATTTTTATATCTTAATGTGAAACCTACCAAGTAATTTTTATCCAATAATTTTAAAAAATGTTTCACCAAATTCCTTAAAAATCTGATGATGAAGGTCAAACCATCGAAACTATAATCTCAAACATATAAATTATACATATTCATATTTGGTATTTGGTTTATTTGAATTAAGCAGAGGACAACCTCATTGATTTCTCTTCATGACAGGGACGCGCGTCACGACGGCGTCAAGGTCTTAAAGGAGACCCTTGACCATGAACTATATTATACCGATCCAATGATTAAATTTTAAAGAATTTTAAAAAATTAGGTACTATCTTACTCTAGGGCAAAGTACTTTAAAATATAATTTTACTAATAACTTTATATAACCGTTTCGTGGTCCTCAAGATACTTAATTAGAAAATTACATTTCATCAAAATTAGTTAAGTCATTTTCAAGATATTTAGAAAAAAATAAAAAAGTACTGGAACAAAGTACTAATTTTTGTGAGCCGAGAAGTACCAACAACTAATAAGAAGTTCATTTTGTTAAAGTAATGGTAGTTTTTCAATTTCATTTCAATTGGTTGAACTGTGTGGAAAAAATCGTCGACGAAAAAAAAGGGGATCATCCATCCATCCATCTATGGTATCCATGCTTCGCATTGTATAAACTATAAAAATGGGGAATGGCTTGCGCCTTTTTTTATAGGCTAGTTATCCCTTTAACTGATCTGGTAAATGAGTTGTCTATAAAGCAGCGGCTCCCATTATACGAGGTGTGTTGCTATTAAATGACCTGGCTGATGCTGCTTCTGGCAAACTGTGAACATGCCGCAACAGGTTTGAACATGATTATGTCTGGTGATGCTTCCCCCCTGGTGGCTAGACAAGCCTGCATGTCACTCAGTTTGTTTGTAGCATATAAAGGCGCCAATCAGTATTTCGCACGACGACGAAAAAGAGACTTGGCGCGTCCCTGCTTCATAGAAAAATGACTTCACACAAAATAATTTATGAGGGAAATAATCTCGAACAATTATAATTATTAAATTTAAAACAAAATAATACACTTAAATAATAACAATAAATTTAAACTCTTTAAATCAAAACATTATTATGTAAATCTTCAAATTTTGAGGACTTGCCTTGTAAAAGTTTAATAGGGTTTCTCCATAGATTATTTTTTTTTTCAAATAGCAAAGAAAAAGATGATCAATGTTACCTACGGTCACATTAATACAATCATAAAAAGTATCCTCTTTTAATTTAAAATAAAACAGTTAATTTTGCTCAGCTATATGTTCCAGTCTTAAGAATTTTCTTTAAAACAGATCTATTAAACCAATATTTATAAAAATATGGGCCATGTATAAAATTTATAAATCAACATAATTTGAGGATTCAATTCACCTTCAACTAATTTCTCAAAATTTACTTGTTTTAAAATTTGAAAAATTATATTTTTTGAGATTTATTTATGGTGAGTGGTAAAGATATGAAATTTTTTTAGCATAATACTAGATACTAATAAAATAAGGAATTGCTAATTAATTTTCTGACTATTGTCTCAAGACAATCTTCAAAATCAAATGATTTTAATGTTAAAGTAAAGTAGTTTGTAATAGAATGAAATAAGAAAAAGAAATCCATTCATCTGCTTGCTGTTTTTTATTGCCTCATCTGATTCATCCATCCATCAGAATCAGAGTCGTGCTCTATTTATTTGCTCTTTAGAGTTGTCTTTAAGCAATCCCTTAGAGAATCTTCCTCCTAACGCCTATTATTTATGCTCCATCCATCTTAAGCAATATTCATTGACATCGACTAGGAAATCTGGCTCATTTTATCAATTGTGCATTACTTCACAGCCTTTAGTATCTCAAAAACCAGCTAATTTCAGTATTCTCTTTTTCAATATATTTAATCCTTTTTTCATTCATTAATCTAAATGTCCAAGTTTCACAATCATGTCTGTACCACTGGATGCAATTATCTTTTTTATATTTTATTCGAAGTTTAGCACTTTTTGAAATATTTTTAAGATTTCCGCCAGTATAGATTTTATATCATTTGGAATACATGAATACATCTTACCGTTAATTTTATTTTTTATTTTTTTACAAGTTTCGGCAAAAAGCAAAATTTTGTACGCAAGGCAACACTGGTTCCCAGGGTTAGAAAAAATAAAAGATCAATCAATTTTCTACACAATATTTCGTAATATGTATATTAGGGTGCTCCTTATATTGTATATTTTCGAATATTTAAGCAAACAGGGGCTCATATAGTTCTAAATAAATAAAAAAATATCCCCCAAGTTTCAAGTCTCTATCTCAATTTTAACCTAGTGCTACCACAGCGATCGATATCTCAATTTTAAGCTGTGTCCCACGGTGATCTAAGTTTCCCATCTAAATAGCATGGTGTTTTTGGCATTGAACGATCAATTTTTTTATTCCGGCCAAAGTAATGGTTCAAAAAATTTGAAACTGTGTATCCTTATAATTGTAGCTATCCTTCAGAATTTTTACAGATTTTCAGCTATTAAAATTTTGTAGTTACATCTAGGTAAAATACTGCTATAGCTTAGGATTAGTAAGTTATAGACTCCAAAATTATAATAGTTAAATATTTGTAAAAATCCTAAGGGGTAGCTACTATTATAAGGATAATGTCTACAGAGTTTCAAATTTTTTGAACCATTACTTTGGCCGGAATAAAAAATTGATTGTTCATTGCCAAAAACACCATGTTATTTAGTTGGGAAACTTAGATCACCGTGGGACACAGTTTAAAATTGAGATAGAGACTTGAAACTTGGGGATATTTTTTTTTATTTATCTAGAACCATATGAGCCCCTGTCCGCGTAAATATTCGAAAATATCCAATATAATGGGCACTCTAATGTATATCCCTAAAACTTGAGTATGTAAATTTTCAAATAAATAGTAAAACATAACAAATAAATAGTGGAACATAACAATTAAATTAATTTTGTTTTTATTCACGTGAAAATCTTTGATTAATTTAGGTATATATTTGAGGATGATATAACTCCTTCAACCTTGAAAATACCAGCACAGCCACGATCTCTAACAATAAGAAAATTTGCGGAAAATTGTAGAGGTATGTAATTTTGCCAAAACATGCCGCAAGATTATCTTGAAAACAAACATTAGCCGGATTTGGTTAGTGTTTTCGGGTGCAAGTAAACTTGAGTGAGAACGTGTATATTAATTCAAGCTTAATAATAGACAATGTTATTTATGTTTCTAGTATTGAGGTAGGTAATGCGAATCAGGTTAAAGGAAATGACCAATGAAGAGTTACCTAAATATTAAATTGAGATCAAGTTCAATGTCGCCTGAAAGTGTTGACTAAGAACCTGATTGATTCCAAATCGAGTCGAACGAATGAGAAAGAAACACAATCAGAAATATTTTCATTAAGTACCCCTTATGAAATATGAATATCTACGATAGATAATAGCCGTTTTATATTTTCAAACTTTCCATTTACTTTCATATTCGTTTACTTTTCTTTTTAGCATTTTTTTACATAAATATTGGCTCATATTTTTCTTCATATAATGAAATACTTAAAAGTCTTGATAATACTGTAATACACTTGTGTCTCCATTTGATAAAAAATATAGGTTTATCCATATATTTCGTAAGTTTAAATAGAAGTTTTAAATCAATAGCATTTGATACTTACTGACATTAAAATAAACACTTGCTGTTTGATTTGCACAACATCTATAGACCAATACACACGCTTACTGAAGTAGACAAAACGAGGTCTATTGAGGTAGACAATTTTTTTATATTAATAATTACTACAAAAAATTGTGTATTGATTGAATTGCAAACTCAAAAATGAGTACACTATAATATTTATAAGGTAATCATAATTGACGCAGAGAAAATCCAAAGAATTCAATGATAAAAAAATATGTTGACATATTTATGCAAAAATTATATTTTCGATTATTTATTAGAGAAAATAGACTTGAGGTATCAGTTATTACTATTTCCAACCTGAGGCTAGTCAATGGCATAGTTTACCTACACCCAGGTTTAAATATTTATTTTTCTGGAACGATCTGGTTTTGATCGACTGTTGATACTTGAATTATATAACTCATATTTAGACCAGAGTATAAGTAAAATCTCAAAATACCAATTTTGCTAAGTAAAATTCTAGAAATAGTCAGCATAGTATAAAATCGAATGAAAGCGGGTTGTTGCGTTAAACCAGTCTGATACTTACCATTTGTTAATTTAAAATCTATATTTTTACTCGATTTTTATTTTTAATGTTTTCTTTGATTTTTTGAGACTTTAGCACTCAATTTTTATATTTTTGTATTTTTACAAGAATCTAGTTAAATTTAATAGAGTAATTAGTAATTTTAGCAATGTCGAATTGAACTTCGAAATTGATTGTTGTTCAATAAGTGGGTATTAAATAAATAAATAAAAAATAAATAAATCTTTATTACTCGGCCTGCTTAGAGGCATAAGCCCTCGGTGGCTAGGTCAAGAAAACATCAATACAAATTAACTACAGAAATTAATAAACATAAATACAAATCAATTAAAAGGAATTAACAATTAATATTCAAGAAAAAGAATAAAATAGAAATGTATGCTTATTAACAAATAATATGATCATAGATTTCCATCAAAAGACAAAACGTAATTTAAATTAAATTCCGCGCAAAAACCCGATACCGGGAGCAAACGACGCATTAGCCATCCCGACATTTGCCATAAGTTGTTAAGGAAACCTGGTCAAAACCTTAACAAGGATGCTATGACCTCTCTCTACCTCAGGTAATCTCTGCTTGTGAGAACTAAATAAAATTTTGCACAACTCTAGGACATTAGGACTTGACAACATTTATAACTGATTTTTTCAAATAAAATAAAAATCATTTTTCTAAAAAAATTTTATTGATATATATTATAAAAAAAAATATATATATAAAATATAAACATAAACAATTAATTATCACGGCTTAGAAGATTCACTTGGCCATTCGATCGCTATCAAAAATATTTCAAAATGAAAAAAAAAAAATAATGTAATCAAATCTGAACGGTATTATTTCTTCCCTCTTGATTTTAGTTTATTATCCCAGTAGAAAGAAGCTAAATATGTTCAAAGCATGGATGATAAAACCAACAAATTCCAAGTTAGAACAATGATCAACGATTAAAAATCGATTATAATAAATTATCTGAAGGTATTAAGAAAATTTTAGGCTCTAGTTAACAAGAAAGTAATTAGTTTATTTTTTGCAACGAAATTTTCTCTGGAGAGAGACGGACTGGTAGAAACTTTAAATGAATGTAATGGAAGGCAGCCCAGAGGTAGTGAGGAAAGAAAAAATTAACACATATCAAATAAGGTGTAATTTATTGGAATCCTTCCTCCTTTCCTTTCAAACCGACGTTTCGGAGAATTTTCCCTCCTTCTTCGGGGTCAATGAATGAAACAAATACCTCTTTGAAACCCTGAAGAAGGAGGGAAAAATCCTCCGAAACGTCGGTTTGAAAGGAAAGGAAGGATTCCAATAAATTACACCTTATTTGATATGTTTTAATTTTTTCTTTCCTCACTACCTCTGGGCTGCCTTCCATTACATTCAAGTAAATAGTTTATTCTTACGGGAGAATAAATTTTGTTTCCCCGATAACATTCTGCCAATAAATGTCGGGAAGTGTGTCTTATATATAATTATTATAGAGGAATTTTTAAGTATTATGGAATAGTTTGGTAATATGGAAAACCATGATTTCTTCTCAGTCAAATTGTGCTTCCAAGGAAGACTACTTAAAAATTCTCTCTTGATTCTCGTTCGCCTTCTGACAAAACTACGGTCGAATCAGAGGTAAATTCTTTTTAGGAAATCTTTCAAAAACCTACATTAATTATTACACCATTAGAAGCTTAGACCATGAAATATATAGACACGCCCTGTTGTCGATTTGGTGAGGCCAACATCAACTAGAGAATGTGATGTCATCTGTAGGTAGGAACACCCAGAAATAGCATGGCCACTATAGGAATTATTATACAGTGAGATAAATTAATCGTAGTTTAGATAATTTATTTTGGATTCCAATAATCGCAAATTAATATTATATTAATGTTACCAAAATATTTATGCGAGAACGTGACGTCATCTCTAGGCGATGTTGGCCTCACTTCACTCTGTGTGGAAAGTAGCAGAGGGCGTGTCTATATATTTCATGGTCTAAGATTAGAAGTGTACACTAAGCATTAAAACTTAGTGAGATGTTAAGTAAAAGAGAGGCAGATTTTGAAGCAATGCTCGTTTTTTAACTTTTAACATGTTATTGTTTTGAGGTTTTGAATTCCAAAATTACTTGTCGAACAATATGGAATACTAGTTATTCCAAAAACCCCGACTTAAAATCAAAGTATTTCATATAACCTGGCTATATCGTCACCTCATTGCAAGAACTAGGTAACTCGATTTTTCAAGCTCTTGAAAAATGGGCAGAAAATGTTTTACCTATTCCAGACCAGGCATGCTTATAGTGCTTATCTGAATAAATATCGAAGAGATGTCATGTATGAATTTCCCAAATACACAGATGGTCATCCCATTAATGTTTTTTTTAATCTGCTCAATAATATAAAAATCATTTGAAGACTCACGACACTCAAACTACCTTGATTTTTCATATAATATTCCAGGTAAAGTACTGTTTACCGATCCCTTTGATCTGGCAGCTGATTTCAATGCTTTTTGATTCTTTTTCTTGAGAATTTAATGGACAGGCTTAACCACCCAAGATGAAATCAATCAAAATTATTTACTGATGTAAAAGACTTTTTGGCTTCCAATTCTTAAGTTGCGCTTCTACAAGTAATGATAAAGCTGCTGAATTAGTGTAGTTATTGTCATTTCGCTATTAATACTAAATAAATATCTAAATATTAGTCAAATAATATTCAAAATAAAAACAGTGGTTTTAACAGATAGATTATTCAGGTTACTTTAATTAATCTCTTATAAACTGTTTTAGAATAAGAAGCCCAAAAATCGAGATAACAGTAGAAAATTTTAATTTTCTGATTTCACTTTGGTAGTTTTAATGCATGAATTTCCCAAATACACAGATGGTCATCCCTTTAATGTTTTTTTAATCTGCTCAATAATATAAAAATCATTTGAAGACTCACCACACTCAAACTACCTTGATTTTTCATATAATATTCCAGGTAAAGTACTGTTTCTCGATCCCTATGATCTGGCACTTGATTTTAATATTTTTTATTCTTTTTCTTGAGAATTTACTAGACAGAATTAACCACCCATGGTGAAATCAATTAAAATTCTTTACTGATGTAAAATACTTTTTGGCTTCCAATTCTTAAGTTGCCCGTCTACAAGTAATGATAAAGCTGCTGAATTAGTGTAGTTAGTGTCATTTCGCTATTAATACTAAATAAATATCTAAATATTAGTAAAATAATACTTAAAATAACAACAGTGGTTTTAACAGATAGATTATTCAGGTTACATTAATAAATATCTTATAAACTGTTTTAGAATATGAAGCCCAAACATCGAGAAAACACTAGAAAATGTTAATTTTCTGATTTCACTTTGGTAGTTTCAAGACTTTTTCAGAATTTGTAGTTTTTGTAGTGAAAAAAATAACTTTGAAAAGAAAATTGCATATCTTGATATGTTTTTATAAAAGAAAACTCTTTTAATGATAAATACTAGTATTATAACCACTAAAGACTTAACTGAAGAGAAAAAAAAAAAACATTTTTTTTCAAACATACTTTTTCAAAGTAATTACCCATATCAAAACCAAGTCATTCTTTCATTATACTTATTAAAGTACCTATATAAAATTACAAAATATATATAGATATATAGATATATGGTGATTATTTTTGATTGGAAGATAATCAAATATAATTCTTTTTTAATTCAGATATTTATATCTATTATCGTTTTCAATAGGAATTTGATTTAATTTGTATCCAATTTGCCAACAAACATAATTATATTGAAGTTTAATTTTCTTGAAAATGTTATATTATTTCAACTTATATAACCAACGATGATTTTTTGTATGTTTACAGATTATCCGTCACAATGGTGGGCCTAGTTTCCAGGTTGGCGTTCCTCTTCATATTTGCGACTTCCGTTTGGTCTGCTGATTTACGTATGTCCAATGATTGTTCTGATCAGTTTTTTATGTAGATGAATCAAATCACGCATCATTATTTTTAATTAATCATACACAAGTATAGAGTCCTACGCATTGAATATCAAGTTTTTTGTCAGTTAGTTAGAAAATTAATTAAAATTTCTATTGAATACATTATACAAAGTTTTATAAGTATGTCTTATTAATACATTTTTTAAAACAAATCAACTCGATTACAATTTATACAATATTTATTACTATAAACAACAATCAATTTCATCATCATAATATTATCAGTCGGAAGACTGGCTTAACTCATTTAGTATAGACTTCATGTTCTAAATCAAATCTAAAATTACGTTTTTGACATTCTATGTCTAAAATTATCTAATTTAAGTCTTTTGTTCTCCTTTTTAACCGACTTCAAATAAGGAGGTGGTTCTCTATTCGACTGAATTTTTTTTTTTTTGTGCCTATGTTACCTCATATCTCCGACAATTGTCAACCGATTTTGAAAAAAAATTTTGCGTTGGGTTCAGTTTACCTTCCAATTGGTCCCATTTTTTTCAAAGGTATTAGACCTTTTTTGTTAGGTTTGTTCAGGCCTAACTTCTTTGTTTATGAACCGATTTCGATGATTCTTTTTTTATTGGAAAGGGGGTATCTTAGGGATGGTGCCATATTAATTTGGTCAAGTTCTGATGATATGATCACTATTAATAACATCACGAAAAAGAGAAAAATAAAAATAATTTTTAAGAAAAAATAAAACCGACTTCAAAAAAATTAAATGCAACAAATAAAATACACTAAAAGGTATAAAATAATTATTATCTTATTTAGTTACAACTAAACTGACGAAATATTAACATGAAATTACTTTTTAAGTCGGTGCCAAACATATACCTTTTATGAATCGCACTCGACGGATCTTACTTAGTACGTTTGGTGGGTACGCTCGCTTATAGGTATAGTTTGTTTGGCACCAACTTCTAAAGGTAATTTCATGTTAGTATTTCGTCGTTTAGTTGTAACTAAATAAGATAATAATTATTTTATACTTTTTAGTTTATTTTATTTGTTGCATTTAATTTTTTTGAAGTCGGTTTTATTTTTTTCTTAAAAATTATTTTTTCTTTCCTACTTTACACCCCGAAATATCTCTTCACATTTGCACCCTTTCTTTTAAAATCTTTTCTCTATAAAGAACTTTTTCATTATCAATACGTATTATCCATTCTTGTAATTTTTACATTTCACTCCACTAACGCGATTAATTCAGTTCATAATTACTGATTTGTTTTCTCCTAATCCCAGCAAATATATCTTAACTGCAAAATAGTCTTAATTTTTTTCTTAGTTTCTGAGACTTAAGATCACAGGTTTAGATCTGTAGAGGGTCAGTGTGTAAATCATGAGCCTATGGGTCCAAAAATTTCCTTTTTATTGGATACATCATAAATAAAGAATAAAACATTCATGTCAATTGATGTAAATCTACTAAAACTTAAAAATTTCTTTAATTTGTATTAAAATAATCGAAATGTATGATTATATCTATCGAAATAATATATATAGGTATAGTAAATCAACTGATATTGTTAGAATAATTTTATAACTAGTTTGTCTACTTCTGATTAAATTTGGACTGAAATTTTCTTGCTTTAGAGTCAAAATAACTTTCAGATTGCCGATATTATTTAGGTAAAATTTGGTATTATAATTAGAACAGTAATAGGGTCATAATTTCATTTCTGAGAATGATTTCGAGTAAGTATCCTAATTTTTGCAGATCATAACAAGATGTATATTTATATGAAAAACAAACATTTTTGGTAACTTAGTTAAGGTGTTCTGTTGCATGATTTAAATTGAATTATTGGTTATTGGGAATATGGAGCAATATGTACAAGTTTCTAAATATTTATAATACGTCTATTCTGAGAATTTCCGCATCCAATCCAGACTTCAGCCTTGCATTCATAGTTCAATTTCCACGTCCAAATTATCTCAATCACATTCTGTATATTTACCATATATCTTTTATTTTATTTATGACATTTACTATTTTCTCCGAGTCCGACTCCAACTGCACAGCCTTGTATAACATAACATAGGAATTTTAACAAATAGCAATCGACAAACCGACAAGCTGAAGTTATTCTTATATGGTATTTGTGCAAAAATAAATCTAGCAATTAACAGGGATTGTGGTATGGTGCAAGGTGAAACATTTTTAAAGATAAAAGTAAATGAATATTGTATGAAATATTTATTTATATATTTTGTTTATTGGGCCTCCGAGGAGCGGGCCGCCTCTTACAAGACAAAAGACCATTATACAAATTTATTTACAAATCTTTCACACTTTCGGCTTCAGAACAAATTAATTCAGATTCAGAGCGGGTGGCTGAGAGAGCCGGGATTAATCCTGACTCACATTTCACATTTCAGTTTTTTTTTTTTTTTTTTTTTATTTACAAAAAATAATCATACGCCACCCGCTCTATATGTTCTTCTGCCGAAAGTGTAAAAATTAAGGAGAGATCCCCTCATCGCCCTATATGTCAAATTGTTTGTTGTTTTTTGGGATATACCCAGAGCGATGAGGGACTCCACCGCTTTATGCCACCACACTCCCTTCCACTAGAGTGTGATGGCCTTGACCCTGACCGAGCCCGTCCCGACGCCAAATCGCTCCGCAATATTATCCACCAGACTGGAGTTGCCCCTATATTTTTCTATTTTGTTTCGGTGGACAACACCCAGTCCTGCAAGCGCGGAGACGATCTGGACGTCCAAAACCCACACCACCCCCGACGCATCCTTTGCCACGATGTCTGGCTTAAGTTAAGATTTCTAGGTCACTTGTTTCACATTAAAATTAAAAAAATAGAAGATGTAAATTTTTTCAATACATATATTTCGATCTGTAAGCTCATCTTCAGGAAAGTACAGAATTATAACTTTCCTAAAGATGAGCTTACAGCTCGAAATATATATATTGAAAAAATTTACATCTTTTATTTTTTAATCTTAATGTGAAACAAGTGACCTAGAAATCTTAACTCATAGTAAATAAATATTTCATCCAATATTCATTTACTTTTATCTTTATAAATCTAGCAATTAAAAAACAAAGAAATTTAAATTATCACGACTATATTTAGAAACTATCACAAAAATTGGTGCTACAATTTTGCATTTTAATAAATAAATTAAGGTGTTAAATATAAATTGATGGTTTAGTCATAGTTTACTGTTTAATCTGGATCTCGATGTGATTCATGGTGATTAGAAGAACTTAATCCAAATAGTGAAGAACTAATTTTTTTGGATTAGTGCCATAGTTATAACTACATACATATTTACCGGCTGGCAAAGATAACCAAAACAGTTTGACCCGAGGTGGGCGAACCATGTATTTACTAGAACCTATTAAAACCATAGCAATATCGCTCATAGTTTCGAATAAAACTCGTTTTTATAGATCCGGTACTTATTGAGTCTTAATTACCTTTTTAATTAGTTTTTTAAAGCAATTGTGGGATAGTTCGTCATAAAAAATAATTCTGTTAAATATGCATCTTCAATTAATGAATATATATTTGTCGTCTTTCTAAATATGAATTTTATTTTACCATTTAAAACATTAAAAAGAAATTATCTAGGATCAATATAGAAAGGACAACTATCATTATATCAGTGGACCCTTCATTTGATATCTTCATTCCTCAGAGTCATACTAAAATAACAGGGGTGGTATTATTTCTCCAATTCCAAGCCTCTTTTTAATCCTGTCTTATTTTCTTCTCTCTTGTTCTTGTTATCTTCGAAAAATCTTTTGTATTTCTCCAGAGAAACAACATCTGCATACAAAATTTTTTAATAAAAAAATTGTTAATAATTATATTAATTTCGAATAAAAATCTTTGTTTTGATAATATTAACAAAAATAAGATTGAGATGAATTTCTTTTCATTATAAAAACATTTATTTATCACAAAAACGATTTCAAAAAATAGAGTTACTAGTGCTTTTGTCATATTATGTTGGCTGCAAATAAATTTTTATTTTTACATTTATAAATAACTAATTAACTAGACTGTCAAATCTATCATTCGATTCATAAATGTTGAATTATTGATCTGTATAAATTTGTTGAAAATGGTATAATTTCCATAGAAGTTATAGCCCTTTTAAAAGCTCGGTCCATTTACTTACTTCCATGTTAAAAGGCCTATTTTCAATAATTCATTTCTCGGTAATGGGACAGACGATTAACTTCAAATTTTGTGAATAAATATTTAATGCATCAATGATTCGATGGTAAATTGAGAATTTTCTTATTAAATTGACAAACAGTCCCGAACCTCCTTAAGATGCGTTATTGTCTAAGCACTATGGTAACAATTAATAATAATAAAATATTTTATTGAAAATCTCTCTGAAGAATAAATTAATTTTTTCCAAGTTAATCAATCTATTTAATTTCAATTCACATGATCAAAAAACTTTTATGCGTGCGATTTTTATGCAAATCGCTTCCTTCTTTAATAGCAGTTGGAAATATTAATCCAACATTGACCTCCAAGTAGAACTTTAAATAATGGTAATCGATTCTTTTATTTATTAATGAGGTATCGAATATGAGTATAGGTCTCTCTTTGCAAGCGAATTCTATGTTTCTTTGACGTAACATCCTTTCAGGAACAGTGAGATGCCTTTCACTTTAGTCTCACTAGGTAAAATTGTTGTTACTAGCAGATATACTATTCAAGTTTTGAATGGAAAATTTTTTTATTTTTTTTTTATTTTTAATGTGGATTGAAGAACAATTTTGGTTATAAACCACATTTTAAATGTTTTACAATTAGTCTATAGCTTAAAGATGTCTCTCCAGACAAAGTTTGAAATTAATTAGTTAATGTGATATGATTTTAAAAATTTAGAATCATCTTGCATATTAGGGTCACCTTGATCATAGTACCTATATACATATTAAATTTCACTTAGATATATAAAATAATTAAATGAACGAATCAAAAAGATTTTGTTTTGCCGAGAACAGCAGAGTTCTTTATTCATACCGAGAAATCAAAGAGGTTGTCTTCCGCTTGATGCAAATAAAATATATATATATGTTGCAGTCAAAACCTGTTTTTAGTAAGAACGGGTTCTTACTAGTTAAAACGCGTTTCGCTGAATTCCTTTGTGGCAACTAGAATTTACTGATGTTGGTTGAGTTTGGTTCAAACGTCTAGAATCTTCATTTTGGACCTTCCGCCTCATTTTGTGTGTTTATTTTCAAAATTTTTTAAATAAAAATATCAAAATTTAGAATCAAAATTGTAAGGGATGTAATTTTGACATTTTTGTTTAAAAATTTTTGAAAATAAACACCCACAATGATGAGGAAGTTCAAAAATGGAGATTCTAGAACTTTGGACCAGGCTCAGCCAATATCAGTAAATTCTAGTTGCCACAAAGGTATTCAGTGAAACGCGTTTTAAGCAGTAAGAGCCCGTTCTTACTAAAAAGCGGGTTTTACTGGAACATATATATGTTTGAGACTATAGTTTTGAAGGTTTGACCTTCATCATCACTCTTTTTAATTAAAAATATTTGATCTGTTATTTCTCATGGGTACAATTACCCCTCCTGTTAGATAAATTCCTTTTGTCGTAATAGTAAACAGGTCACTTCGTTTGTTCAGTGCACTGCTTACTATTACAACAAAACTTATTTATCTAACAGGGGTATTTGAACACATGAAAAATAACAGATCAAATATTTTTAATTTAAAAAGTGATGATGAAGGTTAAACCTTCGAAACTATAGTCCCAAACAAATAAATTATATTTGAGATGTATTTCTTTATTTGCATTAAGTAGAGGACAACTTCATTGATTTTTTTATAAATGAAAATAGTCTTTTGAAGTTTTCTCAACAGAAATTTCATTATTTTCTTATATGGGGTAAGTCTCGGGGTAAGTGAACGTCATATGGTGTGTACTAAACAGGGGGTAAATGTCTACAAACTAGAAAATATATTTTTGCCCTTAAAATTTGAGTTTTTTTTTTTACAAAAGGTTCAATTAAAATAAAACAATGTTTGATTATTTAATGAGCAAGATGGATAAGGGATTACTTAATCCATGACATATTAAAAAATGTCAATATCAGATGGAATTTCAATACGCCAACATTTTATTAAAATATTCTTTTAGCGTTATGGTTGCTAAACTATAAGGTCAATGACCTTATAATGTGTGGCACATTTTATTCCCAGTAAAGGTATGCTTCAAGCGAATTGTAGACAATTTCTCTTATTTTTTTAGTTGTAAGAAACAGATTCAAGTTTTTCAAAAAGAGAAAAAAAATCCAAGTATTGATTGTAAATATAATTCGTAAAAATAATTCAATGTGGTGTCTGCATCTTAAGTACGCCAGGCTTAATAACCTACATTATATGCAGATCAAGGTTGTTCTAGTTCCGATGTTTAATCATTTTAAAACATTCACATTAGAACTGGTTTTGGTGATCGTGATTATATTATGGTATCGTGATTATATTATCACTTATATTTAATATTTAATAAAATTATTTATAATCATTTAGGGGAGGGGGTTAGTTTTTGGATTTTTAGTCTTCTGGGGCCCCACTGATTATGTATACAAAATTTGGTTGAGTTTGTTCAAATAGCCTAGATTTTTAATTTTTAACCCCCCTCCACCCCCCTTAATTTTGGGTCGATATGCACCAAAATTTAATCAGATCTTAATCTCAATGGACTAAAACTACCTGTGAAATATGGTGTCAATATTCACACTAGTTTTTGAGCTAGCTCGTCCACAAAATTTGGTAACGCACAGATTAACAACCAAACTAACTAACAGACATTTTGACAAAACAATTATTGTCTCAAAAAATATAATTTTTTCGATATTCACTTATTAGAGCTTTTTTGTAGAGCCATGGTTTCGCTCAATTTTTTTAATCAAAATAGTTTTAGCCGTTTTTGAGATATTTTGAAAAAAAAGAAGGAAAAAAACTACTTTTTTCTATTGTAGATTTTGTATTGTAGATATTTGATCTTTCCAAATTGTATTTAAGAATTAGTACGGCAAAATTAATAACAGGAGTTTTTAAAGGGTTATAGTGGTGTTTCACAAGTAAAAATAAAAATTAAAAAAAAATTTTAATTATATTTTTGGATTTTTATTTTAAATACTCTGTACATATTTTGGGTTTTTAGCCTATCATCAGGAGTTTGTGTTTACAAAAGACAACTCCTGATGATGGGCTAAGAACCCGAAATATGTATAGTGTATTTAAAATAAAACACCAAAAATATAATTAAACATTTTTTTTTAATTTTTATTTTTACTTGTGAAACACCACTATAACCTTAAAATTATTAGATAAAAAATACTTGGTAGGTTTCACATCTATATTATATAAAATTCTTTGCCCGATATACTCACTCACTCACTCACTCATCATCAAAACAGTCAGAACCACTGGACATAGAAACATGAAATTTGGAGAGGATATTAAATCTATGACATAGAGGCTCATTAAGAAAGGATTTTTTGAAATTCGACGCCTAAGGGGGTCAAAGGGGGCAAAGTGTGTTTTCACTGATTATGCGAAATCTCTTAAGGACAATAAAATATCTACTTGCTTTTTACTTATAAAAATACTAAATTAAAATATCTAAAAACTTATTACCTGATTTTTTGAAATTCGACCCCTAAAGGGGTCAAAAGGAGCAAAATATCTTTGCAATGTGTTTACACTAATTATGCATTTTCAATTAAAAACGATAAGATATCTACTTGATTTTTACTTAATAAAATTCTAAATACAAATATCTAAAAATGAATTTCAGGTTTTTTTGGAATTCGACTCCCAACTATCCAAAATGTGAGTGGGGGCAATAATTGAAACTCTCTCCTATCTTGATCAAATTTTGTAGGGTTATTCTTTATTACTTTAAAAAACTATTCCTGTAAAATCAACTATCAAAATTGACTGTATGGGGGCGAAAGGGGGGGGGGGCAAAATATAGAAATTTTTAGCTTTTTTGTACATTTACTCTTTAGAAAACTGAGAGTTATTTATTTGTAAATATCTAAATATTTGGAAATATCTAAAAAATAATTTCAACCTCCCAAAATGTGAGTGAAGTCAAAAAATTAATACTCTCTCCGATATAGATCAAATTTTGTAATGTTAGTTTTTAAGACTATATAAAATGTATGCTGTAAAAATCAATAGCCAAAATGAGTGCGTGGGGGCGAAAGAGGGGCAAAATATTACAAATATATATTACAGACCTAATAATCACATGCCGAGACGCCGCCCGCCAGGGCCACCTGCCCGGAGGGCCGAGCTGTAGAGGGCGTGCCGAAGGCACACCTGGAGCAGCTCGTTAAGATATAAAAATAAAACGAATTTATTTTTTTGGAGAGACTTTAATCTCGATATATATAATTCGGGTCGCTAACCCATCTTCAGGAGCAACAGAAAGTAACATAAAAAATGTTTCACCAAGTACCAACACCAAATTCGTTAAAAACTACCACTATAACTCTTTAAAAACTCCTGTGTTTAATATGTTTCACTATAAACCAACACCGCTTTCCCTAAATGTTATCAAAATTAAGTCTAGATCCCACATCTTGCAATTTATTGAAAGAATACCTTACGTATTTTCTGAGAAGAGATTGCAATAGAAAGAATTAAATAATGATTCATTTTATACACCTTAGAAATTTTTTTAATGTATCTATTTGAGACTTTTTAGTAAACTGATTGATGATATTAGAAGTTTTTTCGAGTCAGACCGAAAAATAAAAAATACACGACTCAGAACACAATTTGCAAATTATGGGGATTTTTATAAGTAAATGGCTTAAACTATAAAATTGAAATTTGGTACAAAAGTTCAATCTATTAATACAAACTTTCATGTACAATTTAAGCTCATTTTCTACTTAAAGAGCTACGCATGTAACGATTTAATTTTTTTGCATTTTTTTTTCACCCGAGAATTTTAATGCTATAAATCCAAAAATATAATCTTGGGGAATATACGAATTTGGTATCACAAAAAATTCTCTATCATCTCTTATGTTATTGAGTAATCATGATGGAAATCAGAATATAAACACAAGATTGGCAGACAAAAAAATTATTTTTCTCCACGTTCTAAGTAAGAATTAGCAAAAAACGTGATTTTGGATTAATTCATAGCTCCAATCGTCCCCCGGAATGTATTTGTGGTATTTTATGATTTTGCAATATCTACATACATTATAAAGAAATATACTTAATTAGTCAATATCTATTAAAAATGACTATAGTGGAACCTCGAGAGATATGAGCACCTCTATATACGAGAAATTCGATATACGAAGAAAGTATGAGCAAAAAATTCGTCTCTAAATACGAGCATTGACTCGAGTAACGAGCAACGAGCCAGGCTGTTGGTAGACGTGTATCTCTGGGGAAAAGTATGGATCTGGATGTGGATGCTGCTGATCTGAATGAGTTACTGGAGAAGCATTGTGACAACTTACAACGGATGAACTTAAAGAACTTCACAAGGATCAGATGCAAGGGGTGGTAGAAGAGCTGTCGTTGGGGGAGGAGAGAATAGGAGATAAGGCCCTCTCTTCCAGTGAGATTAAAGAAGTGTTGGCAAAGTGGGAAGAAGTGAAAACTATTATTTTTGAACCCTGCCCTTCCATCTTCTTCGTCACTATTAATTTAACATAGTGTGCCATTTTCATAAGGTGGTATGAGGTGCATATGAATATGTGAAATTTTGTACAAAGCGATAACCAAATAAGCTGAGGTGTTTTGATATGGCCATCCACTTGACTTTACCATACAACCTGGCCCCTCACTTATATTTAATATTTAATAAAATTATTTATAATCATGTAGGGGAGAGTTTTTGAATTTTTAGTCTTCTGGGGCCCCACTGATTATGTATACAAAATTTGGTTGAGTTTGTTCAAATGGCCTAGATTTTTAATTTTTTAACCCCCCCCCCTCCACCCCCTTAATTTTGGGTAGATATGCACCAAAATCTAATCAGATCTTAATCTCAATGGACCAAAACTACCTGTGAAATATGGTGTCGATATTCACACTAGTTTTTGAGCTAGCTCGTCCTCAAAATTTGGTAACGCACAGACTAACAACCAGACAAACTAACTAACAGACATTTTGACAAAACAATTATTATCTCAAAAAATATAATTTTTTCGATATTCACTTATTAGAGCTTTTTTGTAGAGCAAAATGCCATGGTTTTGCTCAATTTTTTTAATAAAAATAGTTTTAGCCGTTTTTGAGATATTTTGAAAAAAAGAAGGAAAAAAACTACTTTTTTCATGTACGATTACAATACTTGACCATACACTGTATGGTAAAGCAAAAAATAACATACATCGAGTGGAATGACCTACCTTTAATTATCTCTCATGAAAAGTTTAGTTTTCTTAACCTTCTACTTTTTCTTGTATACCCTTCAATTGTTGAAATAGACACAACTTACCTATACCAATTTTGTTCTTGAGCCTATAATACATATTTCCATTTTTCTCAATGCCAATCTTTGATAATAAGGCTTGTTTGTTTTGGACGTGCTTTCTGTCCCATTCCTGTCAAGGTTCTTGCCATCCCTCTGATGATGCCATCGAATCCGCGATATGCATGACAATTAGGCACGTGCCATCACTAAATTTACATGGGATGCTTTATATTTTAACTAGCCTTCTAATTATAGCTTTTTTAATTAGTACTAATAATTATTTTTGTTTTATTGTTACAGCTTCCTTTATTAAAGTCTGCAAACGAACAGACCCCAACCTATCCATGTGTGTGCAAAAATCAGTAGAGGAAATTCGGCCATATCTAGTCAAAGGTAAGTAATTATATAGATAAATAATGAACAAAGTGTACCCTCTAAATATCAGCTGTTTCCAATGTAAATTTTACCAGAAAATTGCAAGCAACTCTAAAAAAGAAATCTTGTGAAAATTTTGGGATTGGCCGAGACACGAAAAGCTCTTATTTATAATTATATAAGTTAATTAATTAAAACTAAACATTTGAGATCTTCTATTTGAAAATAGTCGGAATATTTTTCAAACCAATCTACTCTTATTAAACGAGCAAAAAGTGTAGATTTATTTGTATATATATTTGTTTATATATTTGTTTGTATATATATTTGTTTGTTTATATATTTGTATCTTGGTTATATTTTGAAAACGACTCTACCAATTTTGATGAAATTCACGAGTTAGGGGGTTTTTGGGGTGACAATTTGATCTGTCACGTTCTCATCTTCGACAGAATTGTTTTTGATGGGTTTTTTCAAATTAATTATTCTCAGGTAGACAAATCCCATTCTTAGGGTTTTAAAAAAAGGTTTCCCTTTTCCTTTTGTGCTCAGGCAGACAATGGGTCGGGTAAATTCTTTATTCTCAAAGGCCTTGAAGAAGTATTGTGTTTGTGGTTTGTTGTTCTCCCTAAACGTTAGAATTATTAATAAACGTTTTATAATTGTTTTTATAAAGAACCTTATTTATTTAATAGAATAAAAAATAATCAAGAATTTATTTAAAAATATCTTTCGCATAAGCAGGTCTCAATTTTCTGAAAAAATAACGCAGTGGTCGAATACATTATATATATTTGTATTTTTTTTAATTTGAAAACGGCTTTCAAATAAAAATCGACCTTTTTATCAGAATTTTAAATTAAAAATAATATTAAAATAAAGCTTTTAACTGAAGGAAGAAGTTACCGAGCATCGCTCGGTGCCTCCAGGTACTGTATATTAGAGAGAAAGAATTTAATTTTTAGGACAAAATTTAGGATTTTAGTAGAAATATTTTTATATTTAGATTTAGATTTTGTCCTAAAAATTAAATTCTTTCTCTCTTAATTAATTAATGTAAACTTAAGTGTAAATAAAAATTATTACCAAAATTTATATATTCAGGGTGTTTCCGGAGGAATAGTAAATATTTTAGGATGTGGTAGTATAAATGAATTGCAATAAAAAATGCCATGTAACATGTGTCCAATTTTTATTGAGTACAGAGATACATCTTTAGCTGAGCTCAATGCATTTTCGTTTCGTGCGTTGGTTCACCAGTTACTATGGATGGCTATGGGCGTATTTATCGAATGTTAGCAGTAGAGTTTTGATGTCCAAGTTGTGAAGTTGTGCTTTAGTTTACAATGAAGTTTTCATTGTGATTTGTTGGCCAAGTCTACTGTACTGTAGCGTGTAAACATGCCGCACGTATTTACGCATGCTGAATATGCCGATATGGTATTTGTGTATGGGGTTTGTAATGGAAACGCTGCTGCTGCTTGTAGAGAATACGGCATACGATTTCCTAAACGCAGACTACCAGATTCAAGATTGTTTACTCTTGTGTTCAATACACTGCGTGACACTGCTACAGTGCCAAGCAGTCATATTGCATCTGAACATACTAACAGTTGTATCTCTGTACTTAATAAAAATTGGATACATGTTATATGGCACTTTTTATTGCAATTCGTCTATACCACATCCTAAAATATTTACTATTCCTCCTGAAACACCCTGTATATATAATTAAAAAAATTCCCTGATTAAATGCTTTCATAGCTTGTACCATATTGTTAATAAAAATATAAAAAAAATGAATTTACATTTTTTGTAATTAGTTCCGAATAATAATTGAAATACGAATTTAGTATCTTATATATGGAAACTTAATCCAATCCGAAATATTTATCTTGACTAATATTTTTTAATAAAACAATTGTCCATTTCTGATGTTTAGTTACTTGATATATCTATTTTTCCAGGGATTCCTGAGATCAGTGTTCCATCATTGGAACCCCTAGTGATGAATGAAATAGTGGCCTCTGAAAGTGGAAGCCTGAGGATGGTAGCGAAAGATGTCAAAGCGTTTGGAGCAAGTGACTTTTCAATTAGCAATACAAAGTGAGTCTATTTAACTCTGCAACCTCCTTTTCTACAATCAGAATTAATTAATTTTATATTCCTTTATTTTGTTTTCAGAGTCACTGTCGATCCACTAAAAGTCAGCTTTGATTTGCTCTTTCCTGAACTATATATAAATGCGGATTATGAAGTGATTGGAAGAATTTTATTGATTCCTATTAAAGGAAGTGGACCACTTAAAGCTAATATTAGTAAGAATTCGATCATACATATACGATTGAAATGGTCTAAAAAATTTCTGATTTTTCTAGATCAGTGATTCTCAACCTTTTTTTCACGTCACACTTTTAATAAATTAAAAATTTGACGGTACACTAACAATAAAATAAATTAATGGAATTTTATTTGGTTTATTGATTGATGTACCTATAAAATTATCATAGTACATTCTACATCCTGTAAAATTATACTATCTCTTCAGTTCAAATGATCAAATAAATATTTGAATGAAATGTAGTGTCAATTGATAAAGAAATATAAAAAAAATCAATTAGGGAGGGACCACCTCCTAGCAGAGGCGGCACACTTCAAGAATCTCGCGGCACAGTGGTTGAGAATCCTTGTTCTAGATGTATTTTAAAAAATCAGTCCTCATTTTATTCGGTAGACAAAATAGAATTATGTAAAGCAGATAATATAATTTTAAAACGATACCAATCCTCTTTTCATCTCAAACATTCAGTCACTGAGTAAACTGTCTGGGGAACGTAGTTTTGTTGCAGGAAGATCAAATTAAGGTCGTAATTTTATACTAGAGGACTGAGTACGAGCTACGATACTTTAACACTTTAAAAATGAGAATAATAAATTACAAATTTAAAAATGGGATTAATCCATTTCAAGTACATATTTATTAGTATTCATTGTCTTTTCATACTGTGGAATTAATTTTTCAAGTTAAATAATCCTATTTTGAAAATGATTATTCTTAATTTATAGGCCGAAGGAATTCGTCTTGGCTTATAACATTAGACCATGGTAAATGACTTTATACTAAAGGGATAAGCATCGATGTTCACCATCGATGTTAAAATCGGCGGTAACCAATGATGTGACGGTAAACTCGACCTGAAAACATCGATATATTTTGATGAAAAACATTGATCTATATTAAAAAAAATTAATGGTTTCAGAAAATTACGTAAAATTCATAAATATCTGAAATATTTCCATGAAAACTATCGATGTAAAAAAAATCGATGTTTTGTTCAAATACGTTCTCAATGTCCGACTCAGGGCCAGTAGTATGTCTGTTGGTAAAGTCTTTGTAAGAGTTGACAAAGGGTGAAACCTTAGAATTCACCTTGTGCCCGGCCGGATGAACAATCAGATGACACATACACTTTCACTTGATTGGCCATCCCGCCGAGCACAGGTGAATTCTAAGGTTTTACCCTTTGTCAACTTTTACAAAGACTTTACCAACATATATACAACTGGCCCTCAGTATGTCAATTAATCATTAATTTATCAAAATTAAGGCAAGAAAATAATACTGTAAATATTTAAAAACAAAGATGTCGGGGAGCAATAAAAAAGAATTAGAGGACGCTCTGAATGGAATTAACCAAATCCTAATAGAAGAAATCAAAATGAAAATAAACAAGAATAAAACCAAGGTCCTAGTATGTACAAAAAAAGAACAAACGAGACAGGAATGCATCAACATTAACCAAGAAAACCTAGAAGGAGTTAAGGATTTCCGCTACCTAGGAAGTAAAATAACATGGGATGGGAGGAGCGAAAACGAAATAAAATCAAGAATTTCCCAAGCAAAAATGGGGTTTAATTCAAAACAAAAACTACTATGCTCCTCCTCAATCAGCTTAGAAAACAGGAAGTTGCTATTGAGGACATATGTATGGAGCATAGCCATGTACGGGTGTGAAACCTGGACAATTAGAGAAGCTGAGAGAAAGAGATTAGAGGCTTTCGAAATGTGGTGCTACAGAAGAATGATGAATATCAAATGGATGGATAAAATTACAAATGAAGAAGTTCTTGGAAGAATCGCAGAAAGAAGAACCTTGTGGAAGAGTCTGAAGAAGAGAAGAGGTCAGATGATGGGGCACACACTGAGACATGGGGGACTGCTTAGGGATATCTTGGAGTGAGAGGTGGGAAAAAAAAAGATGAAGGGGAAGGCCCAGATTAGAATATTTCAACCAAATAATTGGGGATATGGGATGCCAGACATTTAGAGAGGTCAAACAGTTGGCGGGGGACAGAGTCGAGTGGAGACGGATTGTTGCATCAAACCAGTCTTAGGACTGTATTACTCAATGATGATGATGATGATGTCGGGGAGAAACATCGATGTAGCAAAAACATTAGTTGTTTTGCATTGATCTAGAAAACATCGATCATCGATGCTTATCCCCAGTAAGAACACAATCCATAGCTCTTTAGAACCCTCCAATGTAGAATTATAGTAATGTACAAAGCGCTCACCCAAGAGGTATTCTAAGCTCGAATATAAATTCCTACACGAAACCAGAAGAAGACACAATTTTCAGCTCTTCCTTACAGAATAATGGGGTTCGTTTTTAGTCAAATAGCTTCGATGTTTTAAATTTTATTACTCCTATACATAATTCTAGAATGTTTACTGTTTAAAATGAGTTATTATTTTAAAATATACCTACAGCATCCAGAAATGTTTTCAAAGATTTTTATTCCCTAGATCAGGGCTTCTTAAATTTTTTTGATTGCCGACCTCAATTAACTGAGAAGTCATTGTTTCGCTACACCACAGTTTAAGAAACCCTGCCCTAGATCAATTTGAACAATGGATTAAAAAATAATGATATTTAATAATATTTTTTTATTTTTTTCAGCAAATTGTAAAGCCACTGTTGATCTAATCTCGGAAAATTTAATAAAAGATGGTGTAGATTATGTTAATTTTAATAAAGTTACCATCAAATATAGAATCGGCAATGGAAATATGCAGCTGGAAAATATCTTTGGAAATGAAAAACTTTTAGGTGAGTTTAGTCTTATTCTTTAGAAAGAAATCTTTTTTTTTTTTTTTTAATAAAGTTAATAAAAGATTCGCCATCACAAAAAATGTATTTAAGGTAGTTGTTTCGCGACAATACTAGCAAAAAGTTAATGCTAGAGTATACAGAACAGACAATAAGGACTCATAATTCATAACCCCAAAACTTTTTGCTGTTTATGTACCACTACTAGCCAATCCCGTGCTCGCTTGACAAATATGGCAACACTGTCCGAGCTTGTATATATTTTATCATAGAAATGTCAGATAAAGTACATTATAATGGGAGATTTATAAAACAAAAAGTTCTTAATAAGACATTGAAAGCTATTTCGACAATGGCTGAAGCGTAAAAACGTCAAAAAAGTACTAAAGTTAACCCACTTAGGTTTAATAAATGCGTTATTGCCAGCTTGTTTTTAATGTAAATTTTTCATTATTCATTCATTAATATCTCAGAAACTGTGTTGAAACTATGAATTAAAATTTTCTTAAAAAATGTATTAGCTATTTTTAATGTTGGTTTAGCTTTTTATATCAATGATAAGAAGAGTTTCTTTTTTTAATTTATTTAATGTCACCGGGAACAAAGCCCATTTAGACAGCACATAAGTAGAGTGTTAGTAGGGTTAGTGAGGGAGCCGAGTTTTCAGCCGGTAGAAATTTTTATTTGCCAGCCAGGATCGAACCCCGGACCTCCACTCCAACATCGCCATAATCGATCGATGCCGAAGCGAGGCCAGCGCGTTAACTGACTGAGCTACCCGACTCTCCAGGGGTTACTTAATTATTATTAAATATTTATGTAAACTTTCCGATATCCCGTATAGTGCAATGTATGAGTCTGAAAAACTCTATCTTTGGAATTTAATATCTCCGGAACTATATTATTCATAAATTTCGTTTTGCCACCAATCGATGCAAAAGTATTTAAATAATAATCTGTCTAAATTTCAAAAAAATCCTACGAAAACCCATATGGGGAAACAACTACCTTAACCATAAATATTTACCCTTAAAAAGTAATATAAATTTAAGTACTGTAAATAGAAAAAATAATTAAAAGTTTCTATTTACAGCATGAAAGTAGAAATATGTGAGAAAACATTAATCCTACTTTCCATGTTTTCTAACTCCAAATAAGCATATAATACACTACTACTACACTTATCAAATGATCTGCACAAGGCAAAAATAATATACATATTTGATGCAAAATAAAGTATCTACTGGATAAATATTTTTTTGTCTCTTTGGATCTAAATTAGATAGAATATACTCAATTCTTAAAAGTCCCATGATGGGGTTTCGAATTATTTTCCCCGATAATTTTTTCTGTTCTATCTTTTCTAAATAATTTAGAGAAATTTAAAAAATATTCGATTGAAATTTAAATATCAAGCGACTCCAATATTAAACTTGCACGAGTAAATTTAAGATTGTATAAATATCAGTCTAGTCAGGAAGTCATTGACACAGATACACACAGAATCATTAAAACCACTTTCTTGGACTCAGGGGACACGTTAAGATCGGAAAAAATTTCGCTTTGAATTAACGCTTATATTTATTTGTTATATAGTAAGTATTGAAAATAAAACTAAACATATATACCTACTATAGAGAATCAGGAGTATGGGCTTGAATGTGCACAAGTCTCGTAAGATTTTTTTTATTCTAGTTACATTTTTTCGAAATAATCAAAAGAACAATTTTATGGAAATAAATAGAGAAAATTGTTTTAGTTAGACTTTCCATGGTGAAAATTAATGAAAATTATTAAGTAATCTCACAACATGTGTTCCATAGAGTAATATAGAGTGGAAGGCTACCGAATATCGAAAAGCGCTCTCTAGCGGCTCGGAGAACATTATTCTTAATCCTTAAGAACTATTAAAAGATCATAGTCATAGGACATTCAAAGCCTTTGTCATAGATAAAAGATTCATACAGGCTTTGTGCTAAACGTTCATTTAGAAAATTTTCCAACGTATAAATTTATTGATTAAAATATTAAATATGCCTAGTTCTCGACGTCAATGTTTTGTGAAAGGTTGCTTTCGCGGTACAAAATCAGATAAAGAACATACTTTTTTTAAACGACCTAAAAGTCCTGAAATGTAAGTATATCCTATATCAAATTAACTAGTAATAATATTAGAATCATCCGTTACCTGTTTGTGACGTCCCTAAAATTTGCCCCGAAGAGAGCGGTTCCTGCCATTTTATTACCCATTCCGGACCGCCAGAGAGCTCTGTAACTCGTATACGCTAAAATACATTGGCTCTTTATGGAGCCTTCCACTCTATATTACTCTATGATGTGGGCTTTTAAAGCAAGAAAATTAAAAACAAACAAACAAACAGATATAGAAATATTAATTATCACATTTAAGGTTGTTATTGATGGGGGTTACCAAAATGTTCAATTGATTTGAATATGTTTAATTTTTTTTCCTTATCGTATTTACAAATGACTGAAATGTGGAGAAAAATAATTTTTAAGCAATGATTTTTTCCTTTCTATCTGTGAAGATAAGCCTCAGTATCTGCGACCTCTGTTGTAGTGTTTGTGAAGCTAAAAAGGTCAGAAAAGCTAAAGAATGAATGTCGGTCTGTATGTCTGCTCTATCTATGTCTGGATATTGATATCCATGATAACCCAAGAATGATGTAGAAAATAATATGTTCTGATGTCAAAATGTTTGTATTTTTAAAACTAACAAGTGGTTAGATTCTGTGCTTTTTAGCTTCAAGAATGCAGAAAATTAGAAGCAAATCAAATTGTTTAATAAAGATCTATCGATCAAATGTAGCTAAAATAAGCTGAAATTCGGCGCATAAGTTTATAATAAATTATTAAAGTTGTTATAGGGAAATAAGGACTATATCTATTATGCAGATAATTTATATTACATTGCCAACGTTTCGTCAACTTTGTTGACTTCTTCAGGGCTCAAATAGTTAATTTCCCTGCATATTTGTCATTTTAATAATTATTCTTACTTAGTAAACATATCAAGGCAAGTCATTAACATCAATTAGATCGAAATTTTCCTTATTTCCCTATAACAAGTTTAATAATTTAATCGACATAAAAAATGGACATAAATAATCAAAATATTTATAATAAACTGCATCTTTTTGTCACGTTTCAATTTTCTATCTCAAACTATTTATAGACGAAAAATTACCAAATTAACGAGTTTTAAAAAAGCCTTCAATTTTGTATTTCACTCAGGGGCGTAGCCACGGGGGGGGTCACGAACCCCCCTCCGCCCAAAGACAGGTCCCATAGGATGAGTAACGGCAATGACAAACTAACCATAATTAAATATATTTCATATGTTTAATCAAGAATTATGTTCTTTTTAAATTTCTTGAAGTACCTATTTGTTTTAATAAAAAAAAATTCCCCCGAAATATTTTGCTTTGTGGATTAACCCCCTCCCCATGAAAACTTTCTGACTACTCCACTGATTTCACTATTATAAAATTTGTCAAAATAATTTTGGTTTAAAATAAAACATTAATCAGCTAGATTTTACAAATTTTATAGCCTTAATGATTAATTACCCTTATATTTTTTTAATTTTAGGTGATGTCGTCAACAATGCTATCAATTCCAATTTCAATGTATTTGCTCAGGAACTTCAGCCCTCTATCGAAAAGGCTCTCGATCGTATTATGGTAGAGATTGCTTCAAGAATATCTGAGAATTTCACCTACGATGAAATCCTTCCCCCTTAATAAACAAAAAACAAATCAAGAAAAATGACAAAACCTTTCTATATATCTTTCTAAAACCATGTTCCTTCTATCTATAAAACACAAAAAACAAATGATTTTAGTATTACACATTTCTTAAATAAAAATCACTTTTTTGTTTTCTTGTCATCATCTAAAATAAATTGATCTCAAGAAACATATTGAGGTAGACTTAGAAATAAATTTCAACTTGCACTATTCTAATAGATTATTATATGATATGTATAAAAAAATGTGAATCTAAAAATGTACTGAACAATTTATCTTTAAGTTTGTTATATATATGTTATTAATAAATGTTTCCATTTCTTTTGAATTCTTGAGTTTCTTTATAAGAGTAACTGGCTAATAAAAAAATCCAGATAACGCAGTACTTAGCCCCCACAAGGGGGTCCAAGTGCAACTGTGGGTCCCGGGCCTACAGCCCGGAAGTAACATGTTTTTTAAGGGGGGTATGATACACATACTTATTCCATAATGAGGGAATAAGGGACCCCTTTAGGTTTTGTGCTCCGGGTCCGAAATTTCATGTGGGGGCCATGATTACAAACCGACTAAACACATAGACCTGACGATAGAGACCGTTGGGGGTGATTACCCAGGACCCGGATTTTTCAGGAAATTGGAATTCCTCACCTGCACCACTTGTCTATTTCTCTGTAACTACTTCGGTTATAAACTTGAAATTTTGCATGAAGGTTATTTTAAAGATGTCGCTTAGAAAGATTTTTAAAAAATTCAAATTCAAATTAAATGGGTAATTTAAAAAAAGATTCCAAAATCACGGTTTGATCTTAAGATATCATTTGAAATTTAAATTTAATTAAATTATTATATTATATATTGTATATTTGGAAATATTAAAATTTTAATATGTTGAAAGATATATTAATATTGTAGACTGAATGGACTTAGTGAATTCATAACAAATAATGGGTCCTAATGCTGAGTGGCTTGCGTCAAAGACTCGATAAAACAATCCGAAAGAATTAAAAATAAGCTGACGTGTTCTGATGTGGACATCCACTTGACTTTACCATACAACCTGGCCCCGCACTTAAATTAATATTTAATAAAATTATTTATAATCATGTAAGGGAGGGGGGGTTAGCTTTTGAATTTTTAAACCCCCTTAATTTTGGGTCGATATGCACCATAATCTAATCAGCTCTTAATGGTAAAGTAATGTAAGAAAATGGTATCATTTTTAACCGACTTTATATCAATATCATTTATGAGTGGATTCACAGCAACTTTAAAATAGCATTTCAATTAAGAGTTTTATAGTCTAAATGAAATTATGAAAATTTCCAGTTGACCCTCTCCAGCAGTTCATAAGATACTACATATATCATAACGACATTTAAATAGCTAACTTAAATCATTCGGGCGATTGAAAATTATATTCTAGATTATATAAACATAAATGAGCTAACTATAAGAGAAGTTGAAAGGCTAAGAAAATCGGGTCATAAAATTTTAAAAATGGCGATCCAAACATCTGCTTCGGTTGCTTGGTTCAAGAACAAAAGAGCAGTAGTAGAAAAATAGATATTTTTGAAAACTTAAATATCGGTAGATTTTTTACAAAACTTAATTTAAACTTAAATCTATAATATTATTATATATTAATGCAGCATTTTCATATCATTAATACTTTTGAAATTAATTGAATTAGAATGTGGGGATGTTTCAATGAGGGAAGTAAAAAATAATAAGAGGAATTCGTTCTTCTTAATCTTCTAATTAGGCAGGCATGTCTGTTCTTCCAGCTTGATTCAGATGTCGGGGTCTTAGCTTACATCTTTTCTTTGGCCTGCCTATGTTTTTTTACTTGTCGGCTAGGACGAACTTCGAGAGACTTGCTTTCCTAATTATTAGCCCAGTTTCGCCTTCATACATTAACCCATTCAAATATATCTTTTATACAGCTTCGCTCCCTTAGTTTTTCATTATAGACTCTGTCGTGTAACGTCTTCCCGTGTATGGTAATATTCATTTGAAGTGTTCGGAGTAATAATTGTATCCTCCCTTGCTTCGACGTAATAAGTAATATTTAAATTAGAGATAAAGATGAGTAATAATTACCTAATGAGAAATCGGGGGTTGTTTTTTGCCAGTTCTTTAATACGTTCTTAAAAACTTTTGAAATTTGTACCCCGATTAATTCACCCCTTGAAATTTTGAAATTCCCCGGAGGGGGAGGTTCCATCCCGGTTAGGAACTCCTGATACAACACATAATATTTTTATAAATATTATTTATTTATTTATTAATAAATATAAAGTAAAATAAATATAATTTAATAATAATAATATATAAATATATATAATGACATAAAAGTAATTTTTGATTTACCCAGAAAATTTGAAGAAATTCGGTACACTCGTTTTGAAGAAATAACAAAAAAAGACATTTTGAAATTTTAATTTTCTCTAATTACTTAAATAGTCATCGGAGCTAATTATAAATAATTACCTTTATGTTAGGAAATTAAAATATCAAAATGTTTTGCTAGAGCAGTATTTATCTAACTTTTTTTATTTATCTTTTATATCAAATAATTATTATTAGGAAATTTTCATTTTAGAGGGTAGTTTATTTGAGGCCTAATTTGTAAAAACGCTAATAACTCCGTTGAATTTTTTTTTAAATATGAAATTAATAAATAGATATTATGAAACAAATAATTATTAATAATCTAATTCAATTTTGAACGAAATCGATTCAGTACTTTTTGAGAAAATCGTCAAAAACCCCGAAAACCGTCTATGAAGGGCCGTTTTAGAAACATTTTAAAATCTACCTCCATGCCACAAGTCAATGTTTCGTTTCATATGACTTTTTAAACTTTTTTTAAAAGGCTTTTCGAAGAACGAAATTTTTCTCGTGCTTTCAAAAAACATCGTTATTTAGACGGTTCAGATGGTTTTTGACCATTTTCTCAAAAAGTACTAAATCGATTTCGTTCAAAATTGAATTAAATTATTAATAATTAATTGTTTTATAATATATATTAATTTAATATTTTTTAAAAAATGTCAACGGAGTTATTAGCGTTTTTTCAAATTAGACTTCAAATAAACGACCCTTTAAAATTCAAATTTCCTATTATTCATTATTTGATATAAAAGATAAATGAAAATAACACATAAATATGAATTGTTAATAGATTTGAATAAATATCTAATGAGAAAAAAAATAAAACTTATTGGCATTTCTAGTTGATTCTCTCCCGGAGAGAAGAAATTGAATCTTTTCATACAATTTCATTTAAACTATAAAAATCTTAATTCAAATACTCTTTTATTATATTAGAAAGATATTGGGAACTTCCTGATAGATGATTTTGATAAAATGATATCACTTTATTACACATTTTTAATTTTTCCCGACTGTTTAATCGATAGTCTGACACCAGCCACTCGGCATGAGTGATGCATTATTTGTTATGAATTCACTAACTCTATTCAGTTAACCGCTTTGATATATCTTTCAACTTTAATAAAATTTAATATATGATTATATAATATTATAATATAATAAATAAATAAATAAAATAATTTGAATATACGATTATATTATATATAGAAACAGTATTGAGCTAGGCAACCACGGACAAAGGGCAGAGCAAAGCTATTATCATTATAAATTAGTATTAAATAAATAAAAACGTTAATTGAAATAATTTATTATGTTATAAAATAAAGGTATCAAATAACTATATCCTGTAAGTATTTGTATTTAATAATTACTGGTATTTTATTATATTTCTTATAGCCTAGACTTTTAACTTTATAGACCGGTTCATATATACCTATTGCAAAAACTTGTAAAACCTTTAATTTCGATTTTTCGAGTATTTTGTTATTTGGAATAGAAGAATACGCTAGACAATAAATTCTTTGGCCATAACTAATGGCCTGAAATACCACTCGTTCATTATTATTATTACTTATTTTTTATTGGCTTCGGGAACATTATAAATTTGAATTATACGAATTATTGAATTTTATTGGATGTAATGGAAGGCAGCCCAGAGGTAGTGAGGAAAGAAAAATTAACACATATAAAATAAGGTGTAATTTATTGGAATCCTTCCTCCTTTCCTTTCAAACCGACGTTTCGGAGGATTTTTCCCTCCTTCTTCAGGGTTTCAAAGGGTCAATGAATGAAACAAATAAAATGTTTCCTTCTTCTCTCCACAGTAGTGTTCAAAAACTTTCTTCATTTTTAACACTACTGTGGAGAGAAGAAAGAACAATTTATTTGTTTCATTCATTGACCCTTTGAAACCCTGAAGAAGGAAGGAAAAATCCTCTGAAACGTCGGTTTGAAAGGAAAGGAGGAGGATTCCAATAAATTACACCTTATTTTATATGGGTTAATTTTTTCTTCCTCTACCTCTGGGCTGCCTTCCATTACATTCAATTAAAATTTCTACCAGTCCGTCTCTCTCCAGAGAAAATTTCGTTGCAAAAAAATTGAATTTTATTATTTACTTGCAGAAAATTTTCTGAAACACTTACTAAGGTTTTGCAAATTCAAAAGCGATATATTTAATTGATCTATTTCATTAAATTTATATAATAAAAGAATATTTTAATAAAAAAATGGAATTGCGAATTTATTGAATGATTTTTAATCGAAATATTTCGTGGAATATTTGCCGCTCGGATTATCTTATCAAGTAACGGGCTTCTTTCCATGCTTATTCTCGCTTCAGTTGGTGTCCAGATGGACTCAAGGCATCTTCGACGACCACCTACATCCACGCAAAGGTAACCAACCCTTATATCTATATTATTATTATATAAATATAAATATCACAATCTATTCTTTCGGGAAATCAGACATTCCTGTCACAAATATATTTTTAAAAATAAAAAAATTAAAATTAAAAATTGAAAACGTTTTCAAGTCTCGGTACGCTCTTCGCTCTTTCGCAGACATTCAAGGGAGGAGTGAAATATCAGACCCAGTTAAAATTAGAGTTACATACTAATAATTAATGGGACCAAAAGAACTAGAATCACCATAATGATCTTATCAAAGGTTTCTTTCTACCTTAATTTCATTAATCCACAAAGTATCCAACTTAATAATAATCAGGGCCGTATTTAGGATCATGTGGGGCCTATACGGGGAAAATTAAAATATATTTTTTTTAAATTAACCTACAAAAACCACATTATCATCAACCATTAAGGTGCGGTCCCATATTAATAATAGTTAGCTTATAAGCTCGTAGGAAATTAATCACAGAGTTTTATATTAAATAAGACATCGTTTCGTTACTTTATTTGTGACTTCTTCAGCTACTTATTTTTCAACTCAATTGTCTAGTATTATTATGTGAAACATTCTATCTTTTTCATATTATTAATATTTAATATAAAACTCTGTAATTAATTTATTTATTCCATTTCCAACGATCTTGTAAACTAATTCAATTATGGATAAGTTTAACCAAACAGTAATAAGTAATAAATAATAGCGACCTCGCAAATCTTAGTATACCAAGTTTTATTCAAATTGAAGAACATCTTCATATTTTGGTCAGGTTTTCGGGATTTGGTACCACTGTGCGACGCGACGGTTTGATTATCTTTTTTTTCGAAAATAAGAGATTTTTTTCAAAAATAAGTACAACTCACGGTATAAACCATATATGGTATATTAAGAAAGAATTTATATATATTTAAGGTCCAAAATCTAAGAATATTTT
Organism: Forficula auricularia; assembly: GCA_024734495.1. Classification (NCBI taxonomy): domain Eukaryota; kingdom Metazoa; phylum Arthropoda; class Insecta; order Dermaptera; family Forficulidae; genus Forficula; species Forficula auricularia. The sequence goes on along the minus strand of JALMQS010000030.1, from coordinate 22,562,785 downwards.
TACATTGCAAATTTCGGGCTTCTCTTCAATATATTGCATGTCAGAGAGTGTTTTTGTCTTGAGGGTAGTACTAATAAGCCAGGCATGCGTGTTTGTACTCGGGTTCTACTCCTGAGGGGATGTAAAAATGATATGCAATGTAAAAATATTATCCGAATGTTTTCTACATTTGATTCAATCACGAATCAACTGTAGAGAATTTTTGTCAAATATTGAGTGAAAATAATATTTGAACTTATATATTTCTAACTTGAAATAATGATCTTAAATAAATTTTTATAATTTTTCTAACTGATATGACGATCCATCCGAATGTCTAGCGGGCTATACGCAAAATGACGTTGGATTGTAGATAAGTGGATCACATCTTTTTTTCTCCCCTGGTCCAGATTTAAGACTCCACAGACTTTAATAGCATAATCTGCAATAGTCTCGTGATAAAATATCTTTTTCAAATAAAGCGCGGTCAAAACACTTCTCATTGATAGGTCAATTATTCTTTGTCATATCAGTTTGAAAAATTATAAAAATTTTAAAAATATTATATTAAAATCTTAAATTTTGGACCTTAAATATAAATTCTTTCTTAAGTAATAATAATATTTAACAAATTTTGTTGACTATGATTCTTTATAAAAGATGATGAAACCCTCCACTCACGAGTATAAATAGGGGTGAAAAAATTGACCTATTTTTTGTGCAATTTAGTATTTTAAAAAAATTGAAGAAGTATTATTTCTTCTTCAGAAACACTCTATTATTTTAATTTTGTTAAGGGAGAATGGTTTAGACTCTTGGTGAAACATATTAAATAAAGTAAAGAAAATTTTTTAAAAACTTTTTAAAATTTAAAATACAAAATACTAGGTAGGTTTCACATGTCTTTGTGAACTCCTGAAGATGGGGTTATACTCCGAAATATATATAGAATCATGCCAAACAAGCATCTCATCTTTTATTTATGTGAAACCTACCTAGTATTTTATATTTTAAATTTTAAAAAGTTTCTAAAAATGTTTTTAAAATTTTTTTCTTTTTACTCTATTATTTTAATTTCTTTTCAATTTACTAGGAAATATGACGTGACTCTTTTCATTTACCACAGCTCTAACGTGAACCCACCTTAACAAAAATAACGCAGTATCATAACACAACACATATTTTATTAGTTTGAAAATAAATAAATAAATAAATATACAATATGAGATTAATTACACACTGAAATAATTACACACTGAAAAAACGACTCACATTACAAATAAATATGAGTTTTCATAATTAATCGATGATGATTATAATGATAAAATTTTACTTCATTATATATCTATGTAGGTATATATAATTCTTAAGAGATCTTTTCAATAAATTAATGAATTATTAGTTGAATGAATTTTGTGTCGCTTTGAAGGGAATGATAATATATAGAAAAAATCGACACATGAAAATGATTCGGGGATGTTCAAGATTATTCAAGGGAAATCAATCGAGTGTTAGAGATCTAGTAGGAAGAAGCTGGACAATTTCTCTGATCTGTTCGTATAAAATAGGCTCTTGAGATTCCACTGCGGTCCACCACAGCATAGGCTCGCTCCATCACTTCAAGCGTAGGGTACCGCTCTCGGGTTAAAATCCACGCAAATCCTTGATTAAACAAATACATAAATTAGAAATAACTCTTCAGATTATTATAAGCTAATTAAAAAGTAAAGGAGTATCATTTTTGAAGAGACCAATTTTTTTTTTGTTAATTAATTAATTGGCTTTAAAGAATTATGCCAATGTAGTCACTATTTTATATACCTACAATGAATTCGATAAATTAAATTCAAAAATCAAATTCAAATATCTACGAATAAATAATTATATTTCAATTTTAAAAATGATAAAAAACTACCATTTTAATTAAGGTTTTTTCCTCCCTATCAAATTACTTATTACCAGTTAATGTTTGGTGAATCGTTTCCATAATTTAATTAATTTATAAGATCTTAGAAAATTAAATGCATAAATTAAATTCAGAGTTTTATATTGAATAAAACGGAAGTTTAGTCACTATATTTGCGACTTCTTCAGCGACCCATTCTTAAACTCAATTTCTGATATTATTATACAATAGGTACATTAATTAATAATTTGTAACAGGAATAGCAAGGAATTGAACAAAATTAAAAACACAGAGTTTTTATTAAATGAGCCAGATGTTTCGTCAATTTATTTGGACTTCCTCAGTGGCTCATCTTATCTTATCACTCTTTGTCAAAAAAACATTTTCACTATATGTTTTGTGGTATAATGAAATTGTTTTTTGACAAAGAGTGATAAAATAGGCCACTGAGGAAGTAAAAATAAATTGACAAAACTTCTGGCTCATTTAATAAAAACTCTGTGTTTTTAATTTTGTCAAATTCTTTACTATTCCTGTTACTAATTTACTATATGGATGAGAATTATGCAACATTAATCAATAAATAGATCTGATTGTGCTTTCAGTGGTTCTTTGTTTTAACTATAATGAAAAATTAAGGTGTTTAAGAATAAAATAAATTAAAAAAGATAGAATGTTTCGTATAAAAATATCAGACAATTGAAATGAAGAATAAGTCGCTGAAGAGGTCGCAAATATAGTGACCAAACGTTCGTATTATTCAATATAAAACTCTTATTTAATTTATTCATCCAATTTCCTAAGATCTTTTAAATTAATTAAATTATGGAAACGATTCACCAAACATTATAAATATTGTTATCTAAAAAACGCTGGCAGGACGAGTTAGAATAAATAGACCGTGGGTCTATTAAGAATAAGAAGTTATTTTTTCAAAAGTATATTTTTAAAGGTCTTTATCTTATATTAATATTATTATTTATTGGTGGCAGTTTCAAAAAATGTTCAGTCTAATATATCTGGAAATGATATCTTGAGTCGAAATTTCAACTAATTAATCAAGACATTCTTGATCTTTCTGTCTACCCGTCTGTCAGAGCATTGTATCTCGTAAATTAAGCAAAATAAAAACTTGAAAGTTAAAAGTTATAACTTACTTGTGCTAAATATTCCAAAATTCGTGCATGACCAGACAACTGCGAAATTTTTATAATCTGTACCGATAACCCAATATGGAGCATCAAAAGACACTAGAAAAAATTATTATGAATTGATTAGTCACGATATAGTCATAAATGTAACAAAAAATGTATATATAAATATATTATATATTATATTAAAATTATTATCCGAGTTAATGCACTTTCTCAGCTTGCGCTGGAAAAATTTCACCTATCCCTTCAGATCTTATTTGGGATTAGGCTCGGTCGATGTGGAAAGAGAATTCACTCTGGCCCACATGATCCTCCGGATAATCTTCAATTATTGAGAAACTTGCGCACGATATGGCAGGTTTGTAATATAGTTGCCTTCTGTGCATGCTTCAAGATGGTGTTTGGCAGCCCAAGTTTCTCAATGTTCTTATTAAAGTTGTTAGAGACAACCCCCTCAACGGATATCACTAATGGGTAGATGGAGACCCTATCCAGTTTCCAGATCTCTTTAATTTGCCAGGCGAGTTCCTCATATTTGTTCTTTTTCTCTGCCTCTGTCCTTTTGATGTTATGTGTCAGAGGAACAGCGATATCAATGAGTATCCCTGAACTTGTGTTAAAATCTATTAGAAGAATATCGGGTCGGTTATAAGCGATGGTCCTATCAGTTAACACAGGCCTGTCCCAGTATAAGATGTATTTTCCCGATTCTACGACAGGCACCGGCTGGTATTTATAGTAGGGAGGTGTTTTCGTATCCAGTAAGCCATATTTGATTCCTAGCTGTTGGTGGATCAATTTGGCCACTTGATTGTGCCTTCCAAGGTAGGCATTCTCAGATAGTGTTGGACACCCTGCCATAATATGTTCGATGGACTCACCCATACAATCACATCGCCTACTCTTATCCGTCACATTTAACTTCAGTATGTGCTTCTCATAATTTTTGGTTCTTATTATTCTATTTTGGATAGCCATAATGAATCCTTCCGTCTCAGGATAGAGAGAGCCATCGGCCAGCCATTGTAGAGAAGCACTCCTGTCGATATGATCTTCGTCTAATATTAAAATTATTATTATTATTATTATTATTAATATTATTTTTAGAAAATTTCTTACTCTTATTTAGTTTTGAGATAACAAGGTCCTGACACTGAGAGCTCAGAGAAGAAAAAAGTTAATTTCATTTTGTAACTTCCAGGTGGAAGGAATCGATGCCCTTAATATTATAGTTGGAAACCAGATTTAGGAATTAAAACCGAATATTCTGGTCCCCAGAGGCCAAAAAGGGGCCAAAAATTGATTGGTCAGGACGTATGTAGCCTGTAGCCCCCCTCACAGATATAAGTCTCAGAACTACGAAATTCGAAACTTAAGCTCGATATATGCTAGAGGGGGTACAGCAAACCTTTGGCTGAAATTGGAATACCGGAAGTGGACATTTACATGAAAGATTTTTTTTTAATTGGTGTCATGAGTAATTAGTCGTGTATAAATTTTAATCCCAATGAAATAAAGTAAGGGAGTGTAAATTAGGAGTGTCGCGATGATTTCAAATAAGTTAAAATGTGAAAGTCGTGTGGTGAAGACACCAGTTGATTAATTTATCGAATTTATTTAGTATAATGAAATAGAGAAATATCTAAATTATTATTGGGATGTTTATTTTTTGGGAATCTTAATAAAATTTATTTAGGTCAAGCTTGGGAGTGAATTATTCCAGGGATCCGATTTTTCCCTTTATCGAAATTATCGATAGGTGGTGCGCAGACTTGTATTTTCTCCTTATCCCGCCGTTGATTACAAGCTCAGACATGTTTTTCAAATTATTTATATTTTCCTTTACGATTTTTATTCTTAAGTTAAATATTTTTACTAAATACCCCCCAATTGATTTTCTTCTAGAGCCTATCTAGTGCCTCTATTCAATCTACTCGTGCCCATATCCTGCCAAGGCTATTTTTAATAAAAAAAATATTTTATTAATTTTTTTTTTTAATTACCCTTATTCTTAATCAGTAGAGATTGTGGTGTTGGTGCAAGGTGAAACATCTTTAATAAAGATAAGAGTAAATAGATATTTTATTTAATATGGATTTACTATGAGTTAAGGATACTGGGTCACTTATTTCACATTTTAATGTGAAATAAGTGACCCAGTATCCTTAACTCATACCCTTATTCTTTTTACTTAGCAGCCAGCCAACAAACATAAAATTTACACTTGATCTGAGTGTAGCAAAACCAGCTGGTTTTCATTGGAAGTTGCCTCTCCCTAAGTAAGTTCTTTGACTTCTTACTAAAAAAAATTTGGAACTGATATATATATATTTCATTCATGCATGGAATGCAAACTTTTCCTCTGATGCAATATCTAATCAGTTCATAAAAATTTATCCAGTAATTACATTAAAATCCTAAACAAAATTATTAAACAATAGAATTTTTGGTAGATTTTAAATAAAATAGAATCGGAATCGATTCTAAAATAAGAGAGAAAAATGTTTTTAATAAAATTAAACAATAAAATGTCAATTTCAAAGCTTAGATTGCAACAATGGACATATTTGAATTCAATTTTACTCATGGACAAAATTAGCGGAACGTGTACCTAAGAAAGAAAATTTGAATAAAAGGTGAAATTTGACGAAAAATCAATATTTAAGTTAGTTATTAAATTGAATAAAAGTAAGATTAAAAATAATATTTGAACAAATTAATCAAAAAACTAAAAGATCAGAGTCATCGATTGCTTTAAATCGAATTATAGCTTTTTTTTCCGCTAATTTTGTCCATAAGTATATAATATATATAATTATATATATATATTTTCAAATTATTTTAAAAGATCGATTTGTTTAAATATTATTTCAAATCTATTACACAAGCATTTCGATTTTTCAAATAAATTTTAATTAAAAAATTTATTTTGACTGCTGACAAGGCGAACATTTCTGACATATAAATGTGTAGGGACACTTAGGGCCATTTATATGTCGGTTGGCAAAGTCTTTGTAAAAGTTAACAAAGGGTAAAATCTTAGAATTTACCTTATGCCTGGCGGGATGGCCAATCAGATGAAAGTTGTTGTCAACTGATTGGTCATCCGGCCGGGCATAGGTAAATTCTAAGGTTTTACCCTTTGTCAACTTTTACAAAGACTTTACCACCTACATACAACTGGCCCTTAGCGTGCTTTGCGTATATTACCCATGATTTCATGATTGCCTGCGATGTCGGCAACCTTGAGTACTCTTATTTATTTATGCGAGTTGTATTTTCGGATTTCTACGTTAAATTAAACCATGAGAATAATTTTTAAATCAAGTTTTCTAATATGAATAAGAGATTACTTAAAAAAAGTGTCACGAGTTATCAGTCGTGTTTGAATTTAATCCGATTGAAATAAAGGAAGGGGGTGTGAATTAGGAGTGTCGCGATGATTTCAGATAAGTGAAAATGTGAAAGTCGTGTGTTGACCACACCAGTTGATTTTATCTCCTTTGTCTTTTTCCATCCCCACAATTAGGATAAAATCACTGACTATACCAGGTTACTATACAATTATAAAATTATTATCAATTAATATCATTATTCTTTAATTTATTATTATAACAAAACTATTATATACCTATAGGCAGGACCGTCAAGGGCTTAACCAAGTCTCAGGGTTGGATCTTATAAATGTCCCCCTTTTATTAAATATTTGGTAAAATATTAATTTTTGATATAAATTAAAATATCTATTAAATTACTTAAATGTTATTTTTGATCCCCGGGGCTAAAGTTTTCCCTGCCTATAGATAAATTAATAAATGAATTGAATAGTTAAATTCTATTGAAAAAATAACTTTTATAGATACATTACTAATGCTAGAGATAATTAATAAATAAAAGATAAGAATACCTGGTAATTGGGGAAATTTAACGCTCAGTTTTCCATCCTCATTTCTGCTTACGACTCGTGCTTCTCCTTCAATCTGAGATTGAATTCCAGTTCTAAAAAATAAAATAAACTTTAAAAATAAGTGTTTAGGTAGTAGGCCTGCTATGAAAACAAATTTTCAATATCCAAGTGGTTGCTGACCCCATTAGAAATAATAGATAAAATATTTATAATTAATAAAAAGACTGATGATGAAGGCCAAGCCTTCGAAACTATAGTCTCAAACAAATAAATTATATATACCTATTAGGGTGCTCATTATTTTGGATATTTTCGAATATTTACTCTGACATGAGCTCATAAGGTTCTAAATAAATAAATAAAAATACCCCCCAAGTTTCAAGTCTCTATCTCAATTTTAATCTAGTGCTATACAGCGATAAGTTTTCCATCTAAATAACATGGGTTTTTGGCATTGAATTTTTTATTCTGGCCAAAGTAATGGTTTAAAAATTTGAAACTATGTAGACTTTATCCTTATCATATCCCTCAGAATTATTACAGATTTTTAGCTATTATAATTTTGGAGACAATAACTTACTAATACTAAGATATAGCAGTATTTTATCTATATGTAACTCCAAAATTATAGTAGCTGAAAATCTCTAAAAATTATTAAGGATAGCTACTATTATTATAAGGATAAAGTCTACAGAGTTTCACATTTTTTGAACCATTACTTTCATCATCATCATCATTGAGTATACAGTCCTAAGACTGGTTTGATGCAACAATCCGTCTCCACTCGACTCTGTCCCCCGCCAACTGGTTGACCTCTCTAAATGTCTGGCATCCCATATCCCCAATTATTTGGTTGAAATATTCTAATCTGGGTCTTCCCCTTCCACTTTTCTCCCCCCCCCCCCTCCAAGATATCCCTAAGCAGTCCCCCATGTCTCAGTGTGTGCCCCATCGTCTGACATCTTCTCTTCTTCAGACTCTTCCACAAGGTTCTTCTTTCTCCGATTCTTCCAAGAACTTCTTCATTTGTAATTTTATCCATCCATTTGATATTCATCACTCTTCTGTAGCACCACATTTCGAAAGCCTCTAATCTCTTTCTCCCCGCTTCTCTAATTGTCCAGGTTTCACACCCATACATATGTCTTCAATAGCAACTTCCTGTTTTCTAAGCTGATTGAGGAGGAGCATAGTAGTTTTTGTTTTGAATTAAACCCCATTTTTTGATTGGGTAATTCTTGATTTACTTTGGTGTTGTTTGGCGTTTATTACTTTGGCCGGAATAAAAAATTGATCGTTCAATGCCAAAAATCCCATGTTATTTAGATGGGAAACTTTATCGATGTGTAACACTAGATTAAATTTGAGATAGAGACTTGAAACATGGGGGATATTTATTTTATTTATTTCTAACCATATGAGCCCCTGTCAGCATAAATATTCAAAAATATCCAAAATCTGGAGCACCCTAATACCTATACATATTTATTTAATACGGGTTTAATGAAGAGAGGTGCAACTTTTTATTATTTCTTTTATTTAAAAATCCCCGCTAAATAAGGGTTTAACGTTTATCTAATTTCATAATTTTTTCAAAATATACCCAAAAAATTTTCAATAAAATAAATTGAAGGGGTAATTATTTTCAATGCATGAATATATTAGATGTGAATTCAATATATTTTTCATTAATAAAAATAAGATAAAATTTTAATATAATATACTTTTAGTTACATAATATGATACTTACAGATAGCTAGTCTGTCTGTTGTTGATCGATACAACACCCTCTCCGACGTCAGTGTAATTAGCTGTTACACATTTTCCTCCAAATTCAAATACAGTAAAATATCGTTCTGCTTCATACCATCGGCCCAAATACTGAAACATTTAAACCAGATATAAAACAAATATACATATATAAAATTTTTAGGTTTAATTTTTAAAAAGAGAACACGAATCTGGTAGATCGGTAGATGGAATATTATTTGATTTAGAAGAATTTTTGAATGTTCTATCGTCGATTTTGATTTAAATAGTTATTTCATATACCTGCCTCACGGACTGGCCCTACTATTGCAATAGGTAAACACAATTTTTTAGCCCAAGGTGTTTAATAAGAAATATTTTTTTTATCAATATGTGTGTTTGAATTCCGAATTCCAGGATAACTTAAGAACAAAAACATCCTAGTGATTTTGTTCGGATCTCAAAATATTTGTAATTTGAATGCGGAGAACTGATTAAATTTTAGATTCTCTAGGTTCAGGATTTCAAAAATGCGAATCTGTCATTTTTTGAATGATTTTATTGAGATTTTAAAAATGAATTTTGTTAATTATTTTCACAAATTTGTTGTCAAGCATCTCTTTTGAAATCTAATAGAATCTATATGATACAATATTGATTTATTATTTTATAAATGTTGGTATTTTTGCGATGATTTAACATGAAATTAATATATCTTGAACCGAAAGAATTACCTTTACCTCTACTAAGTCAATTTGCCTTTGTTTTTATTTTATTTCTTAAGATTAATTAGAAGATTCAAGTTAGGTGATTTCCTTAGGTAGGTCTGCCAGATTTTCAGAATCGCAAACTGGGACGGGTCGATAAGAATCTCTCCCCCCCCCAAAAAAAAAAAAATTGATTTCAATGAAAAATACCTATATCTTCTAGGTAAAAAAAATGGTATAATATTTTAAACTAGAAAACATAAAAAAAACTAAAAGCAAAGCAAATTGGTTAAAATGAAAGTGTAAGTTAAAGGACTGGCTACAGAAGTACACTAACAATAACTATATATTATTTGCAACAAATCAGCCATCATTTATTGAAATTAAAAATACAAATGCTTGACAATATTGATTTTTTACCCACTTTATAATTAGTTAGGTACTGTATTTTTCATTCGAATACACACTTCTAAGGGGCCCTTCAATAATTTCGTTACACATTATGGGGGAGGGGGTATCTCAGATTTGTGACTAAATGTGACAGGGGAGCCCGGAGATCTTAAAAATTGTGATGTCACAAATAAATAAAATAAAAATTATAGCGTATAAAAGTGATACTGTGACGTCACAATACAGGGAGAGATCAAAGAAAATGAGACAGAATGTGACACAGGGGGAGGGTGTTTAAAAATCTTGAAATTTGTATGACGTAATTTACGGACGGCCCCTAAGAAAAAATTGATCACTTTTTATCTTTTCAAAAAATTCTATACAACTGAAATTTTTCACAATAACTTTACTCATTTATCTATTTTCGACCTCTTCAGAGTCAGACAAGGACAAAATTACAAATCGGCTGGGACTTCGGGACTTAAACCTTAAAACCGGGTTGTCTAGCAAGATTATTCATAGGAATCAATATTATGTTCGGTTTCTGGAAGTTGGGGTCCCCTTGGGTGCAAGATTTAGTTTCAGGGGAATCGCAGTTGGTAGAATACAGAAATTAAAAAAACGCCAAATTTATCTGCTCAATCATTTTATCAGGACTGAATTTAAAATCAAAACGTTTCCATTTAACCCTTCACACTCGGGTTTAGTGTATCACAAAATGGCAAAAGTTAGCAGAGCGTGGTTTCGATCCACGGACCTCTGGGTTATGGGCCCAGCACGCTTCCGCTGCGCCACTCTGCTTGTGAAAGTAGTTCTAACATACACTTTAGGGGAATCGCAGTGGGTAGAATACAGAAAATTAAAAAAACGACAAATTTATCTGATCAATCATTTTATCAGGGCTGAATTTAAAATCAAAACGTTTCCATTTAACCCTTCACACTCGTGTTTAGCTTATCACAAAATGGCAAAAGTTAGCAGAGCGTGGTTTCGATCCACGGACCTCTGGGTTATGGGCCCAGCACGCTTCCGCTGCGCCACTCTGCTTGTGAAAGTAGTTCTAACATACACTTTAGGGGAATCGCAGTGGGTAGAATACAGAAAATTAAAAAAAAGACAAATTTATCTGATCAATCATTTTATCAGGGCTGAATTTAAAATCAAAACGTTTCCATTTAACCCTTCACACTCGGGTTTAGTGTATCACAAAATGGCAAAAGTTAGCAGAGCGTGGTTTCGATCCACGGACCTCTGGGTTATGGGCCCAGCACGCTTCCGCTGCGCCACTCTGCTTGTGAAAGTAGTTCTAACATACACTTTAGGGGAATCGCAGTGGGTAGAATACAGAAAATTAAAAAAACGACAAATTTATCTGATCAATCATTTTATCAGGGCTGAATTTAAAATCAAAACGTTTCCATTTAACCCTTCACACTCGTGTTTAGCTTATCACAAAATGGCAAAAGTTAGCAGAGCGTGGTTTCGATCCACGGACCTCTGGGTTATGGGCCCAGCACGCTTCCGCTGCGCCACTCTGCTTGTGAAAGTAGTTCTAACATTAGCTATAGAAATGATAACTTACCCTGCCTACATCGAAATTGGGTACGGTTTCAATGTCTGGACAGGGACCGAGAGCAGGTACTTGAGCTGATGATCTGCTCACATAACAGCAGAAGGTTGTCGCAGCGACGACTAGCCAGCGAGCCCAATCGATAGTCATAATGTAATCTCTGAAAATCAAACAAAACATATTCTGGTTATTATCTTTAATCATCTTTGACTGGAATCGTTGTCGACACCAGAGCCCTAATATCATCAATCATCAAATGATTATTATCCAATTTTTAAAAATATATTTATTGGAATATAGGTATTTTTAAGGGAGGTAGGCAGAAAAAAATAGTTTTCTCCACTTTTGAGATATTTTTAAACACAATGATGGAGAAAAAAAATTGGGGTTGGCTTAAAATTTATTTTAAATATTATTTTTATATTGAAAAGAATTTGTTTTTGCTGGGAGCACCAGAGTTGTTGATTCATATAGAGAAATCAATGAGGCTATCCTCTGCTTGATGTAAATAATCATAAACAGTCCTCTTTTAATTTGAAATGTGTTATCTGTTATTTCTCATGGGCTCAAATACCCGATAACCTAGGCAAATTTGCTTTGTCGTAATAACGAAAATAACGAATTATCTCACATGCTATTACGTCAAAGCGAATTCACTTACTTACAATGGGGTCATAGCACCAGTAAGTGGGGGGGGGGGGGGTTCAGGTGCACCCGTGGGTCCCGAGCCCGGGGCCCACAGGGGCGGCACAGATGTGACATGTTTTTTTAAGGGAATATGTTAGAAAAAAATGCATAGTGTGCCCAACTTTTTCCACTTCATAAATTACAATACTTGACCATACCCTGTATGGTAAAGTAAAAACACATACTTATTCCATAATAAGGGGGCCGGTTCATATTTTGGGCCCGAAATTTGGTGGGGGCCATGAATGGGGTATTTGAATTCATGAGAAATAACAGAGAAAATATTTATAATTAAAATAACTGATGATTAAGATTAAATTTTCGAAACTAAAGTCTCTAACAAATAATAACAAATAATAATTAGATGTAACAAATGCAGAGGACAAAAAGGAAACAATTAAACACCGTGTTAAATCATACAACTAATCGCAACGTTTCACCAATTTATTGTGACTTCATCAGGCTCTTGATCTCTTGAAGCCACAATAAATTGGCGATAATCTGTATGATTTAACACGATGTATGTGTTTCGATTTGATTACATCTAATACTGATTATAGAACTGAATAATAATATTAATGATAATAATATATACTAGTATATTATATTAATACTCACTTATAAATAAGTAGGACTGTAGTGAAGAGTATATGGCGGTATATGGCGTATACCCTGTGGTTTGATCCGAGCAAATAGCGTATAGAATGTGTTAGTTGAAAATTTAAAAAATTTTGAGGTATTTGAATATTTATTTACATAAATATTTTAAATTGTTTCAATTTGGTTTTAAGATAATAATTTTTTTTAAATATCCTACTAAAACATTTTATTTTATTATTTTATATACTATATAGCCTATTCTATACCCTCTGATTTTTACGATCTATATAGCGTATACCGGTTTTGCTGATTTTACGACTACAGCACTGTACACGTTTATTTCCATAAAGCAGAGGACAACCTAATTGATTTATTAGGTATTTTTATATCTAATACTAGTTGATATAAGAACTGCAACGTTCAAAAATAAAATATATTGGTAAAACATTTAAAAACACGTTTTTGTTTTAAAATACAATAAAAAGTGGGAAATAAATTTTCACAGGCGCTTTTAACTTGAATTTTACGTAAAATTTGCATAAAGCAGAGGACAACATAATTGATTTATTAGGTATGTTTATATCTAATACTAGTTGATATAAGAACTGCAACGTTCAAAAATAAAATGTATTGGCAAAACATTTAAAAAACACGTTTTTGTTTTAAAATACAATAAAAAGTGGAAAATAAATTTTCTCAGGCGCTTTTAACTTGAATTTTACTTAAAATAAGCGCCAACGATTTTATATTTACTCATGTGAGCATGGGGCTTTTTAATGTAATGAATGAAAATTTAATTTTTACTCTCTACTAAACTATCCGGTACTAAGCACATATATACACGTCATTAAGAAATCCAAACGAAATTGATTATATTAAATAAACAAATTGCTTACGAGAGTAGACTAGTAATTTTGTTATTATTCATTTAACTCTCGAAATGAGCTAGGTCATGGTAAGAGTCCCGCTCTCTTGTTTACGATTTGTTTTTCACTAGTAGATAAAAATAGCAATTTTCCTTTAATTTGTGCAAATTTGTGAGAAGATCAATTTCAAAATTGGACCACTGGAGAAATTTTTCAATCGAGAAGAAAGCAATGTTTTCCATATTTGTATTTATTTATTAGTTATTTACTTGTTATATACCTTCAGTACATAAACATAAACTAGAATATATGTTCCGTTCAAATGATTTTCATATTATCATTACTTAAATAAATTGGCATATAACAATATAATAACAAGTCATCAAAACAATATTAAAAGAAAGTAAATAGGAATTTCAAGTTCATTTACTATTTACTATAGTAGAAATTTTTCTTTTCTATACGCATATTCATATTTTCTAATTTCACTATATTTACATTGAATCATTTAATTTAGAAAATTTTGGTTTCAAGAAAAAATTAGGTACTCTATATATAAATAAATAATATAAATTAGGTATCTGTATAGAAATTTTTTTTGGAAAAACCCTTTAAAAATTCTTTTATTATGTATTAATTAAGGAATATTAAAAACTTGGAATTTATGAGACCCCTTTTCTGAAAGTTATTGAAACGGCCCGGGTTATGCATTCTAGGGTTAAACAATTATTTCTAGTAATTTTCTTGAAATTTCGAGGGTTGCTACTCAGGCATAATATAAAAATTTAGTAAATTATCATTAAAGCAATTTGAGCCACGAAAGTTAAATAATATAATCAATAATTTCTATGTTAATTCTAGATTTTTTGAAAATTATTTTATTATTTTTTGAAATGAAAAAATGAATTGAGCACCCGACAGGATTCGAACCCGCGTTTCTGTCCTTTAGCCGAAGAGCGCTTTTAACTTTTTTTTGTATAATGTCTTTTATATGAGCAAATTTGATACAATATATATACAGTTTGATCCCAAGACATGTGGGATTTAATTTACAGAGTGGAATAAAAAAAAATCGTACATTGCCCTTCAAAGGGCATTCGTCGATATGGCTTATCTTAAATTTATTTATACAGCAATCATTTGGGAATTTTAGTCTATTGATTATTATGAATATCGGGTTTTTTTTTGTTATTTTTATCTTGGAAAATACTCAGGAAAACCCCAGTTTTTTAGGATGATTGAGAGAGGACCTTAGTGGGGATTTTGGAAGGTCGAAGGATGCGGGAGAGGGTTATTAGAGTGTGAGGGTATATTTTTTTCTATAACTAGTGTATTGTTATTATGCTGATGAAAATATTATCAATAATCAACTTGATGTAAAACAAAATATAATAATTGACCTATTAATAACATTAATTTGCGAATAGTGATTTCGAATTAGTGCGCCTTTACCAACTAGGCCACAAATGATCCCGCCAGGAATGCTCTTTAGATTGTATGTCATTTTTTATTTTCGCGGCTTTTTCTATTTAAAGTTTAGTTACTTATGTTTTAGACAAATTAACTTTTAAACGTTAGTTTTTAATTTTTTCTTTTCAAAAAATAATAAAATAATTTTCTAAATATGTAGAATTAACATAAGAAATTATTGATTACATTATTTAACTTTTGCGTCTCAAATTGGTTTAAGAAAAAATTAAAAACTAACGTTTAAGGAGGTTCTTTCGCGACAATCTATACAAAAAGTTTTAGCCTAGTAACCACTCTATAAATATGAACGGTGTTAAAATTTTAGGTTGTGTTTTTTTAACGTGTCTCTACTTTTTACGCTCCTATATTCAATTTATGAATGGATCGTTACCAAGCCATTGATATTTTATCCCCTCCATTAAAAATAATCGCCCAAATATGTTGTTGTTTTTTTTTATCAAAACTACGTGATAAATAATTTCAATTTTTTTTTAAGTTACTCCGAATATATTATTCTAACAAATATTAATTTTTCATCAAGATGGACAAAGTCCTTCAATGAAAAAAAATAAAATAATGATCATTTTCCCACCCTTTCTCAATCTACCATATGTAAAAAATTTCATTTTTAATCGCAATTATTTCATGTTTGGTGTGGTAAATCGTCTTCAAATTTTAACAGCGTGTTTATTATGTTTTTAATGATTAAAATTCCAGGTTTCGAAGCTTCTTGAATTTTTGCATTTGTGAAGGAACTACCTTAAAAGTTAATTTGTCTAAATTTTCATTATTTATTATTTTAATCTTACTAGGTATAGCGTATACTATCCTTAGTAGTAAATATTGTATTACTAACCTTGAATTTGTTTTCTTTAAATCAATATAGAAAGGTAGAAACGACAACAGAATATTACTTATATCAATAATAATATAATTTTTCTTTAAATAAATTTTTTGAAATAATGAACCTTCCTCTGAGTAGGTTATATTCGAATGACTAACATCGATTCTACTGCGGTATGCTTTATTTACCTGGCTGAGTGATTATTATAATGAGAATTATGTAAGCATAATAAATACGAAAAGCTGATAAAAATTAAAAATATAGGTGACATTGAAAGATGGATCAGAATTCAAAAGTGCAGGGAAAATTATTGAAAACGGAAAAATCAATCAATCTAACAAATGCACTTTAATTTATTAAAAAATCGCAATTCAATGCAATCCATTGAAATAGAATAAAAACCAAGAGAGAATTCTTTATTATTATTATTGTTATCATTCCGGATAATAGATGATTGATCTGTCCTATGCAGGTGAATTTTACAAATAATATTTATTTATCATTTTAAGTGACTTATTCGAAACTCTCAAGGCCAAAAAGCTAAATGATATCACTCTTTCAGACTATACCTACTGCACCTAAGAAGTAAACGATAATAAATAAATAAAAAATAAAAATAAACAATTCAAGTAGTCTGTCGAACAACATAATAGACCAAGATCCCAGCGACCCCAGATCTACGTCAAAGTATAAAGCCTAAGGTTTTTTCTATGGGTAGGTACTATAGTAGATTATAAGGTTATAACCGAGAGGTGAACCGCGATTGGAATTAGGTGTACACCGTCTTTGGAATTATTTAGAATTACTTTGGAATTCATTAGATGATCTATTGTCATCTATTGTCTTCTACTTGGAAATGAAAGTGGAAGTGGAAGTAGGTGTAGACAATTTTAGGTCGCGGTTCACCCCTCGATTATAACGTATGGATGTTAGCTAACTTGGGTCAGTGGGGCTTTGGCAGATATCAGATTACAAAAGGTGAAAAAATGGGTTAATCTATGTCAGAGTAACAAAGCTAGTTTTTTAATATGTCATACAGGATAGCATTAGCGACCTACTATTGCCAGACGCTCTCGGCGGTTCCTTGCTGTAGCCAGACGCACTCAAAGATCGAAAAATAGTATAGTACCAAGGCTAAATTTTTTATATTTTACTCAGAAGAAAATTATAATCGATAAAAATCCGTAAACATTCTGAAAGATAGCTACTCTTATAAGGATAAAGTATAGAGTTTCAAAATTTTTGAACCATTGCTTTTGAAAATCTTTATACTTTATCTTTATAAGAGTAGCTATCTTTCAGAGTTTTTACAGATTTTTTCGATTATAATTTTCTTCTTAGTAAAATATATAAATTTAGCCTTGATACTATATTATTTTTCGATCTTTGAGCGTCGATGCAGCAAGGACCCGCCGAGAGCGTCTGGCAATAGTAGGGTCGCTAATACTATCATGTATGACATATTAAAAAACTAGCTTTGTTACTATGACACCCATTTTTTCACCTTTTTCGGAAGCTGATATCAGCCAAGCCTCTGACCTAAGTTAGCTAATATCCATACGTTATAACTTACTATAGTACTCACCCATAGAAAAAAACTTAGGCTTTATACTATGACGTAGCTCTGGGGTCGCTGGGATCTTGGTCTGTAAGTATTTTTAATATGAAATTTAAAATCAAATTACAGATGTTAAAATTGTACACCCCCATCAGCTTGCACAATAAGTATTTTTATAAATATTAAATCACTATTTTTCATTTTTCACTTGCTCACTACTTAGTAACTTTTTCACCCTTCTTTTATAAAAAAATAAAATTACAGTACAATACTATAATTTATGACTTTGGTTTGCGACCATTGATTTCGTAGTCTTTGTGTGAGGACAATTTGAAGTCGCGATTGGCGCGAGACCGATTAGAATACTTTATCTGCTTCGCATAGATGAAGTAAAAATGAAAATTATTAAAATAAAAAAGAATTACACCTTGATCCTGAGTGGACAACCTTGATTTTAAAACCTTGAAAAAGTATTTATTTTAAATATGAACTTACAAAGTCACTAACATTATCTGTTTGTGTTATAAGTTAAAACATCAAACAAGGTTTCATCTCAGAGGCCAAGTCAAGTGCCTAGATTGCATTTTGGGCATTCGGGGTCACTTCCGAAGGAGTGAATATAACCCTTCTGACATATAAGAGAAATTATTAATATCACCACGGATTAAGTAGTTGACAACCTTTTGGAATTTGCTTTGGTAAATGGTTTGGCCTTATGTTTAAATTTAGAAACTCCTGAATGCTATGTTTTTCATTGAATGATTAAATTTATGGATAGTATAAGCGAGAAAAAAGTAAAAATTTATAATTTAGCTAAGCTTATAGAGTTGGGAAAATAATTAATTTTCAGTCATATGAACTCGTAGGGTGGTCCTTATTTTGGGTATTTTCGAATTTTTTCGCTGACAGAAGTTCATATATTTCGAAATAAATAAAAAAAAAATAGCCTCAAGTTCCAAGTCTTTTATCTCAATGTTAAGCTGTGTCCCACGGTGGTCTACGTTTCCCATCTAAATAGCATGGCGTTTTTGGCAGTGAACGATCAATTTTTTATTCTGGCCAAAGCAATGTTTCAAAAAATTTGAAACTCTGGTGACTTTATTATTATAATAGTAGCTATCCTTCAGAATTTTTAAAGAATTTTAGCTATTAAAATTTTGGAGTTACAGCTAGATAAAATACTGCTATATCTTAGTGTTTATAAGTTATAGACACCAAAATTATAATATCTAAAAATATGTAAAAATTCTGAGAGATAGCTACTATTATAAGAATAAAGTCTATAGAGTTTCAAATTTTTTAACTATTACTTTGGCCAGAATAAAAAAAGTCATGATATTTAGATTGGAAACTTGCATCGACACAGGATAAAATTCAGATAGACTTGGAACTTCGGTGATATTTTTTTCGAACCATATGAGCCTCTGTCAGCGTAAAATTTGAAAATACCCAGAATAAGACCACCCTAATGAACTGTTCTAGTGCTAAGTTCAATAGAAGTCAATAAAATCGTGCGAGTTGATCCCAGAAAAGGCTAGTCCGAGATTTCTCATTCGTTCGAATCGAACTTAACTGGGGAACTGCCTTGCTAACAGATAAATAATTAGTATTTACTGAATAAATAGATATATTTTCGTACTTTTCCACACTGCCATACTGATATTTTTTGATTGTGAAAACATTATATTTGATTAAAAAATTTACTACTATGTCTATCAAACTTATATTTTATAAAATCTCAAGATGAAGATTAATTTGATTTTAAAAAATTCTGATTTTGTCAAATTACACATTGGCTAGCCTAGTTGAGAAGTGTTAACAGTATTTGAAAAATTCAGAAATAGATGTTAAAATTTTGATGAGATTTTCTCTTTAAAAAAATTACAATCTAGATGGTTTGGGCATGAACTTCTTTTCCGATAAATAACTCAACTACTAAAGTATCAAATATATAATTTACAATAATTTCTTTCATTTCTCTTGGCTTGGCATGGTTTGAAGGGAATTCCGCTAGGGCGCGTACACTCCCCTAGTTCGTTGATGGCTGCCTACCCTACAGGCTTCCCCATGAATTCGCTCAATTATAATTAGCGAATTCATGGAAATTCATGGATAATTATTTGAAGGAAGCTGACTTCTGATATCTTTCTTAATGAATTGATTTCTATTATGTTAATTGCTTCAATGAACGTATTAGGGGAGATAAGTCATATATTTGGGAAAAAATTTTAAATAAAAAACAATTAAAATTTTTAAAATGTAGATAAGTAAAAAAAAAAAAAAAAAAAAAAAAATAGGACATTATTTTATAGGGGTTTGTCCGATTACAATAAAGTGCCGAGTGAGATAAGAAATGTCACAAGAATCCAGGAATTTAAGGAGCGATTGTTGGAATTCGTAATTTCGAAAAGATAATCTTGTTGTGGAATCTCCACCAAAATTATAATGTTGTATTGTGATTGCTTCATTATTGTATTGTATTGTTTTCTTTTGTTTTTGTGATATTATCATTGTGTATTATTGTTTTTGTGATATTATCATTGTATATTATCATTGTATGTTCTTGCATATTATTATTGTATATGTTATAGCTGAAAATAGCTAATAAAGATTATTATTATTATTATTATATCACTTGAAAAAAAATAAAAAAATTGAAAAATAAAAATGTTTTTCTTCCACATATTTTGAAAATTTGGAAAATTTTCACTCAAAAAGGAGATTGAGCTAAAAATTGTTAGTGTCAACTTTAATCTAATATTACTTCTAATCTAGCTTCTCATATACAGATTCTATTTTTAGTGTTCTGTTCAGGTGATTTCCCGCTTCCCAAAATGAGCCGCTTCATAAAATTTCCCGCTAAGGGCACTTGCCCCCTCCCCCTCACCTAGATCCGGTCCTTCATATGGTAAACCTAACGATACACCAATACGCCTTTGTAACGTGCCTTTTTATTTAGCCGACTCTAGATTAAACAACAAAATAAACACAAAATATTACTCGACATCTGGGTTAAAATGAAATTTAAAAATAAATTTTCTACCGCTTTCTAAAGTATTTGGTGTTTTAATTTTGAAAAATTATATTAAATATATATATATATATATATCCGCGATTTTTTTACGGATGACTCCGCATATCGCATCCCGCTTTCCACCTCTCTCTATCATTCCAATCTCCCTTGTGTAGTCCTCGGGCATTCATCGCACTCAGCACGTCCTGATGCCAGGTCCTTGGGGGTCGTCCACGTTTTCTCTTTTCCACAGGAACCCATTGCCACACTCGCTTCGGCCATCGACTATCGTCCATCCTCATCAGGTGACCGTACCACCGCAATCGCTTGGTTTCAATTTTGTTTATGATGCTTTCTTCTATTTCCATCATTCCCCTTATTGTGTCGTTTCTTACGTGGTCGAGCCTCGATATTAAGCAGCACCAGAAATCCAATTCCACCGCAAGCAGTCTTTGAGATTCCCTCTTATTAATCTCCCACGTCTCGCCACCATAGGTTGTTATACTCTCCATGATTGTGTGGTATATAGTTTTTTGTGTTCCGAGTTAATTCCTCATTCCAGAGTACTGAATTAAGTTGTCTTATAGCTCTTTTCCCCTGTCCTATTTTATTATTAATATTTTCCAAGATCTTTTGCATTGGATGTTAGGATCACTCCCAGGTACTTGAAAGATTTACATCCCTTGACTATCCTCTATTAAATACTATTAATTAATTCTTAATACTATTAAATATATACATTTATTAAAAGATTACACGAAGAACAAGGCCTAGGTTTCCGCATCTTGCTTTAGATGAATATTATTTTTAGCCGCTATGGAATAATTAGATTTGATGACAAATTAAAAATCAACAGAACGCTCGATATCTGAGTCCCACTCGCACATTGCTGCTTTGTTAAATTATGCTATTCATTTGAAAATGCTCAAGATGAACATCTCTTGATGAAAAACACCCATTCATTCAATCGTTTTCCTCATTCTGTCATTAAGAAAATTTAAATGATTTTATTAAAACGGTGTTGCAAATAGATTTATTATAATTGGTTCATAATTATTTATATGATTACATCAGATACCTGTCTGATGGAGAAATAGGGGTGATGGAGTTTTTTTTCAAAATTCTTATATTTTAAAACGTTTTTTATATTATTTTTCATTCACGTTTTATTCTAATTTATTTAATGAGTTAATTATTTCTTAGCAAAGAATGACAGTTAAACCCTAAAAAAAATTCGTAAGCCCGGCCTTGAGTTATATAATTTTTGTTTTTTTATTTTCTGGGATTTATAATTTTTCACAATCATGTACGAATGCATATTATACTTGAATGTTGATCCATAAAGAAAAATCAATAAGGTTGTTGTTCTTTGGTTGATGCAAATGAACATAAATATAATAAATCATAAGTTTCCTGTATTTGATTCGATCGCGAATCGAATGCAGGTGATTTTTGTCAAATAAATTTATATATTTCTAACTTGAAATAATGAAGTTAAATAATTTTTATAATTTTCTCATCAATATATCAAAGAATAATTAACATATTAACGAGAATTGTTTTTGATCGCGTTTTTGAATAAGATATATATCGCGAGACTACGGCTAGTTCAGGCTATTGGAGTCTGCTGAATCTTAAGTCTGGACCAGGAGAGATGGAAAAGATGTGACCCACCTAGCTATGATCCAGAATCATTTCGCGATTAACCCGCATGACGCTTTTTATATCAAATATGAATTGAATATATAACATCTCAGATTACAAATCCATTTGGTGATCCATATCAGTGTTTGATATAAAAAGAGTCATGCAGGATAATCGCGAAATGATGCTGGATCATAGCTAGATGGGTCACGTCTTTTTCATTCTCTCCTGGTCCAGACTTGGGATTCAGCAGACTCCAATAGCCTCAACCAGCCGTAGTCTCGCGATATATATCTTGTTCAAAAAACGCGATCAAAAACAATTCTCGTTAATATGTTAATTATTCTTTGATATATTGATGTAAAATTATAAAATTATAAATATAATATATTTTCTAGAGAATATATACTCTCGATGGTTTGACCTTCATCATCAACAAATTCAAATGTTACGTCACCAGCTTGCTATTACAAAAAATGAATTTACCGACGTCCAATCGGATATTTGAACCTATGAGCAATAACAGATAAAATATTTATAATTAAAAAGACTTATGATGAAGGCCAAATCTTCGAAATTATAGTCTAACAAATAAATTATATATATTTGTTTATTTGCATAAAGCAGAGGACAATCTCATTTATTTCTCTTTGTTGTTTTATGTTAAATACTCCATGGTGCAAATAGAAAATTGATTTTAATTCTCTTTTAAGTATATTCTGCACAGCCGTTCTTTTAATAGTCTAATGACACTTAGAGCATGTTTAGCAACAGTACTTTCAACAAAGCCGTTTAAGGATTGAGAGTTCTTTAGCTTTTAAATTGAAAACTAGGAGTTAAATAGTATATACGGGCACTGGTAAAATACATGAAAACAATTTTTATTTACTGATAATACTTGTAATTTGTCTATCTGAAGAGAAAGCAACTCAAATTACAGGGAATAAACCTTCATCCCGTTTTCCCGATGACATTGACCTTTACTTTTAGAGAGATATTTCAATTAAATGAAAAAATTTTGGTGTTATTTTACCATAGATTTACTCATTTGGAATATTTATATAATTTTATTTGTATTATACAATAAATAGATATATGTAATTTTGTAGATAATAATTGGTCTTATTGGTTATCTTTTTTGAAATATCTCTATAAAGTAAATACTATAGTCTGGCAAAAAAATAATAATTAAGGGAAATCACGGTTTTAAGTTATATAAATACTAATCATTATTTGATTTTTGAGATAGATTAATTATTTTTAAATTCAGGAAAAATAACTATTTTTATTCGCATGAATGATTAAATAAAATTTAAATAAAAATGGAACGAATCGTCCGGTCATCATCAGAACAGGGTATTGCTGTATTTAAAGTTAGAATCGAGCGGTGAACCGTGACCTAATATGCTGTACACCTACTCCCACTTGTACTTCCAAATATTTCCAAGTACTTCCAAATATTCCCAAGTAATTCCAAATATTTCCAAGTACTTCCAAATATTTCCAAGTACTTCCAAATATTTCCAAATAATTCCAAATATTTCCAAGTAATTCCAAATATTTCCAAGTACTTCCAAATATTTCACCCAAATATTTCCAAGTACTTCCAAATATTTCCAAAAATTCAAAATATTTCCAAGTACTTCCAAATATTTTCAACTACTTTCAAAATACTTCCAAAGAGGTGTACACCTACTTCAAATCGCGGATCACCCCTCGGTTAGAATATTCCAATTAAGATTGCTCTGATGATGATCTGAGAGGGCAGAAACGTTGGGTTTTACTTAATCCTGGTTGCAACTAGAAATTGTCTTTTTTCCCTGAATTTAAATTTATAAACACAGACAAAAAGTTGTTTCCTGAATATTAAATTAATTATATTAGTTAAAAGATCAGAACACCAAATTTTGTTCTGTCTGTGTGTCTGGATTCAGTACCCATAATAACTTAAGAACGAAAGTCGTAGAAAGTTCATTCTTGTGCAAAAATATTTGTATTTCCAATAAGGAGAATTGATTAGATTTTGGGCTTTCAAGCTTTAGAATTCCTGGTTCAAAAATGCAGAAATTGAATATTTTTGTTTTAAGGCATTGTTATAATACTTATAATTATTATTATCATTTCCGTTCATAATTTGTATTAATTTGAATGTTTATAATAGGAAAATAAGGACAAGTTTTTGTGTGTGACTTTTTACTTTACCATACAGGGTATGGTCAAGTATTGTAAGCGCGCATGAAAAAAGTATTTTTTTCTTCTTTTTTCGAAATATCTCAAAAAAGGCTAAAGCTATTTTTATTAAAAAAATTGAGCTAAACCATGGCATTTCGCTCTACAAAAAAGCTCTAATAAGTGAACATCGAAAAAATTATATTTTTCAAGATAATAATTAATTGTTTTGTCAAAATGTCTCTTAGTTTGTCTGGTTGTCTGGTTGTCCGTTAGTCTGTGCGTTAGCAAATTTTTGTGAAGCGAGCTAGCTCAAAAACTAGTGTGAAAATCGAAACCAAATTTTACACGTAGTTTTGGTCTATTGAGATTAAAAGCTGATTAGATTTTGGTACATATCGACCCAAAATTAAGGAGAGTGGGGGGGGGTTAAAAATTAAAAATCTAGGCCGTTTGAGCAACTCAACCAAATTTTGTATACATAATCAGTGGACCCCCAGAAGTCTAACAATGCAAAAACTAACCGCCCAAAATGGGAGGGGGGGGGTGTAAAAATGAAATCTTGGCCATTTACCAAACTCAACCAAATTTTGTTTACATAATCAGTGGGACACCAGAAGTATAAAATGCAAAAACCAACCCTCCCCCTACATGATTATAAATAATTTTAGGGCCAAGTTGTATGGTAAAGTCAAGTGGATGGCCACATCAGAACACGTCAGCTTATTTATTTATCAACCACCGTTTTGTCGAGGGTTTGCCTCATTCTATATATGTTATTTCTGTTTTATATCTAATGAAATTGTTATAATAAAAAGAAAAAGAAAGAAAAATTGTTTTTGTGAATGTGCCAAATATTTTTTGAAATTTGTGTTCTGATAGTCTTCAATGGTAACGAAGATAAGAAGAAAATTTAGACGAATGTGTGACATGACTATTTGAAGCCCTGAAGAAGTCGGCAAAGCCGACGAAACGTTGGTTGATAAATAAAAAAGTCACTCACAAAAACTCTTCCTTATTTTCCAATTATAAACTTTCAAATTAATACTTATAATATAGGCATATATGAATTATTTTTTTTATATTTAAGTTTAACATTAATTACTTAAAAGTGCGTCTCAAGGGTAAATCAATTTTCACTTTTTGTTATTATTTAATAAATGTGCGGGTGAGCGATTCTTTCATTAGAATCTATTCGAAGAGAATGACTAAAGAGCTAAGGTATTGCAAGGACTAAATGCAAGCCCAGACTTGACTCAAGCTAATAGAGATTAATTTCTTAACTTTTATTATTCTAGGTACAACCTTTTGACTCTAGTTAAGAAAATACTAATCGAAATGAATATCAGATTTAGATATTTATCCAGGGGTGTCCATACGTGTGGGGGGGGGGGGGGGTTAAGAGACAAAGTGCGTTATTAAAATTTCTGGGGCGGGGGGGGGTTGATATTTGTTGTATTTTATCATTATATGCTAAATAAATAAAAGCGGTCGAGTCTTATAACTTCAACATAAGGCAATAAAAAGCTCTTATAATTCATTAGACTAAATAAAATAGGGGAGGAGGGTACATTTCATGAAACTGGAGAGGGGGATGAGTCATGAAGCTAGGGGGCACCCTGATTTATCATTTAAAACTATTAATTCATCGAAACTGAAAACAAAAAACTTTAAAAAGTATCACTTTTCCCTCCAATTTTTAATTATAATAGTAAAGGTGTTTTTGAGACATTTCAAAAAAAAAAAAAAAACTGAGCATAAACATTAATTTTTTCTTGCACGTTTATAATGCTCCAAATGTAGTTATTTCAGTCTTTTTAAATGTCAGTTCTGCAATTATATAAAATAAATTCTTATATCTCAAATACTACAATTAATTTATTTTTAACCGACTTCACAAAAGGAGGAGGTTCTCTATTCAACTTATTTTTTTGTGTGTCTATGTTACCTCATATCTCCGCCAATTGTGAACCGATTTTGAAATTTTTTTTGCATCGGGTTCAGTCTAGCTTCCGATTGGTCCCGTTTTTTTTTTATTGGTATTAGACCTTTTTTGTTAGGTTTGTTCAGGCCTAACTGCTTTGTTTATGAACCGATTTCGATGATTCTTTTTTTATTGGAAAGGGGTTATCTTAGGGATGGTGCCATATTAATTTGGTCAAGTTCTGATGATATGATCACTATTAATAACATCACTAAAAGAGAAAAATAAAAATAATTTTTAAGAAGAAAATCAAAGCCGACGTGTGTTTTAAATTTTAGGGATGCGCCGCATCCACGGCATCCATGGACTGCGTGCCAGTGATAGATAGATAGATAGATAATATTAAATGACTAACCAATTTTACCAATATTTTTATTATAAAAAATAATTTTTAAGAAAAAATAAAACCGACTTCAAAAAATTAAATGCAACAAATAAAACACACTAAAAGGTATAAAATAATTATTATCTTATTTAGTTACAACTAAACGACGAAATATTAACATGAAATTACTTTTTGAAGTCGGTGCCAAACAAACTATACTTATAAGCCAGCGTACCCGCCAAACGTACTAAGTAAGATCCGTCGAGTGCGATTCATAAAAGGTATATGTTTGGCACCGACTTAAAAAGTAATTTCATGTTAATATTTCGTCGTTTAGTTGTAACTAAATAAGATAATATTAATTTTATACCTTTTAGTGTATTTTATTTGTTGCATTTAATTTTTTGAAGTCGGTTTTATTTTTCTTAAAAATTATTTTTATAATAAAAATATTGGTAAAATTGGTTAGTCATTTAATATTATCTATCTATCTATCTATCACTGGCACGCAGTCCATGGATGCCGTGGATGCGGCGCATCCCTAAAATTTAAAAACATTTAGTGTATTATCATAAAAAATCTATTGTTAAATTTGAAAAATAATTAAAAATTCTTTGATGTTGTATTCCATGAAATTTGGAAAAAAAGGAAAGAATAAAATAAAATAAACAAAATGAAGAGTACTTTTTTGGACAGCATCCCCTGGTTGAAAAGTCACCTATGTTATCTATCTATTATTATTACCTATTATTATAAACGACGCCGACGCGTGATTTATTAAAAATATAATTAATCCGAAGATTTGAGTATCTTTTATTGAAAAATAGATGTATTCTTTTCAAAAATTTTAGCTTCTCTTAAATATATTGCATGTCAGGGTGTGTTTTGTATCGAGGGTATAAGTAACAACCCCGGCAAGCATGTTAGTACTCGGGATCAACTCCTGAGGGGATGGAGCCCTTTGATATGCAATGAAAAAAATTAAATTTGGATTTTGACCTCAAAATTTTCCTAGCGGAGAGGGGGCGGTAGCTGCGGTCCGCACCGGGCGGCACATATTTTGGGGCGGCATTTTTTATATTTAGTTATAGTTGTAAAAAACAACTTGTTCACTTCATAAGTTTACTATTCGATTTCCACGAATTATGAATTACTATATGATTTCGAATATTTTTCCTCGTCGTCAAGTCAATATAGGGTAGAAAATATTATCTCTAAGAATTTTTGCTCGGATACAGACATCAATGGTGGTAATTTTTTTTTGTAAATTAGGTATATGTTTTGTCTCATAGGTGGGGAACCTGCGGCCTCCGTAAGTTTCTTGTGGCCTTTGAAAAAGTATCTTGTATTTTTATAAAAGTTGCATTTATAGGTATATCAACTTATGCGGCCTCCTTTATTACTGCCTAATTTAAATATGGCATCCAATGGTAGAAAAAGTTCCCCACCTATAGTTTGTCTCAATTACAATTATTTATTTATGTTTATTAATTTATAAAAACCACCATGTGATTGAGGGCGGCAAATTGAGATCCGCCCCGGGCGGCAAAAATTCTAGGTACCCCACTGGTTTAAATTCTTTAATTAAAATTTATTAAAATTAGGAGATTTAAATTATTATTTTAAAACCCACTACGGAGTACAGTGGGTGTAGCCCCTGCCCAGCAAGATGCCCGCCGAATGCGGGCTTCGCAGCTGATTTTAAATAAACTGGTTACTTACTTGGCTAGAATAGTGTTTAATTGAGACGATCTCTGTGACTGTGTTGTCCTTGTGTTGGTGTTGTCGAGGTCTCGAGAGTTGTCCAGGGACTGACGAGTCTTTTCTTCTCCAAGAGCTCTGGGCCGGATAACGGCACAGTCGCCGCTGCGCTCTACTCCACTTACCTCAGGCCCATCCCTCACTTCGATATTTTATTTATTTATTTATTTATTTATTCTTAAACTCATATTAACAACGATTCTTTGTCAATTTTCCTTTTCTCGATTTTTTTCCAACACTTATTTTTAATAACTATGACTTGGAAGAAAAGCAAAGCTTAAGTAAGTGTGAAGATTGTAATTTATTTATTTTTTCAATTAACATTGAATAGGCAATTTTTTTAATTAAGTTTTTATAAAAACATACAAAAACCTGCTTACTTTTATTCTGATTTTAGAGTTTCGTTTAAAAGTAAAGAAGGACTTTATTATAGTGGCGGATCAAGAAAAGTAGGGGCCCCAAGCCGTAAAATTTCGGGACTCTCACTCAAGTTAGAAAAAAAAAGTTTCATGAAACTCTCATTAAGGAGGTCCTTTGGCGCTAATGTTAAATCAAAAACGTTAGATTATAACTATAACTTAATTTTTACTTTACCATACAGGGTATGTTACTTTACCATACAGGGTGGTCAAGTATTGTAAAAAAGTGGGTTTTTTCCTTCTTTTTTCGAAATATCTCAAAAACGGCTAAATCTATTTCGATTAAAAAAATTGAGTGAAACCATGGCATTTTGCTCTACAAAAAAGCTCTAATAAGTGAACATCGAAAAAATTTATTTTTTGAGATAATAATTGTTTTGTCAAAATGTCTGTTAGGTAGTTAGTTTTTCTGTGCGTTACCAAATTTGTGGACAAGCTAGCTCAAAAACTAGTGTGAATATCGAAACCAAATTTCACACGTAGTTTTGGTCCAATGAGATTAAGAGCTGATTAGATTCTGCTGCATATCGATCCAAAATTAAGGGGGTGGGGGGAGGTTAAAAATTAAAAATCTAGGTCTTTAGAACAAACTCAACCAAATTTTGTATACATAATCAGTGGACCCCCAGAAGTCTAAAAATGCAAAAACTAACCGCC
This sequence comes from Forficula auricularia, assembly GCA_024734495.1. Classification (NCBI taxonomy): domain Eukaryota; kingdom Metazoa; phylum Arthropoda; class Insecta; order Dermaptera; family Forficulidae; genus Forficula; species Forficula auricularia. The sequence continues at coordinate 22,533,426 of JALMQS010000030.1, read as the reverse complement.
CAAAATGGGGGGGGGGTCAAAAATGAAAATCTTGGCCATTTACCAAACTCAAGCAAATTTTGTATACATAATCAGTGGACCCCCAGAAGTCTAAAAATGCAAAAACTAACCACCCAAAATGGGGGGGGGGTCAAAAATGAAAATCTTGGCCATTTACCAAACTCAAGCAAATTTTGTATACATAATCAGTGCGCCCCCAAGAATCTAAAAATGCAAAAACTAACCGTGCAAAATGGGGGGGGGGTCAAAAATGAAAATCTTGACCATTTACTAAACTCAACCAAAATTTGTATACATAATCAGTGTGGCCCCAGAAGTCTAAAAATGCAAAAACTAACAGCCAAAAATGGGGGGGCGGGGTGGAGGTTCAAAAAATGAAAATCTTGACCATTTACCAAACTCAATCAAATTTTGTATACATAATCAGTGTGCCCCTAGGAGTCTAAAAATGCAAAAACTAACCCCCCTCCCCTACATGATTATAAATAATTTTATTAAATATTAATGTAAGTGAGGAGCCAGGTTGTATGGTAAAGTCAAGTGGATGGCCACATCTGAACACGTCAGCTTATTTATAATAGTTTAAGTCTCTATCTATGTTTTGGGAAGTTTGAATCACACATTAGCGAGCTAATTTTTAAAAATAAAATATTTTTTAAAATCTAAACATTTTCATAGAGTCTTATGGAAAATTAATATCTTGACACTTTCTCTTGAATTATACTACTATTAGTTGATTAGATAAAGTTAAAAAAAAAACTAAAAATTAGCTTTTTGAAACATGCAGGTTTCTTTTTTTCCAATAAAATATATGATTGACCGTCGAATTTACTTAGATATTTACTTTAAAAAATCACTTAAATGCTATGTTTGGATATAAACATAAACAGTCTTAATACAACGCATTGCCAAATCATACAAGACTTATTATCAGCTGATTTGAATAAATCAATTAACTTTTGTATTTAATTATTTTTTATAATTATTTTTATTACAAAGACATACGGCTGTCAAATTATTTATTTTTTAATTCTATTATTTTTTATTTGTATTTTAACTTATTTTATTAAATATTAGATACTACACTTCTTTTGACTCAACTGGAGCGAAAGGACCTCCTTAAGCTATTAGTAAAAAAGAAAAGTTATCAAAAATTGCATACCATAACACAGCGTTTCTTAAAGTTTTTTCATTCTCAACTCCATTTTGCCTGATAAATTTTTCGCGAACCCATATTATGGTATATATAGATGAGACGAGCTGCTCCGGCGTGCCTTCGGCACGCCCTATACAGCTCGGCCTTCCGGCCAGGTGGCCCTTGCGGGCCGCGTCTCGGCATGTGAATATTAGGTCTCTAATATATATTTGTAATATTTTGCCCCCTCTTTCGCCCGCACGAACTCGTTTTGGCTATTGATTTTTACAGCATACATTTTATATAGTCTTAAAAACTAACATTACAAAATTTGATCTATAGTATATCGTAGAGACTATTAATTTTTTTTGCCCCCACTCACATTTTGGGTTGAAATTATTTTTTAGATTTGCAAATATTTAGATATTTGCAAATAAATAACTCTTAGTTTTCTAAAGAGTAAATGTGCAAAAAATCTGAAAATTTCTATATTTTGCCCCCCCCCCCTTTCGCCCCCATACAGTCAATTTTGATAGTTGATTTTTACAGGAATAGTTTCTTAAAGTAATAAAGAATAACTCTACAAAATTTGATCAAGATCGGAGAGAGTTTTTAATTTTTGCCCCCACTCACATTTTGGATAGTTGGGAGTCGAATTTCAAAAAATCCTGAAATTACTTTTTAGATATTTGTATTTAGAATTTTATTAAGTAAAATCAAGTAGATATCTTATCGTTCTTAATTGAAAATTCATAATTAGTGTAAACACATTGCAAAGATATTTTGTCCCTTTTGACCCCTTTAGGGGTCGAATTTCAAAAAATCCTGAAATTAGTTTTTAGATATTTTAATTTAATATTTTTATAAGTAAAAAGCAAGTAGATATTTTATCGTCCTTAAGAGATATCGCATAATCAGTGAAAACACACTTTGCCCCCTTTGACCCCCTTAAGGGTCGAATTTCGAAAAATCCTTTCTTAGTGAGCCCCTATGTCATAGATGTAATATCCTCTCCAAATTTCATGTTTCTATGTCCAGTGGTTCTGGCTGTGTTGATGATGAGTGAGTGAGTGAGTGAGTGTATCGGGGAAAGAATTTTATATATATAGATATGGAAATAAAAACCTTTTTTTTTCATTAATTTATATATAAAATATTGATTAATAGCCTAGACAAATTATAGATCGAAAAAAGGCCGCGATGCACCACACGCTGGAAATAATTTTAATCGATGTTAGGCATCCCGAATCAGAGTTATATGAGTTTTCGACGGTTTCTGACAGGGCCTAAAAACCACGAAAATTGATGACTTAATTAAGATTTTTGCTTATAACTCGAATATCATGCGTCCTACAGAAAATTTCACCCTTACCAAAATAAAAGAGCATAAAATTTAGCGTCCAAAATTTTTCTGGTTTTTAGGGGCCTCAAAAATTTAGCCTCCAGCCAGAAACCGTCACAAACTCATATAACTCTTATTTGGAATGCCTATAACTTCGATTAAAATTATTTCCAGCTTTTGAATATTTATTTGCCTGAGCTATAAAATATATCATTTTCATTTGTTCATTTTTTCATTTTTTTCCTTGTCCTGGGGAGGCTTCAGCCCCCTTCCCGTGGTTGCGCCACTGTATCTAATACAAAATAGAACTTTCACCAATTATTGCAAATACAATAAGAGATATACCTCGAATTCAGTAAATTTTAATTTTTGGCCTCTGTCTATAAATTTTTTCATTGTCATTGTTGCTCTGTTTAGAGACCCCAAAATTCAGTTGCGGGACCCAAAATGTGGTCGCCACCCATAGTAAATAAATTTATTTTTACATGAATTTCCATCTTGCTTTATTTCGTGCAAATTCGTCAATAATTTTGGCAGTATCAATTCGTTTTAAAATTTCCTGCTCTAAATAGAATGGTCATATTATTCAATCTTTTTTGTTCCATAGTACTCCTTAAATTATTTTTTACATTCCTTAAACAGAAATCGATCTTTCTTCTGACGCCATAGATAAGGGAATTGCTAAATCATTTTAAATAATATTTCAACATTCGCAAATAGGTTCATAGGTGTCTCTCTGCGTAAAGGAATTAAATATATTTTCCTATATTATATTATTTTATTCGCTGGGACGTCACATTTGACATTGCTAGATGTCTTGGTGTGATTTTTATGGGTCCTCGTTTTCTTATAAAATGAACAAATTCATCTTAAAAAGTATAAACATTTTGTAAATATCCGTCCACTTTTTTTTTTTTTTTTGATAAATTCCACTCAAAATTATTCAAAAATTCTCTACAACAATTCATACATCTGAGTTCTTTGAGACAGTTCTGTCTTGGTGTTATCACTTATCACTAGAGACTGGATTTTAATGCAGTAAAAACTGCCAAAATATACAGTTAAAAATGCTGAAATATTCAATTAATATACGATAATGAAAAAATGTTTGTTATTTTTGGGTTGCGACATATTTCTCAAATTTGAGTCGCGGCTTAAAAAGGTTAAGAACCCCTGTATTAGAGCTCTAATAGCATAGCGAGCGTAAGTGCAAGTGAGAGAGAATGAACTATCACCCTCTCTCTCTCTCTCTCTCTCTCTATTGTATGAGTACAGTCTCTCTGGGTTGGGGAATTATATATATTTTCCTATATTATATTATTTTATTTACTAATAGGTGCATTCAGCTGTGACGTCACTTATTCTGATACAAGTGTGGACTTGTCGGGGCGCCCTAAGCGCCTCTGCACCGGCTTCTAATTAGTTAAGCGGGAAGCGTCCTAGCGTACTAGTGGCCAAATTAATTATTCATGTGTAGTGAATTAATTCGCGATACGATTTACCTTTTCTCTATTAATTAACAGGTCAGTAGTATATATTTTTTTTATTAAAAATATATGAAACTATCGGCATCGAAATATTTGAATGCGATTTTAGGCAATAATGATCTCTCGTCTTAGTCCATATGACAGAAACCTTTCTCATATTATAAGCTATTTTACCCTATTTCAATCTATTTTAAACTTGATTGAAATGTTGGAACTCATTTAGATCTGTAGAAGGTTCATTGGGAGGAAATTTATTAAGGGGGGTGGTCAAGAAACATTGTAACTTGAAAAGTTTGTTTGTTTCTATTTTTATTTATTACGATATTACTCTTAAAGTACTTATTTATGAAAAAATCTTTATTGACTTATTTTTTAAAGAATATAGGCTATACCAGCTCCAAAACCCGCCTCTTTGCAATTTTTTCTGAAGTGGTCTTAATAAACGAGTTTTCTCGTGCGTGCCTTCGGCACGCCCTTGAGGCTCGGCCCTCCGGGCTGGTGCCCTGGCGGGCGACGTCTCAGTCCAAAAATTTTATTCCTCTTAAAAAACCACACTCCAAATGTATATCTGTAAACTCCCGAAAATACATAGTCTCTTAAAAGTTTCGCCTCATTTTCGTCATGACACAGCTACAGAAATGAGGCTCTAGATATGAATCTGGAAGTATTTTTTTTTTCTATAATCTACACATCTACAGCATTGTGATATTTTTTGTGTGGAAATAGATTTATTTAAATAAGTGGTATCGTGTGAGGAGGAGAATTATATTATATCATTTTTTTAAAATTTGGGATCGATAATCGATATAAGGCTCCAAATATTTAAAAGAGATCAGGTGTTGTTTGTATGACAGGCTGCTCCAGTATTGCAATGAGAAACTCATATGGGCATGCGTGTCTTAAGTCGTTTAATTTTGTAAAAATCAAAAAATAAGAATAACAAAATTTAGATTTTTTAAAAAATTATAAAAAAGTGGCAAATTATTAAAAAATAAACAAATAATATATAAATCAAATAAGATGTGATTGATTTCTTTTTCTGTGCGCAAAGAAAAGCGAATTGAATATTTAATTTTTGAGTGGTGAAGGGAGGGGGGGGTAATAATTATCAATATATTTAATGTTTCTTAATTTAAAATCAATTGAAGTCTTTCATTTCGAAATTTGAGTCCAAATTACGATTATATTTCAAATTTGCCGCAAATATACAGATGGCGCTCTCTCTCGGCATCATTACGTCAGCGTTGCGGCAAATTAATCTAGACAAATATATATAGTATTCTAATCCAATAGTTGTCAAACTTTTTTTATCCATTCCCCCCCTTTCACGATTGTTTAGAAGATCATTTCCTCCTTCCCAGGTCTAACTCGAAAGGTGCTCAATTTAATTTAAAATTTTACAGATAATATAATATTTTATAATCTAGAGATCACGTCCGCCGAGAGTCCCACTATTAGCAAAAAAAATCATACTCCGACTCTGTCTTGGACTTTCATGCAGGAAACCACTTTTCGATTTTATTTAATGAAACCGCCTGAAATCCCCCCCCCCCAAGGGGAACTTTATTATTTCAAGGGGAGAATTAATAATCTTCGTACAAATTTTAAAAGTTTGAGAACCATGTTCTAGCCAAATGTTTATATAATTAAATAGCCCATCTTATCCTCTCACTCAACTCGGATTTCATTACTTTGTGGCACATCAATTAATGATTAATAATTATTAAAAAATAATCTATTTATATTTTTATTAATCATAAATTCATGTGAACCGATTACAGATAGAAATTTACATTGGCCCGTAAAATAAATATACATATTTTCTAAGGATATAAAATACACTAATTAATCCTATTTTACATTTTATTTCGCCGATAAAATTATTTTCACTTTGAGGAAAACATATTTTATTTTCTATTTATACCAATTACAACCCATTACAAGTGTTAAGAATTCTTATTTCATTAGTAATGAAGGTCAATATTTAGCCCAGATTGATTTTTTGAAGATCTCGAAAATAAAGTAGGTAATTTTTCCTCCCTGCTTACACTTACTTCCTAACCTACATCAAAGTGAATGTTATCGAACTGGAGAAGGTCTCAGAGTCAATGCTCGGCGACTCCAATTTCCCATTGTCATTCTCCGAGTCGTATTTCATCTTGGAATCACCCACTCAGCCAGTAACGGTGTTTTTTTAAACACCGATTCATTATATATAAATATACAGAGCCTGCTTGTTCCGAATTTTGGCAATGTTTATAATTATAAATGTTCGATCACTCACGTCCTGAAAATAAACTGCTTGTAAATTAAATTTTTGCATAATGTTTTAGAAACCCTTGCAAGTTAACGTTTAAAATATCTTTTTGAAAATACATAGTAATTTCATTGCCTTTCGAGTTTGAAAAATATTTAAAAGTGGAAACACTCACTGGATTTTATTTCAATACTAGCTGCGACGCCCACCTTCAGCAGGCCTCTTATTAGGCCCCCTGGAACACTTCCTTTCATATAAAATTTGGTAGAGTTTTCATGTTTGACCCCCCCCCCCATTTCGGGTGGTTAGTTTTTGCATTTCTAGCCTTCTGGGGCCCACAGAATATGTATACAAAATTTGGTTGATTTTGGTCCTAAGGTCAAAAATTTTCACACACCCCCCTTCCATTTTGGCTGGTTATTTTCAAAAAAATTTTAAACAAAAATATCAAATATTACATCCTCTACAATTTTGCTTCTAATGGAATTTGTCGTAGAGTCAACAGTTTAGGAGTTATTTGATTGATTATTTCTAAGGGGACAGGCATACATACAAACCTGGGAGACGAAAATACATACAGACATAGGCACAAATGCCCTTTAGTAGTAAGTGATGTGCCTATATATTTGTATTAAGAATCTCTTGACCGCGAAACTTATTAATGATTGAGATGAAGTCTTTAAGTAAAATTCTTAGAAGTGTTATATTTATGTTGGCCAATGGCCCGGATTGCTTTTTGGTACTTGAGCTCTAAAATCTACAACACTCTGGAAATAAAATTTTTAAATCCACATTAAAAAAACGTCGAGATGCATTTTTTTTATTTTCCAATTTTGTTACACATATTGAGATCTCAATTTTTGTATATAATATTTCTTTTTGCCTAAATTATTTTATTTATTTATTTATTATTTTATATAATCGTACGTGTAAATATATTGAATTATAACGTTAAAATATATATCAATACAGTGGACTGAATGGATTTGTTGAATTCATATCAAATGCCCTAGTCATGAGCGGTCGGGAGGCTTGGGAGTTTGCGACCCAGTCTCTCGATATGAGACAAAAAGAATTATAAATGAGAAAGAAATCGATCTTATTTTATCGATTTCATCTATCTAAAGATTCACAGCATGTCAATTATGTGAGAGAATAGCATTTTGATTAAGAATTTTGTAGTTTGAAGGAAATTGAATGAAAAGATTCAATTTTTTCTCTCTGGGAGCGAATAAACTAGAAATGGGCAAAACTTTTATTTTTTTTCTTATTAGATATTTATTCAAATCTATTGAAATTTCATACATACCTGTTATTTTTATTTATCTTTTATATCTAATAATTATTATTAAGAAATTTCTATTTTACATGGTAGTTTACTTGAAGTCTAATTTGAGAAAACCTTAATAACTCTGTTGAAAATTTTTTTAAAATATGAAATTGATAGATATTATAAAACAATTAATTATTAATAATGTAATTTAATTTTGAACGAAATCGATTCAGTACTTTTTGAGAAAATAATCAAAAACGATCTGAACCGTCTAAAAAACGATGTTTTTTGAAAGCACAAGATGCCTTTGAAAAAAGTTTCAAAAGTCATATGAAACGAAACATTGACTTGTGACATGGAGGTGAATTTTAAAATGTTTCTAAAACGGCCTTTCATAGAGGGTTTTCGAGGTTTTTGACGATTTTCTCAAAAAGTACTGAATCGATTTCGTTCAAAATTGAATTAAATTATTAGAAAATCATTGTTTTATAATATCTATTAATTTCATATTTTTAAAAATTATTTAAAATTAGTTATTAGCGATTTTACAAATTAGGCCTCAAATAAACTACTCTTTAAAATGCAAATTTCCTAATAATAATTATTTGAAATAAAAGATAAATAAAAATAACACACATGTAGGTAATTTCAATAGATTTGAATGAATATCTAATGAGAAAAAAATGAAACTTTTGCCCATTTCTAGTTGATTCGCTCCCGGAGAGAAGAAATTGAATCTTTTCATACAATTTCTTTTAAACTATAAAATTCTTAATCAAAGTGCTATTTTCTTATATAATAGACATGCTGTGAACCTTCGGATAGATGAATTCGATAAAATAAGAAATTATTTATAATTATTTTGGTCTTTTATTTCGAAAGGATGTGTCGCCCAATCACAGACATTTGTTATTGATTCAAGTCCATTCACTCTACATACAATATTGGGATATATTTTAACCCGTAAAGTATTAATTTTAGATATTTTTTCATATTAACTTTTCTGTTTTAAATTAAACCTTCTTTAATAAATGTCATTATATAAATTGGGTAACCTCAAAGGGTTAGGCAGTAATGGTGAAATTTATGTGGAAAGTTATATAAATACTTGAATTCCCATAACTCGTAAATTATTGATTTTATACATTTTACTCATATTACTCATATACTTTTCTGTTAGTAATTAGATCTTCTTTAATAAAGGTCATTATATACCTCAAAGGGTTAGGCAGTAATGGTGAAATTTAACTGCAACCTATAAAAAACTTTCACGGAGAAATATTTTGATATTTTAATACCCTTCCTAAAAGAAAGGTCATTAGATATAATTAGCTCCGATACTACTTACTACACCTACAGCCAGAGTCGGTCTAGGTCTTTTCTCAGAGGGGTAAATTTGCAGCAGCTCCTCCCCCAAAATACTATATAAAACAACTAAAGTATGATAAAAAATAATCAATGGATTATAATAAACAACCATATGGTTTTATAGCGTTAAGAATAAATCATTTAAATTTTAACCCCATTGTAGTTTAAAATTTCATTACAAAAAATTTCCCGCTTCCAAAAATGTGCCGTTTCTTAAAATTTTCCTCCGGGGACACGTGATCCCCTCCCCCCCTGGTCCTACCTTCATCACTACATCCGATTGTCTCCATTATCTGAAAATATATTCTAATTTAGATTTCTTTGCATTACCATATTCTGCAAATAACAGTCAACAGTCCCCTCTACCAACTCTTCACCAAATTAGTACACAAGATTCTCTGATTTGATTGAGAACTTCCTCACATGTATCCATTTAAATTTTACCAGTTCCTGTAGCAATAAATTTTGAATTCATCTAATATCGAATATTTTATAAAATCTTATTCGTTTATTAAACTTGAATTGAGTTAAGTATTATAACGAAATTTGTAAGTTTGAAATACAACGAAAAAGTCTCAACTATTCCTACCAGGGCCAATGACCTGTAAAAAGGAAGTTGAATTAGGCAAAACAAAAATGCATTGGACCTAATCATCTATGTCCATTAAATAATCCAAGCTGAGAAAGTGCGACCCAGGGAGCCCAAAGCAATTACTTAATTAGCCATGATATGGTTAGAAAAAAACCTGACCTAGTCTTTGTAGCTGGACTGTGGCAGGGAGCGGGCCTGCGGGTGGCAAGTCAGAGCAAGATCCACTGGCCCAGTTTAGGAGTGATCGTGACCTTGATCCACCCAAGGGATTCTCCTTGGCAGATGCCTAGGCTATTAATGAGCCAATTATTGAATATACCTACAATAGTATGACATTGAGGAAAAGTCTCTCCGGAAACTAGGACTCACACCAAAAACAAATTCTTATTTATTGATTTATGATTAATCAGAGCCATATCTAATTATTATTCAAATTTGAAATTTATATAATATTACATTAAAATCTATTTGGAACAAGATATTTTATATTTAGGAAATAAATTTTATAGACATCATGGGCGCCGGCAGGATTATTTTCAGGGGGTCCATCTACATCTACATAGTATACTATTAACTAATAAAATACAACAACACAATTAACTATTCTCCTCTTCAAACCTGTATAAGTCAAAAATTGAAAATGTAAAAATCTCAATTTTATAAAAAATTATATTGCCTAAGACATGTTTCGGGTTAAGTTGAATCCATCTTCAGTTATTCAAACAAAGCAACTCTCCCCTCTATACAATTTATAATTTAACATTTCGCACAAAACACATTAAAATTTAAATCACAATCAAAGAAATACAAATGAAAGTCAAAGAGAGAAAACAGATAATAAATGTATGTCTTTAACATGTTTTTTGTCTATGTACAATTTTATATATAATTAAATTCACTCGATCTTTTAATTGGATGCTACGCCCAGGAGTTATTAAGAACAACATATTTATCGAATTTTGTAGGCTTAGATCGGGATTCCTTCCTTCAGCCGTAAGAATCAGCAGGGGAAGACGGCCGGAGGGGCCCCCGATGTGCCGGGCTGGGTGCAGACGAACTGATACAACGTCGCACATCATCCAATGTTGTGATAGGACCGTGGATGGGCGGGTTAAGAGGCACGACGCTGTGGTACGATGTCTGGCCGACGATTTGATCAAAAAGAGAATGCGTGTCGAGTTGGAGTACTTGTAATCCAGCTCGGCGGGCAATAGAAAGCCAGACATCGTGGCAAAGGATGCGTCGGGGGTGGTGTGGGTTTTGGACGTTCAGATCGTCTCCGCGCTTGCAGGACTGGGTGTTGCCCACCGAAACAAAATAGAAAAATATAGGGGCAACTCCAGTCTGGCGGATAATATTGCGGAGCGATTTGGCGTCGGAGCGGGCTCGGTCAGGGTCGAGGCCATCACACTCTTGTGGAAGGGAGTGTGGTGGCATAAAGCGGAGGAGTCCCTCATCGCCCTGGGTATATCCCAAAAAACAACAAACAATTTGACATATAGGGCGATGAGGGGATCTCTCCTTAATTTTTACACTTTCGGCAGAAGAACATATAGAGCGGGTGGCGTATGATTATTTTTTGTAAATAAAAAAAAAAAAAGAAATGTGAAATGTGAGTCAGGATTAATCCTGGCTCTCTCAGCCACCCGCTCTGAATCTGAATTAATTTGTTCTGAAGCCGAAAGTGTGAAGGATTTGTAAATAAATTTGTGTAATGGTCTTTTGTCTTGTAAGAGGCGGCCCGCTCCTCGGAGGCCCAATAAATAAAATACAAATATAAAGAGAATCAGAAATATGAAAAATGAAAGAATTTAAATATTGAAAAAAAATTTAATAAAATAATAATTTATAATTCATTGACAAAGTGATGAACAAATTTGGACAGCAACTCTAGACGTCTTAAGTTTTTTATTCAATCAGTTACTTAATAAAAAAATATTTCTTAATCTTTTTTCTGTGTATTTTCTTTCATGACAGGGGGATATAATGCACCCCGTTGCACCCCGTTGCCGACGCTCATGATAGACCTTAATATATTATCTACCTTTTGACCTTAATGCGGTTAGAATACTTTTCCTTAACTTAGTAACATTAAAATTTATACAAATGTTTTTTTTATTATAATAATAATACTTGATTTGAAAATTTTTTGATATTAATTATTACCTATTATTATTATTTTATTTATTTATTTTTTTATTTTTTTTAATTGAATCATAAATAAAAATTGATATTTTTTTCATATTACATAAAATTTGATTTCATTTTGATTTTAAATATTTCTAAGATTATTCTAAGTCTGATGATGACAGTAATATAAAGCGTTTGAAACGTCCCTAATATTGACATTTTTTTTTTTTTAATAATAAAACTCGTGTTATGTTTTTACAAAAGAAAAAAAATGAGACCAATTTCTTGAAATTATATCCTCGAAAAGTTATATAATAACTTTTTTTTTAATTGAAAGTATCAGTTGAATATAAACTCATTTAACAATTTGATTAGATTAAATATTTCATTAGTTTAATATTAACTGCAAGGTCCGCCTTCGGTGGGCCTCTTGCTTCGCCCCCTGGACCTCACTTTAACACTCCCTCTCCTCCATCTCCAATCACTCCCCAACCACTGGCCCTATCCCCCAACCCAGTATACTTATATAGGTACAGACAAAGGCACAAATACCCTTTAGTAGCCACCTAGACCGCACGGCCTGGACCCCACCTCCCAACCCCTGGGGGGGGGTGGACATAGGTAGTTACAAACAGAGACAGGCACAGATGACCTTTAGTAGTATGTGATATGTAACGAAATCCTAAAACAAATCTGATTCCTTATATCTATTGAAATTCGTTACATATTGGATCATTTCCAATAGAGGCGCGAGAAAATCGTCTAAAATATGTTAATATTATATCACGACATGATCGTCATCCAGGAATACCCATGTTATATATACCCTTTGGATCACGCAAAGCCTCAAGAGAATTTTTCTGACCAATATTCTTCCTTAACTCCAAAATGATACCATCTCCAGACGTTTTTTGTATGTTCGTTCTTAAGTTTACAGATGTGTCCATGAATTTCTTCCCGTGATAGTAGGTTCTGGACAGTTGAGAAGATCATTGAATCTGGATTTTTGATGTCCATTTCTCCTAATTATACTCAAATGGAACGTGATTTTTCAGTTTGAACGCTAATTAATATGACTAGATTTATTCTCTTTAATTTTTTTATTCTTCTTTTAATATGAAAAATAAATATATCTTTATTTGATACTTTTAATTACGACAGTTTAGAAACGAAGCAACATGAGACCACCATGAACAATGAACATATTTGACTTAACAGTAACTAGGTTATTTTAATACAATTCCATGTTTATACATTTATTATTCTGATTGACGATAGCAGGGCGCTTCAGGAGAAACAGCTATTAATATTTCCGGATTAGTAATAATTAATTTTTCAATAATCTCATTGAAAACTCCAAAAAAGTTCCTTCCTTCATTACGAAGTTTCAACTTCCAAATAAATTACAAGGATTTTAGAGAATTTATCTGAGAATCTTTTTAATTTCACAAATCATGTACTATAAAGAGTTAACTCAACTACCTGGCTAGGTCGGTGGGAAATCTCATCTTATAGATTATGAAAAAAATATCTATATTGGACATGAAGAAATTATTATTTTTACTTTACCATGGTATGGTCAAGTATTGTAATTTGTTTTAAAATAAACTATCTAATCCCCCTTTAAACACTCAATTAGAATACCCTGTATTTATTACAAGTTGGAGGTTCACTGGGTTGAAGTAATTTGAATGGTCCATTTCATTCTTGAGATTAAACATGCAAAAATAAAATAATAATAGGCACAAAAGACAAAGAAAAATGAATTGCAAGACGCTTAAAGTTTGGATTAATTATTCTATTAATTAAAATTGATTTTAAAAAAAACATATTTTTTGATCTAATAATAATTAGAGAGAAAATGTAATATCTAAAAGTTTGTTAAATTTATTTTCATTTATCTTTTACTGATAATTTACCTTTTTTAAATAAAAATATTCTTTTATATTTTGTTTTAGAGAATCGAGTCCACATAGAGAAATGCATTTAAGATACTAGAAATTAAAAACGGCATTTTATTCATTTGAGTGGCGGAATTTGACCAAGGCACATAAGAGGCAGCTATTCATCCAAGGTAAGAGCAAATCGACTAAACTCTAATTAATTTTAATACATCGTTAATACATTAATTAGTATAAGTCATATTATACTCAAAACAGCATGAAAACTTTATCTTTTATCGAAAATAATTAAATAAAAAATAAAAGGCAAATATTTTGGTCAATATATCAACAAACTAGTTAATTTTAGTTCTTAATTTCACTGTTTCTCTATCCGATTGGCTATTTGAACACTTGATAAATATTAACATTAGATAAAATATTTAAAATTAAAAAGATTGATGATGAAGTTCGAAACTATATTCTCTAACAAATAAATTATATTATATACTTATATGTAGCAAGCATATGTTATATGTTTATTTGCATAGAGCAGAGGACAACCTCATTGTATTACCTTTATGAATCAACGACTCTGCTACTATTGGCAAAAGAAAATCTCTAGGTGTTTACTTATAAATTAACATCTTTGTTACTCTCAGCGAAAATACCATTTTTTTACTTTACAATACAGGGTATGGTCAAGTATTGTAATCGTGCATGAAAAAAGTGTTGTTTTTTTCATCTTTTTTAGCAATATCTCAAAAACGGCTGAAACTATTTTGATTAAAAAAATTGAGCGAAGTCATGGCATTTCGGTCTACAAAAAAGCCCTAATAAGTGAACTTCGAAAAAATTATATTTTTTGAGATAATAATTATTTTGTCAAAATGTCTGTTAGTCTGTCTGTTAGTTAGTCTGTGCGTTACCAAATTTTGTGGACGAGCTAGCTCAAAAACTACTGTGAATATCGAAACCAAATTTCACAGGTAGTTTTGGTCCATTGAGATTAAGAGCCGATTAGATTTTGGTGCATATCGACCCAAAATTAAGGGGGTGGAGGGGATCAAAAAATGAAAATCTTGGCCATTTATCAAACTCAACCAAATTTTGTATACATAATCAGTGGGACACCAGAAGTATAAAAATGCAAAAACTAACCTCCACTCTACATGATTATAAATAATTTTAGGGGCCAGGGTGTATGGTAAAGTCAAGTGGATGCCCACATCAGAACACGTCAGCTTATTTGGTCTTATATATTTTATAAATTGTATTAATCTTTTAAATAATCTAAAAATTTAAAATATGGTTTTTCATTTGGTTTATTATTAAACCAATTATTTTACATTAATTAATGTATACATTGTATTTTTTTGCTTCGATTCCGGAGATAACTTCTCCACCATCGAGTGTCCTTATTCATCTTTAGTCCTTGTTTTTAATAAGAGGAAAAATCTAATTAGATAAAAAAACATCTTTTCCGATAATTATTTCAATTCCATTATTCCCCAATCAAGTCGATTGGTTATTCCGTCCCCCCCATCACCATTCATTTGTTTGTTTTTTTTTTTATAAATTTTATTAAACCAATTATTTTACATTAATTAATGTATACATTGTATTTTTGCTTCGATTCTGGAGATTACTTCTCCACCATCGAGTGTCCTTATTCATCTTTAGTCCTTGTTTTTAATAAGAGGAAAAATCTAATTAGATAAAAAAAACCTCTTTTCCGATAATTATTTCAATTCCATTATTCCCCAATCAAGTCGATTGGTTCATTCATCCCAATCATAATCTCCTCAATCCATTTGGTTTATTTTTATTTTTTTATTTTTTTTATAAATTTTATTAAACCAATTATTTTACATTAATTAATGTATACCATGTATTTTAGCTTCGATTCCGGAGATTGCTTCTCCACCATCGAGTGTCCTTATTTATCTTTAGTCCTTGTTTTTAATAAGAGGAAAAATCTAATTAGATAAAAAAACCTCTTTTCCGATAATTATTTAAATTCCATTATTCCCCAATCAAATCGATTGGTATCTCCATCCTCTCTCCTCCTCACCCATTTGGTTTTTTTTTTTTTTTTTTATAAATTTTATTAAACCAATTATTTTACATTAATTAATGTATACCTTGTATTTTAGCTTCGATTTCGGAGACTGCTTCTCCACCATCGAGTGTCCTTATTCATATTTAGTCCGTGTTTTTAATAAGAGGAAAAATCTAATTAGATAAAAAAACCTCTTTTCCGATAATTATTTAAATTCCATTATTCCCCAATCAAATCGATTGGTATTCTCCCTCCTCTCCTTCCATTCATTTGGTTTATTTATTTTTTTATAAATTTTATTAAACCAATTATTTTACATTAATTAATGTATACCTTGTATTTTAGCTTCGATTTCGGAGATTTCTTCTCCACCATCGAGTGTCCTTATTCATATTTAGTCCGTGTTTTTAATAAGAGGAAAAATCTAATTAGATAAAAAAACCTCTTTTCCGATAATTATTTAAATTCCATTATTCCCCAATCAAATCGATTGGTATTCTCCTCCTCTCCTTCCATTCATTTGGTTTATTTTATTTTTTTATAAATTTTATTAAACCAATTATTTTACATTAATTAATGTATACCTTGTATTTTAGCTTCGATTTCGGAGATTTCTTCTCCACCATCGAGTGTCCTTATTCATATTTAGTCCGTGTTTTTAATAAGAGGAAAAATCTAATTAGATAAAAAAACCTCTTTTCCGATAATTATTTAAATTCCATTATTCCCCAATCAAATCGATTGGTATCCAATTCCCCTCCCTCCCATTTGGTTTATTTATTTTTTTTTTTTTTTTTTTTTTTTTAATAAATTTTATTAAACCAATTATTTTACATTAATTAATGTATACCTTGTATTTTAGCTTCGATTTCGGAGATTTCTGCTCCACCATCGAGTGTCCTTATTCATATTTAGTCCGTGTTGTAATAAGAGGAAAAATCTAATTAGATAAAAAAACCTCTTTTCCGATAATTATTTAAATTCCATTATTCCCCAATCAAATCGATTGGTATTTAATTACCCTCCCTCCCATTTGTTTTATCTTCTTTAGACATATTTATATAAGCATCTGTACGTATTAAAGTTCTAGTAGGATTATAAGTTTAAATTTCAAAATGGGTAAATTAATAAAAAAAAGTAAAAATAATAATAATAAATGTATCTTCTGCTAAACATACTAATTAATTTAAGATAATAGTATAGTTTGAATGTTGAATGATCTACAGCAGTGATTCTTAACAGGGGGGCCGTGGAAAGTATGTAGGGGGGCGGGGAAAAATATTAGAATTTTTTAAGTTTTTATATCTTTACAGATAAAAAAAAAAACATGTTACTAGTTTTTATAAGTGATACATTTGTGGCATTCCTCGCTAAATCGGACGGTTTGAAAAATTTTAATTTTGGATTTTCTTCATTTTTTGACATTTTTTAGTACCCATCAAAAAACTCTTCCTGGTAAATTTTGAAATTTTTTAGATCACCGGTTTAAAAGATATCGAATTTCGGTTTTTTGCTCATAACTTCTTCAAAAATGGTTCAAATTCAAAAATTTTTTTTTGAAATTTTTGTTTTTTCACATATTTACTTTTTGAAAATACATACAAATTATTTAAAGTGTTTTTATATGCGATTTTTGAGTTTGAAAATTTTAATCTTGTTTTTGAAACTGTAATTATGTACTCTTCAATTTTTTTGATAATTATTTTTATTTTAAACTTCTATTCATTCTAAAAATTTTAAGACCGGGTTGATAGTGGTCCTATGATAATTACTATTTTTTTTCGATTTTCGATTTTTGATTTTGATTTTCTTTCAACAAACTAAAATACTAATTATTTATTTTAAACACCTGTTAACGATAAAAATCAATTCAAAATAACTAAAAAAAGAGAACTCAATACCAAAAATCGGTTTTAATCAATGGTTAATATAGCGAATAATTTTTTTTCGAAATTTTCAAAAATCGAACAAAATAGTAATTATCATAGAACTACTATCAACCCGGTCTTAAAATTTGTAGAATGAATAGAAGTTTAAAATAAAAAATTATCAAAAAAATCGAAGAGTACATACAGTTTCAAAAACAAGATTAAAATTTTCAAACTTAAAAATCGCATATAAAAATACTTTAAATAATTTTTTTTAAATTTGAATTTTGGACCATTTTTTGAAGAAGTTATGGACAAAAAACTGAAATTCGATATCTTTTAAACCGGTGATCAAAAAAATTTCAAAATTTACCAGGAAATGTTTTTTGATGGGTATTAAAAAATGTAAAAAATGAAGGATATAAATAATTAAAAATTTTCAAACCGTCAGATTTGGCGTCGAATGCCCTTATTTAGAGACTTGCTCATAAACATTATTTCTTTTATTTGTGAAACCTACCTAGTAATTTATTTTTTTAAGTTTAAATTTTTAATTTTATTAGATAGGTAGTTTTCGTATTTACTAAATATGTAGATGAAAATAAGTTCGAAATTTGCCACTTTTATAGATTAATTGTGACATAAAGAGAAATCAATGAAGTTGTCCTTTGCTTGATGCAAATAAACATATATACAGTGCAGAGAAGGAATAAGATTGACAGTTGCCACGGGCCTCACAATTTAGGGCCTCATAATAACCGGATTTGTTTATGTGAAACGAGCAAAGTTTCTGTGAAATAATTTAATAAATATAAAATAAGATTATATTTATTTTCTTGTCCAGAGCTTTTATTTTTAATTGGGAAGGACCTCAAAAATACTAGTTGTCCCAATATATACATCAGTGGCGGACGGTAACATTTCAACAAGGGGATGATGCTGTTCAAAAAAGAACCCTTCTATTTTTAAAATATTATTTTATTTTCGCTCCTTTTGTAGAATTCATCCGTAAACGAAGAATTTTTCGTTATTTTTCAAATTTAAAGATTTGATGGTTTGGTAGTTGAATTGTTTATCAGGAAAGATGTTTCGGCTGAAACCACTTAGATTACACATTTTAATGTAATAAACTCATCAGGATACATGTCGTTTTGACTCCAGAAATAGGGGTCGAGACGTCGTGCATTATGAGTTGATCCCATTAACATGTGTAATCTATTGTTTTCCGTCGAAACATCTTTGAATTGAATGTTTCCTTTTTGCCGAAAATAGCAGAATAGTTATCAATTAAAGGAGAGAATAAAAGTGTGTGTCTTTTAGCTGGAAAAATAAATTTTTAATTTATTTATAACGAGACTATAGTTTCGAGGGTTTTGCCCCCTTCATCAGTCTATTAAAATGGATTCACAGGATGAATTTCCCACATCAATTCCTGTGAATCAATTGAAGGGCAAAGCCCTCAGAAGTCAAAACTATAGTCTCATCTTTATAAATAAATTTAAAAATTTATTTTTCCAGCAGAAGACTACTTCTTTATTGTCTACTTTAATCAAAACATCTTTCATGCTGAGTAAATTCCATGCCAGGATGTCGCCGACTTTTTACATTACCTCTATGTAGTATGTCTCTATGTAGTTGAAAGAAAATTTGGTTGTAGAAAATGTAAACATTTTTTTAATTTTTATTTATTTTAAATATAATAAATACATAAAATAAATACGACTCCTTAACTTAACTCAAATGCAATTAAAATAGTATAAATGCTATTTTAATAAAAAAATACAAAATGGATGAACATGTAATGTTCAGCACTTCGCTATGTCTAAGACCGCTTGTTGCACGGCTATAGAGCTCGGTGGCTGATTCGACTAAATAAATAAAAATGAAATGTAGTCTTTGTGGGGTTTTTAGGCATTATGATGAATGGTTTGTTTCACTTATTGCTTGGCTGGCATTTCTGGGGCTGCTAGTGATTCGCTGGTTTCTTTTGCAGGTTCTTGTGCTGGCAGAGCAGGTTTGGCTGGGATTGGGATGGTCATGGGCTTCTCAGGTGCAGCTACGGATTCCTCCTTCACCTTCTCGGCAACTACTTTAGGAGGTTCCATCTCTTTGCTGGGTTCCGGGAATGCAGACTTGGTGAGTACCTGACCCTCTTCTTCCTGCTCCTCAGCCTCCCTCTACAACAGGATCTGTGGTACAATCTTTCTGGTCGATTTTCGCAAAGCCAGCTCGGGAAATATTAAATTGATCTAAGACGCCATAAGCTCTCTGCAAAATTTTGGCTTCGGAATTACGTTTACGCGTCATAATCCAATAAGTTTCTGCCAAAAATTGAAACAAAAAACAAATTAGCATTATATACAGTAATATACAGTAGATAACCCGCCAGTCCGGATAAATCGGCAACACCCTGGTAGGAGGAAAAAAACCCTATTTCATGTTGTAAAGACTTTATGACATTGATGTGAGAAGGAGATACACCAAAAAGGTGCATCCCCTAAAGGCCTGGGTTGGCCCCTCCATCGTGAAAAGAAGAAGCAGGGGGGATTTTATGGGCTGGGTAGGAGCTTAAGATAGCTGTGGATGTGGGTCTTAAACAGGTTATAAGTTGGGGGGAAGACGGTGGCTGGAAGTGAGTTCCAGTCTCTGGAGTCATAGGGATAAAAGAGTATAAAGTACGTACTTTCCCGTTGTTTAAGTGTATTTTGACAGTTTATTCTCTATTTAATTCTCAAGCAAACAATACATACAAGTACAGTACTGTATTTTCTGAGGAAACACTCGTACTTATATTCTCTTTAACCCTATTCTCGATAAGCCTGCATTTTCACAAACTCGGCCACCCCTTCGGTCCACATTAAGCCGAGTTTTCGGGACTCTACTGTATTAACGTAGCATTTCGAATTGAGTAGGTAGTAGTGGGGTCTCATGGAGTTGTTTTTAAAAATTCTTTGAAAAAAATTTATTTCTTTATAATTTTCTTAAAACTTAAAATAAGATATATATTTTAAATAATACATTTACAAAAGTGATCAGCATATGATTTTTAAGAAAATGTTTCATGTTGAGGCTACTTCGAGCCCCCAATGTTCTTATGATTAAATTATTGACATTTTCTATTTTTTAATTATTCAGGTATATGAGGTCACTAGGGACATGAAATTGAATTTTCTATAAAATCTCTCGATGTAATCTAAGCTTTAAGCCTATTTGATTATTTAACCTCCTTTTTCTGAGCTTCTATTTTTCTGGTTAGGAAATCGAAAAACAAATTCCTGAACTTATAAAAAATATGTATGTACTGACCTCAGGGGCTTAAGAATTCGAAATCTCGGTTCTAGATTTTTTTAGTGAAAATCAAGTTATTTTGGCCTAGCCAAATTTTTAGCAAGTGTATAATAAATTAAAGTGGACAACACAAGCATTTTGAAAAAAAAAATTGAGAGATAGTTTAATATAAAATTAATTTAATGATTTAAAAAATTAATCAAATAAAAAAAATATTAGCAGAGCGTGGTTTCGATCCACGGACCTCTGGGTTATGGGCCCAGCACGCTTCCGCTGCGCCACTCTGCTTTGTTGATAAAGGTTGGCCATATTAGGCTTATGATCAAAAACACATATTTGACTTTTTTCAGGGTTCAAATTGGAAAAAACGAGCGAGATTCAAACATTCTAAATATTTTAAAGATTAAAAATATAGATTAATAAATATTTTTTATTTGATAAATAATATAAATATATAAATAAATTAAATATTTTTAATTTAAATTTTTTTAACATCTCGTATTAGAAAATTTCAGCTAATTTGGTTTTTTAAATTTAAAATTTCATAATTTAATTTTATTAGAAACCTCCCCCAATTTGGGCCCATTAGTAATTAATCATATCTCCTTTTAAATATGAGACTCTTATATTGTAGATATGTCAGGGGTGTCCCCCTAACTTCATGACCCCCCATTTTCATGAAAATTACCCCCCCTCCCCCTTGTACATTATTTTTTATTTACTTCTAAAGAATTAGAAGAGAATTTTATTACTTTTTGTTGAAGTTATTAACTTGACCGTTTTTATTTTCAGCTCATAGGTAATGCTAATTTTGCAACCCCCTCCCCTTCAAAAAAAATCCAATGATGCACCCTGCGTTTTAGCCCCCCCTCTGGAAACGTACAAGGTCTTAGCCAAAAAAAATTTCAAAAGGGGGCTTAGCTACTCAGAGATACACGTATAGTAAAGTAAAATAAGCTGACGTGTTCTGATGTGGCCATCCACTTGACTTTACCATACAACCTGCCCCCTAAAATTATTTATAATCATGTAGGGGGGTTAGTTTTTGCATTTTTATACTTCTGGTTTCCCACTGATTATGTATACAAAATTTGTTTGAGTTTGGTAAATGGTCAAGATTTTCATTTTTTGACCCCCCCCCTCCATTTTGGGTGGTTAGTTTTTTCATTTTTAGACTTCTGGGGGTTCACTGATTATGCATACAAAATTTGGTTGAGTTTACTCAAACGGCCTAGATTTTTAATTTTTAACCCCCCTTCACCCCTTAATTTTGAGTCGATATGCACCAAAACCTAATCAGCTCTTAATCTCAATGGACCAAAACTACGTGTGAAATTTGGTTTTGATATTCACAGTAGTTTTTGAGCTAGCTCGTCCACAAGACTAACAGACAGACTAACAGATATTTTGACAAAACAATTATTATCTCGAAAAATATAATTTTTTCGATGTTCACTTATTTCGTCCAATTTTTTTGACCAAAATAGTTTGAGCCGTTTTTTAGATATTTTGAAAAAAGAAGCAAAAAAACACTTTTTTCATGCACGATTACAATACTTGACCATACCCTGTATGGTAAAGTAAAAAAATTATTGCTATATAAAACAATAAAAGGTAAACTACGAAACCTTCTGTATACATATCCCACTCGCACGCTTTACTACTTTTATATACTTATTATAATATTATTATAATATGTGAAGTAAAAATTATGTGAAACTTACGTGTGTTAACCAATGGACCAGCAACTTGACCACAATTCCAAAGTACCGCGTAATTATCGTAATCGGTATTTAATACAGTATAAGAGAAATCAATTGGAACTGAAATTGAACAAAAATATAATCACAAAGTTAGTTTAAATTATTTAAATAATTTATTTTGATCAAATAAAATTAATAACAACCTGGTAATCGATAATAGCGCACAGACAGTTTCGCTTCTCCGAGTTTGCCTGCATTTCGGACTTCACCCTCTGTAATTCGTGTCACTCCAGTTCTGTAAAAGATATTTTACATTATTAAAATGAAGCATATTCATTTTTATATAAAAGAAATCATCAGAATTATCACATCTAATACAATTTTCAGAAATCTATCAATAATTAATCAATAATACCAATCACATATAAGAAAACTTCAAAATTCTACCTCCTAGCTTCTAATCAAAATGGCCGTTCTTTACACCATTCATTAATGCGATAATGTAAATTTTAATGCAATCGAATGCAAGAAGGGGTACACCAGTAAAGATGTAGCTCCTATGGATCTCGAAAGACCCTTGCATTACCGAAGAGAAGGGAAAGTTGATTAAGTGAGAGGGTGTAGACGTAGGTGTCTATGCACTCCGGTTTTGAAGGTTTGAAGATTATAAGTGCTGTGAAAGATGGAGGCTGGGAGAGAGTTCCAGTTCCTTGAAGTCATGGGGATATATGTATTGGCGAATGAAGTGGTCCGGCACTTTGAGATATACCTGTGTATATCTAAAATTAATTATAATCCTCAGCAAACCCCTTTTTACCCTTTGTTTTAAAAACCAATAAATTTATTCAAAAACAAAGTAAATTTCGTAAATGGCAAAACATCACAACCAGTGATGGACTAACTGTTTAATTCTTATATATGTAGTGAGGTTCAAACCCCAAAATGTAATCGAATGCAAGTAGCCCCGCGCACCAGGAAGATGCAGCCCCTATGGATGTCGAAATAAATAAAAATAATTTTTAAGAAAAAAATAAAACCGACTTCAAAAAATTAAATGCAACAAATAAAATACACTAAAAGGTTGATGCGTACAACGCATACTTGATGTATTGTTAATCGTTTTATTGTTTGTATTTATATTTATATGTTGATGTTGTTGTTAAATAAATGTTTTTTAATGAGATTACGAGTTCTTAATTAATATGATCGTAATATTGGCGCCCGAACAATGTGAAAATGATAAGAAAACCTAGTGGACCACTGGCGAAGAGGAATAAGAAAAATGATTTTTCGAATATGGAAATAACGAGGGAGGAGATATCGAAGATCAAGGATGATATAAAAAAAGGTGAGCATAGAGTAATGGATTTGGGAGAGGAGGTGAATAAATTAAAAAATAATTTTGAAGAAATAATAAAGAAATTAAAGGATGATTTGGAAGAGGAAAGAAACAAGCGAATAGAATTGGAAGAAATGATAAAAAGGGAGAAAAATTCGGAAAAGGCTAGTGATTTCGAGATTAATAGGAATATTCAATTAGCAGACGTGGGAAAATTCCTTCCTGTGTTTAGAGCTCTCCCAGAGGAAGATCCGAAGTTATTTTTAAAAAAGGTCGAGAATACTCTATTAAAATATAAAGTACCGGAAGATGTTTGGCTCATGGTGGTTTCGGATCAGTTGTTAGATAAGGCCAAGACATGGTGGCGGGTGGTGAATCAATTTCCCGCGTTGGATTGGAAAGATTTTAAAATGAAATTTCTCCGAGAATACGATAGTTTAATCGTAGTCTCAAAGTTAAAGGTTATGTTTTATGAGGAGAAACAGAGAAGGGACGAACCTATAAGGTTATTTATTGAGAATAAGATGGCTTTATATAAGAGAGTTTTTCCGGACGAAGATGCTGGTTCAATCCTGCAAGTTTTAGTGGAGATGATTACTCCACGTATTAGATCGTCCATTAGGGGAATGAAATTCACTGATATTGAAGGGTTTATGCAGACGGTAGAAGAAATAGAAAGGGATTTAAAGGATGTGGATAAAGAAGAGAAGACGAGTCCCACTCAGGATAGAAGTTGCATTCAGGATAGACGTTTTTGTGGATTCTGTAGGCGGGAAGGACATGGGGAAGAGACTTGCTTCAAGAAGGGAAACGAGTGGAGGGGCAAGGAAAAAGGGAGTTCCTTGTCCAAAAAGCAGTAGAATTCCCTAAGAAAGTAAGAATAGAAAGTGAGAGCTCTAGTCATATTATTTGTTGTATGAATAAATTTTCGGAAATCATTCGGCCATCAATGGAATTACAAATAGAGGAAAGAAGAAGGGTATTAACTAATGAAGATGATTTAATTCCGGACTGGTTGAAGGAAGCCAATGAGGATAAGTTGAATATAATGGAAGAGGAGAAACTAGATGCTGGGCAGATGAAATTAAATCAAGATAAGGAAGAGTTATTTCATCAAATAAAATTATATTTAGAAGAATCGATCCTACCTAGTAATTCTAAAGTAAGAAAGAAGATATTAAGATTGGCACCACATTTCATTTTAATTAAAGAAGTGTTGTATAGATTGGACTGGGATAAGAATGGAGAGGAAGCGTATAGACTGGTAGTGACTCAAGAGGATGGAGCAAAAATTATTGAAAATAGTCACGAAAGGGGAAGGTTAGTTAAATATCATTCAAGTTATTTTAAACCTAGGAAGAAAGAAGAATGATCCTGTGAGAAGCTGCGTTCGCGTTCTAAGGAGGGGAGAATTGATGCGTACAACGCATACTTGATGTATTGTTAATCGTTTTATTGTTTGTATTTATATTTATATGTTGATGTTGTTGTTAAATAAATGTTTTAAATGAGATTACGAGTTCTTAATTAATATGATCGTAATAAGGTATAAAATAATTATTATCTTATTTAGTTACAACTAAACGACGAAATATTAACATGAAATTACTTTTTGAAGTCGGTGCCAAACAAAGTATAGTTATAAGCGAGCATACCCTCCAAACGTACTAAGTAAGATCCGCCGAGTGCGACTCATAAAAGGTATATGTTTGACACCGACTTCAAAAAGTAATTTCATGTTAATATTTCGTCGTTTAGTTGTAACTAAATAAGATAATAATTATTTTATACCTTTTAGTGTATTTTATTTGTTGCATTTAATTTTTTGAAGTCGGTTTTATTTTTTTCTTAAAAATTATTTTTATTTTTCTCTTTTTAGTGATGTTATTAATAGTGATCATATCATCAGAACTTGACCAAATTAATATGACACTATCCCTAAGATACCCCCTTTCGAATAAAAAAAGAATCATCGAAATCGGTTCATAAACAAAGAAGTTAAGCCTAAACAAACCTAACAAAAAAGGTCTAATACCTATGAAAAAAAATGGGACCAATCGGAAGGTAGACTGAACCCAATGCAATTTTTTTTTTCAAAATCTGTTCACAATTGGCGGAGATATGAGGTAACATAGGCACAAAAAAAAAAAAAAAAAAAAAAAAATTCAGTCGAATAGAGAACCTCCTCCTTTTTTGAAGTCGGTTAAAAATAATTACAATTCATAATTTTCGGATTTTTTTCGTATCATTATTTATCTTTCTATTTTTTATGATATTATGATATTTCACGTTTGTTCTGTGGTTCTCAGACTTTTTGAAGTCGTGGCATACTTGAAACACTCCTACAAAAAATCTTAGGCGAACTATACACAAAATACTAATTAATTGAAATCTAGAGAACTAATAAATTAATTTTAATAATAACCCCAAATATATCTGGGATTTCCTAGGGCGCATCTAGGAACGCCACTGTGTACACTGGCACACTTGGGCACACCCTTTGAAATCCTCTGGACTAGGTACTAGTAATTTAAAAATAATCACGTTTCAAAGATTTTGTCCTGTTCAATAAACACTGATCTAGACTAGCACAAAATGTTTGGTACTCATAGCCTAAAGTTGTGCGCTAATTTGTTTTGGTTTTTTATCCAATTGTGAACATTTGTATGGACCAGTATGTTAGACCATATTTAGTTTAATAATAAAACTTGATCAAGATGCGAGGTAGGTTTCACAAAAACGAAATAAAACCAAATTGAGTTTTGAATTCGATATATTTCGCTATGCCCATTCATTTCGAAAGAAAAGGCCTTAAATTGGATCTCTTAGAATCAACAGAAATTAAAATAGCCCTATCAAATAATTCAAATATTTTAAATAATCAATTAGAAGTTCATAAAAATACAATTATTGATTATATATTATATTAAATTAACTAAACATGCCTTCTATTGTTCGCACATTGAATATATTAAGGTAATTGTACCCTCTCAGTCACTTTTCTAATTGTACCCTGTCACGTACTTTCCCATTCTTTATTATTATAATAGTACAATAGTAGGTAGACCTTCCCTTCAGCTGGTTCAAAACTCAAAAAAAATTTCATTTGTCGAAAATATTAATTCTTACAACAACTTCCTTTCCTACTTTCCCTCATCACATACATTTCAAAAAATATTAAAAAAATTGTTATTTTTAAAATTATTTTTCCATTGTATAATCAGTTTACTTTGACTCCTGATGATGGGCTCACCCGAAATATATCGAATTCAAAATTCAATTTTGTTTTATTTCTTTTTTGTGAAACCTACCTCGCATCTTGCTCAAGTTTTATTATTATATTAAAATGTTTCACCTAGAACCAACACCTAACTCCTTAAAAGTTATATCATATTTAGTTTATATATTTAGTAAAAACTACATATATACAATAGTGAATTGTGTTTATAAATATTCACTTTTTAATATTATGATAATACACCATATTTAAAATTTATAATAGTACTAACTAAAATAATAATAATAATATGATATTTACTAAAAACTATATAGAATGATGAATTGTGTATATGAATATTCATTTTTTAATTGTATGATAATATTCAATTAATGTACATAATTCTATTATTGTTAATAATAGTTTTCTTTTTTCCAAATCACTTTTATATATAGGTTTAGAAATTATTCGATTTGATTGAAAGGTATGGCCCGCATAATTAAACAGTAAAATTAGTATGACCTGATCATTTTATAGCTTAAACTTTCTAAGTTCAAAACTGCATTGAATGAGAAAGTTTCTTAGAAAAGATAATACATGAAATTTATTTTACTTTCACAGTAAGTAAGTAGATTTATAAAAGTAATGAATAGGTGACCGATATTTCAAATTTACTTTTCCTTTGAAATCGATAAACTTGGATTTTATGTTTCTAATAGTACCATAAGTGAAAAACAAATTTTCTCCAATACAAATTGTGATTAAATGAAATTGTTTTATTATTTAAATTTAAATTACTTATGATATTTATACGGACGTGACGATGATTTTGGTTTTTTCTTAACATTTTTATTTTTTTATATGTGAATACTGAATAGACTTAATATTTTAATTATTTATCTTTTTTATTTTTATTTAATTTTTTTTTAATTTTGCAGGAATATATACACAAAGAGAAACAAAGAGGTTGTCCTCTGCTTGATGCAAATAAACATACACACATATACTAGTTTATCGAGATGATATATCTGTATATATATATACAGATATTTATTTGTTTGAGACTATAGTTTCGAAGACTTGGTCTTCATCATCAGTCTTTCTTAATTATAAATATTGTTTTTCATGGAGTCAATACCGTATGGATTCTAAACTGACCACCAGTAAAGAAACATCAAATTTTCAATATCCATACGGTATTGACTCCATGAAAAACAATATTTATAATTAAAAAAGACTGATGATGAAGACCAAGTCTTCGAAACTATAGTCTCAAATAAATAAATTATATATACGGTATATATATCATCTCGATATATATGTGTGTATGTTTATTTGCATCAAGCAGAAGACAACCTCTTTGTTTCTCTTTGTGAATCAACAACTCTGCTACTCTCGGCAAAACAAAAACTTTTCAAGGAATATATACATAGATCATCTATGAGGATATTGATTGTTTTTTGATTCAATCACTTCAATTTGCTTTTTAATTCTTAAAGTATAAATATCAAATAATAATAATAATAATAAAATTTGGAAGAACTTACATGAAATTGGTGATAAAGTTTTTAGCAATGACTTTGTTGCCTTCACCCAAAGTATAGTTGGTGAACATACACTTTCCGATTGATTCATAAATATTGAAGGATCTCTCATTTTCATACCAGACACCCATAAACTGGAAAATTGAAATCAATTAATTAAAACGAGAAGTGATGTTCAAATCATAGTTAAATGCAAAATACGGTTTTAATAAAATCTGATGACTGAAAGGGTAAGGATTAAATAAATAAAATAAACAGATGTGGCATCCACATGACTTTACCATACACCTGCCCCCTCTCTTATATTTAATAAAATAATTTATAATTATTTACGATAGAACCTCCCCTCTTAATTTGGGGCCCATTAGTAATTAATAATATCTTCTTTTGATAATGAAACTATTCTATTAGGAATATCACCTTCCCTCGATTTTTGTCCGAAAATATTTTTACCCTCTCCCTTTCAACCCCCATACAATTTTGAACCCCCCTAAAAAAATAAGGACTCTTTTTTTATTATAGCTCACTTTTATAGTAAATTTCATTTTTTTTTAGATTGAAAATTTTATAATTTAAGTAAAGACATGAGTATCTATTTGAGAAAGAAAGATTGAATTTTTCTCAAAATCAACTTGTGATATATAATCAATTAATTTTACATAAATGAATTTAGGTAATTTATCAAAGATTTTAATAGATATGTTTATATTGCATGTAGGAGGGTCTTGTCCCTCGGGAGTCGAACCCAAGTACTAGTAGATAAGCTTTCCGGTGGACTAGTTGCCCGGGAAGCTTACTAGTGCTTGGGTTCGACTCCGAGGGGACAAGACCCTCCTACATGCAATATAAACATATCTATTAAAATCTTTGATAAATTGCCTAAATTCATGTTCGTAAAGTTTATAATTTTAATTTATATTTTTAATTTTTCCTTAATTTTTGGTTCGGTTTCAACCAAAATCTAATCAGCTCTTAATCTCGGTATAAAGAATCTACAAGTGGAATTTCCTTTTGATATTCACACTAGATTTTGATCTAGTGTACCGAAAATTTGCTAACGTACTAACAGACATTTTGACAAAATCATTAATATCTCGTAAAATATAATTTTTTCGATGTTCAGTTATTAGAGATTTTTTGTAGAGCAAAACGCTATGGTTTTGCTCAATTTTTTTAACAAAATATTTTGAGCCGTTTTTGAGATATTTCGAAAAAACGAAATGAAATTACCATTTTTTTCATGCACGATTACAATACTTGACCATATGTATGTAAAGTAAAAAAATAAGAAGTGGTTAAAAAAAAAAAATATTCAATAGTAGGGACACTGACCCTCTTGAGGTCAAAGTCAGTCATGGCCACACGATCGGGGCAGCGGCCGAAGAAGGGCTGCTGCGCACTCACGGCCGCCGCCATCAGCAGGACCGCAACCAATATCCTCGGATTTGTCATACCTAGATTCAAAACAAATCATTTCTAAATTAAGACCCTTTTGTTAGTATTTATATTTTGTATTGATCTCGGAAAAAATATTAGATTAAAGTAAATAAATTATTAATGCATTCAAGAACAATTCCTCATGCTTTATATTAACCGAAATAAGGGTACTTTTTGGAGAAACCTCACTTTTAATTTTTTATTGAAAATTTTAAGCTTCTGTGGATGAAATTTTTAACAGTAGAAAAATTTCAGGGTAAACCGAGGGGTGAACTGCGACCTAATATGCTGTACACCTACTTCCACTTGTACTTCCAAATATTTCCAAGTAATTCCAAATATTTCCAAATACTTCCAAATATTTCCAAGTAATTCCAAATATTTCCAAGTAATTCCAAATATTTCCAAGTAATTCCAAATATTTCCAATTAATTCCAAATATTTCCAATTAATTCCAAATATTTCCAAGCACTTCCAAATATTTCCAAGTAATTTAAAATATTTCCAAATACTTCCAAATATTTCCAAGTAATTCCAAATATTTCCAATTAATTCCAAATATTTCCAAGTAATTCCAAATATTTCCAAGTACTTCCAAATATTCCCAAGTACTTCAAAATATTTCCAGGTACTTCTAAATATTTCCAAGTACTTCCAAAATACTTCCAAAGAGGTGTACACCTACTTCCAATCGGGGATCACCCCTCGGGGTCAACCAACTGGATTAAATATTTATAGATCAAATTGATTGTAGAAATAAAAACATTTTAATCCAACCAGTTATTCAAAAAAAAGTTAATTTTGTGTTTAAAACGAAAATATTTATTAAACTTTTGGATGATAATTTGAATAAACCTAAGACCCTTTATGGGTTTGGACGCCAACCAACCAAACTTAAACTAAGGTAATACTTATTCGTAAATTAAACTCAAACCAACTTTTTTATAAAAATCAATATTTTTTATTAATGAGATAAACCCTTAATTACAATTTTTATTTAATAGGAATTTAGTTAAGTCTGATTTTACTAACGAAACTTAAACTAAGAGAACATTTAAAATTTATCTCAAATCAACTTTTAAAGTAAATGATCCCCATTGATAATTAATTAGAGGAAAAGCATCGTTTAGTTAATTACTTATAATTTATAAGAAATATTAAATGCTTAGTTTAATTAAAATTGTTGTTAAATGTTAATCTCATTAATAAAAAAGTTAACCCTTAAATATCAGTTAAAAATACAGCTCCTAAATAGAATTTAAGTTTAATTTAACGGCGGTTATAAATGATATTAACAAATAATTAAAAACTTAAAATTAAGGGCATATCTCATTAATAAAAAGCAAGTATTGATTTCGATAAGTTAATCCTTAAATATTAGTGAAAAATCCAATTCGCCAAATAGAATTTAAGCGCAATTTAACGTCGGTTAAAAATGATTTGAATAAATAATTAAAAACTTGTAATTAAGGGCATATCTCATTAATAAAAAGCAAGTAAAGATTTCGATAAGTTAACCCTTAAATATTAGTTAAAAATATAATTCATAAATAGAATTTAAGCCCAATTTAACGACTGTTAAAAATGATTTAAATAAATAATTAAAAACTTGAAATTACGGGATAATTAATAAAGTAATGATTTTGTTAAAGTTAATCCCGAGGGGTGAACCGCGATCTAATATGCTGTACACCTACTCCCATTTGTACTTCCAAATATTTCCAAGTAATTCCAAATATTTCAAGTAACTCCAAATATTTCCAAGTACTTCAAAAATATTTCCAAGTATTCCAAATATTTCCAGTAATTCCAAATATTTCCAACTACTTTCAAATATTTCCAAGTACTTCCAAATATTTCCAAGTACTTCTAAATATTTCCAAGTATTCCAAATATTTTCAGTACTTCCAAATATTTCCAAGTACTTCCAAATATTTCCAAGTACTTCAGCAAATATTTCCAAGTAGTTCAAAATATTTCCAAAGAGGTGTACACCTACTTCCAATCGCGGATCACCCCTCGGTTAACCCCTATAGTATATTGTTTAATTAAAAATCCAATTTCCAAATAGAATTTAAGCTCAATTTAACGGTGGCTAAAAATGATTTGAATAAATAATAAAATATTTGTAATTAAGGGAATTTCTCATTAATAAAAAAAGAAATGATTTCGATAAGTTAACCCTTAAATATTAGCTAAAATCCCAATTCCTAAATGGAATTTAAGCCTAATTTAACGAGCGGTTAAAAATGATTTCAATAAATAATTAAAAACTTCTAATTAAGGGCATATCTCATTAATAAAAAAGTATTGATTTCGATAAGTTAACCCTTAAATATTAGTAAAAAATCCAATTCCTAAATAGAATTTAAGGCCGGTTAAAAATGATTTCAATAAATAATTAAAAACTTGTAATTAAGGGCATATTTCATTAATAAATTAAAATAAAGTAAAGAAATTTTTAGAAACTTTTTAAATTTTAAAATATAAAATATTAGGTAGGTTTCACAAAAATTTATTTATATTTTTGTGAAACCAACCTACTATTTTGTATTTTGAAAAGTTTATAAAAAATTTTCAAAAATATTCTTTACTTTATTTAAAATGTTTCACCAAGAACCCACACCATTCTCCATTAACAAAAATAAAATAAAAGTAATGATTTCGATAAGTTAACCCTTAAATATTAGTTGAAAATCCAATTCCTAAATAGAATTCAAGCTCAATTTAACGGAGTTATAAATGATTACAATAAATAATTAAAAACTTGTAATTAAGGGCATATCTCATTAATAAATTAAATTAAAGTAAAGAATTTTTTTTCTTTTAAATTTTTAGAAACTTTTTAAAAT
The DNA here is from genome assembly GCA_024734495.1 of Forficula auricularia. NCBI lineage: Eukaryota > Metazoa > Arthropoda > Insecta > Dermaptera > Forficulidae > Forficula > Forficula auricularia. The sequence goes on along the minus strand of JALMQS010000030.1, from coordinate 22,500,652 downwards.
TTAAAATATAAAATACTAGCTAGGGATTCATAGTATTTTAAATTTTAAAAAGTTTCTAAAAAATTTTCTTTACTTTATTTAAAATGTTTCACCAAGAACCCACACCATTCTCCCTTAACAAAATAAAATAAAAGTAATGATTTCCATAAGTTAACCCTTAAATATTATAATAATAAAACATGAGTAAGATGCGAGGTAGGTTTCACAAAAAAAAAGAAATAAAACAAAATTTAGTTTTGAATTCGATATATTTCGGGGGTCAGCCCAGGAGTTAGAAAACGTTTTCTCTGACTCCTGAAGATGGGCTGACCCCCGAAATATATCGAATTCAAAACTCAATTTTTGTTTTATTTCTTTTTTTTTTGTGAAACCTACCTCGCATCTTACTCAAGTGTTATTATTAAATTAAAAATGTTTCACCTAGAACCGACACCTATCTCCTTAAAAGTCACCTTAAATATTAGTTAAAAATCCAATTCCTAAATAGAATTTAAGCCGAATTTAACGGTGGTCAAAAAATGATATCAATATATAATAAAAAACTTGAAAATCCGGACCGGTCCTATTCATGAGATTGCTTAGGGTCTAAACATCCGAACGAAGAGGTCAAGTAAAGAATAAAAGAGATAGAGATAGAAGGTGAAGATTCTCTGTCAAGAAATAAGGAAGAGATGCGCACTCACCTGCTTCCCGGTTGAAGAGTGTCTGCGCGGAGACTTGCACTCCTTTTTATAAGCGCCCAGAAGGAGCCGGAGGAGCGGAGAAGAGTGGACTTTTAATACGGTTTGAAGCGGGTGGAGTCGCCTATATGGGCTACGAGGGCTGTCTTCGGTCGTTCACATCGCAAACAGTAGAGCACAACGGGTTCAAACCATCCCGATCAATGCCAATACTGAGGAAAGCCATCGACTTAACAAACGGGGCTTATACCTTATAGAATCAACAATCAGACCCCACGCACTTGAAATGAATCGTTGACGTCAAACAATTATAGCATTTCGACTAATAAAAAACCATCCTTGTTCAAAGCATATACGAATAAATTGACACGATCTGATCTGGCCATCTACTTGACTTTACCATACACCATGGCCCCTCTCTTGTATTTAATAATATTATTTATTATGAAAGATATTAATTTGCCGATGGTAATAGATTCAAATTTACTAGAAAATCATAAGATGGTGTCATCTATTAAATCCGATGGAATGGAATATTTTTAATTATATGTCAGAGGGGTTGTTTTTACGCGATTACACATGTCAGAGAGGTTTGCATCTCGCAGGTGAGCCAGATGGCCCGGATTGCTGTTACTGGTACTTGTGTTTGATTCCCGAGAATGAAAAACAACCCTTCTGACATATAATTAAAAATATTCCATTCTATCGGATTTAATAGAATGATACCAACTTATGATTTTCTAATATTACTTATAATCATGTAGAGGGGTTAGTTTTTGCATTTTTAGACTTCTGGGGGCTCACTGATTATGTATACAACATTTAGTTGAGTTTAGTACAAGGGCCAAGATTTTCATTTTTTGACCCTAACCCTATCTCCCTTAATTTTTGGTCGATATGCACCAAAATCTAATCAGCTCTTAATCTCAATGGACCAAAACTACTTGTGAAATTCGGTTTTGATATTTACCCTAGTTTTTGAGCTAACTCGTCCACAAAAATTTGGTAACACACATACTAACAGAATAACAGACTACAAAACAGTTATTATCTCGAAAAATATAATTTTTTCGATGTTTACTTATTAAGGCGTTTTGTAGACCGAAATGCCATGGTTTCCTTCAATTTTTTTAATCAAAATAGTTTAAGCCGTTTTTGAAATATTTGGAAAAAAGAAGCAAAAAATAAAACTTTTTTCATGCACGATTTCAATACTTGACCATACCCTGTATGGTAAAGTAACAAGAATACTTTTTATTAATCTTACATTCAAAATCTTTATTTCTTTAGGATAAATAACAAAACAATTAATTACTTTCATGTCTTATTGAAAGTGAAATGATGAGAGTTGAAATAAAATATATGTTGAATTTCAATTAAACTAACATAAAACATATTATATCATTAAACAAGGATGTACTTCAAGCGTTAAAGTTCTGAAGATCTAATAAAAGATCGGAAGTATGGAAATGAACATTTAAGTTAGGTTCTCAAATTATGGGGCAGAAAGGAAATACACTAAAATTTATAAAAATAAACAGTTATTTAGCTTGGTTTTAAGGAATTTGATGTTGGTACTTGGTAAAGCTATTTTTATCCAATAATTATTTATTTATACGAGAGACGTTAATTCAAAAGGTGACCCGGTAACCTAGCGGATAAAGTGTTCGAATCTGCATATATTCTGCAAGAACACAACATCACAGCTAGAAGTCAAATTTGAAAAATTAATTCCCTTTTTTTCATTTTTTTTGGTATCCTAAAGTTTTCATTTTTACCCGACTCGGGGTAAGTAATTTACCCGATTTGCCAACCTTTGCATCAATCTTCATCTTCAAGTATCATACTCAATCGAGGGTCGGCGATTACTCTCGAGAGTATCCTCTCCATTGTAATTTTCCTGTGGGTAAAATTTTCACAGGAGTGGTTTTCCGTTGTCTTCCCTGAATTTATGTTAGAACCAGGAATTGTCAGTTCTTCTTTTCTATATTATGAAGAAATTTCCCTTTTTGGGGATTCGTGAGGTTTATTTAGCTCCAGAGGTAGTTGGAGTTCCTCAAAAAATTTTAAAGAAAAAATATGTACCTACTAACTATTCTTTCTTTTTATTTTGGTCAAATTTATAAATCGAAACAGTTACGTCCGGTCCAACCTGGCATCATCAGTCTGGAAGAGATGCAGAACTATATAAGGAAAATTACAATACTGACTGATAATGGCAGGTTTTTTTTAATGAAAATGATAAGAGAAGGAGTTACACCAAAAAGATGCATCCCCTAGAGGCCCTCCGTCGTGAAAAGAAAGAAGAAGAAGAAGGAAGGGTTGACCATTTCATTCCTGCATGAATGTAAAAAATTGTATAAAAAAGTCAAAAACCTGAATATTGGACTTATTGAACTGGTCGAAACTGTTTCGATTTCAAATTTGACTAAAATAAAAAGAAAGAATATTAGTATTTTCCAGGAACTCCAACTACATCTGAGGCTAAATAAACCTCACGAATCCCCAAAATAGGGAAATTTCTAAATAATATAGCCATCTGTGTGCATCTACATAAAAAATAATATTTCCAAAGTATTAATATTAATTCCCCTTCTCCAGGAACTGACAATCCTTGATTCGAAATCCAAGAGGAAGGCAACGAGAAACCACCAATGTGAAAAATTTTCCGGAAAATTACAATGGATAGGATACTTTCTCCAGAATAATCTCTGAAGCTCAATTGAGTATGTATATGGCACTTGAAGAAGAAGAATACAAAGGTCGGCAAATATAGGGATAAATTAGCCCATGTTGGGTAAAAATGAAACATAAATGAAACCAAGTAAATAAAAATCACTCAGACATCGATTGAAGCCCGATGAGTGTATTATATTCAAAATGCCCCTTGTAAAAAAATCTTTTCCCCAAAAGTTTTCACTGAAATTAATTTGTTCCATCTATAATAGATATTTTAGGATAAATATGATGAATTGACAACACTTTTCATATCTATTACTATCTTCACCGTATAAATTCATTCAATAACAATCATTCCATTAAGGTAGTTGTTTCTGCGACAATACTAGCAAAAAAGTTAATGCTAGAGTATATAGAACAGACAATAAGGATTCATAGTTACATAAGCCCAAAACTTTTTGCTGTTTATGTACCAATTCTAGCCAGTCCCGTGCTCGTTCGACAAATTTGGCACCATTGTAAGAGATTGAATATTTTTATATTAAAATGACAGATAAAATACATTTTAAATTTCTATAAAAATCGTTTTGTTATTTTTTAACAAATGTGATCAACGCCTACGTTACACCTTATGAAAATTATAATTTTGAAAAAATCTAGCGCATGCATCTTTCGCTGGTTAAATAAATGCGTTGTTGCCAAATTGTTTTTAGTGTAAATTTTTTTTATACATTTTTCATTATTTATTCCTTATTATCTCAGAAACTCTGTTGTAACTATTAATCAAAATTGTCTTAAAATATGTATTGGTTATTGTTTAATGTTGGTTTAGTTTTTTATAAAAATGGTAAGAAGGGTTTCTTAATTATAACTAAATATGTATGTAAATTTTCCGATATCCCGTATAGTGCAATGTTAAAAGAGCCTGAAAAATTGGATTTTTGAAATTTAATATCTCTGGAATTGTATTGTTCATAAATTTCGTTTTGCCACCAATCGATGCAGAAGCATTTAAATAATAATATTTATAAATTTCAAAAAATCCTAAGAAAACGTATTTGGCGGAATAACTACCTTAAATGGTCTTTGATTTGTACATTTTGAATCAACGGCGTAATATCTGGATAACCAAATACATAGGTTTTGAAGTAAGTAATAAATAGAAAAGTTTTGCATTAAGAAATTAGAGAAAAAATTCAACGTTAGATACGAAAACCAAGTTATAAAAATTCAATTTACATCTTAAATTTAACTTAAGTTACTGTCAATATTTTAGTTTTTGACTTTTAGATTAAACTATAAGTGGGCTTTAAAATAAAAAAATATTTCATTTAATAAATTGAAAAACACCTGTATTTGAACTTAGAGGCCTCACTAGATTTAGAACTTTAAAATTATATTATTATTATTAATTATTATTTTACTGAATTCTATTAGTTTAATAATAATTTAGCAATTTTTTAGCTTTTGTATTTGAGCTATTTACCTATGAGAAAAGAATAGTTGTTTAATCAAGACATTGACTATAACGTATAGTTTTCTATCTTTACCTTTATAATAAATATTCATATCCGACAGAAGGTAAATTGTTAATTATTCATTTACATTAGAAATTTTACCAAAAATAATGCTTTCTTTATTGATTCTATACATCAACCATCTTATAGCCATTTAGGAAACGATGTTTGAAATGTACCGTTAAATTTTTTTTTAAAGAATTATTGTCAGCACTTATTCATATTTACTTTCGTTTATTACAAGGTTTTTGAACTTTGAAAAAATTCTTAATGGAAATAAAAAATGAAATTTCAACCTCACATAGTGTTCAAATATTGTACAATTAGAACAAGGAAGAAAATAATTAATTAAAAAGTGGATCGATTTGTACCAAAAGCTCCTTTTAAACGATACCCCATTCAAAATTTAATGTTCCAAGACTTAATATTGCTGAATGATAGGAGAGAATCATACTAGGATGGTCCTTATTTTGGGTATTTTCGAATTTTTACGCTGACAGGGCCTCATATGATTAGAAATAAATAAAAAAAGTATCTCCCAAGTTTCAAGTCTCTATCTCAATTTTAACCTGTGCCGCACAGCGATGCAAGTTTCCCATCTAAATCCTGAATGCTGTGTTTTTCATTGAATGATTAAATTTATAGATAGTATAAGCGAGAGAAAAGTGAAAACTTATAATTTAGCTAAGCTTATAGAGTTGGGAAAATAATTAATTTTCAGTCACATGAACTCGTAAGGTGGTCCTTATTTTGGGTATTGTCGAATTTTTACGCTGACAGAGGCTCATATGTTTGGAAATAAATAAAAAAATATCCCCCAAGTTCCAAGTCTCTTATCTCAATTTTAAGCTGTGTCCCACGGTGGTCTACGTTTCCCATCTAAATAACATGGGGTTTTTGGTATTGAACGATCAATTTTTTATTCCGGCCAAAGCAATTGTTCAAAAAATTTGAAACTCTTTAGACTTTATCATTATAATAGTAGCTATCCTTCAGAATTTTTACAGATTTTTAGCTATTAAAATTTTGTAGTTACATTTAGATAAAATATTGCTATATCTTAGGATTAGTAAGTTATAGACTCCAAATAATAGCTAAAAATCTGTAAAAATTCCGAAGGATGGCTACTATTATAAGAATAATGTCTACAGAGTTTCAAATGTTTTGAACCATTACTTTGACCTGAATAAAAAATTGATCGTTCAATGTCAAAAACCCCATGTTATTTAGATGCATCGCTGTTCGGCACAGGTTCAAATTGAGATAGAGACTTGAAACATGAGAGGTATTTTTTTTTAAATTATTTCGAACCATATGAGCCTCTTTCAGCATAAAAATTCGAAAATACCCAAAATAAGGACCAACCTGATACACACACACTACACCTACCAAGGAATTTTTGGGCTCTAAGGACCATAAAACCCCTTTTGTTTTCTAAATTCAATTTTTATCTATTAAAACTATCGATTACTTTCACCTAAAAGTGACAAAGTAAAAGTTATTTTTATATCCTTGGAAATATAAGACCTCAAAGTGTTAAGACCTAGAGTAATACTTTCATAAATATAAAGTAAAGAAAATTTTTGAAAATTTTTTTTAGAAACTTTTAAAATTTAAAATATAAAATACTAGGTAGGTTTCACATATATAAAAGATCAGATCCTTGTTTAGGACGACTCTATATATATTTCAGGGTATAAGCCCATCTTCAGGAGTTCACAATGGACAGTTTTAGGGTTCGGTTTAAAAAGTAAAACAGGACCCTATTAGTCTCCCTATAATGCCTGTCTGTGTGTCCAGGCTGCCCAAAAAAGTACCCTCCTTTTTTTGAAATTTTATTTTAATCTTAGCTTATTTTTTGCAAATTTCATCTAATACGGCTTCATTTTCGTTATTTTTCAAATTTAACATTAGATTTAAAAAAATATATATTTTAGGACCTTCGCTCCAAACGGATACTGCTTTGTGTGAGTGAAGGTAGGAGTCAGAAAATAATTATTGTGACTTAAACTTCACAGTCCCTGAGATGGATTTCAACCATATTCCACAATGAATCTCTCCTAATTCTATTTCTATAAGCAAGCTATAACTTGTCTGTTGCCTATATAGCAAAGAAAAAAAGTCGGCTTTGAAAAAAAAATAAAGAGAGGAAAAACGCTTTGTCTAATTAAAATAACATCTTATTAGATGTAATAATAATAATAAATAATTTTCTTTTTTTTAACCTGGACTACATCATCAAAATCTTTTTATTTAAAGATCCTCCTGAAAATCGGCCTTATATATTTATAAAAATACTCTAAATGATTGAAATTTTTGGGATGCACAGCATCCGCAGCAACCATGGACCGCACGCCAATGATATGTATGTATTTAATTACATCAAGCAGGGATGACAACCTCATTGATTTCTCTTTATGAATCAACAACTCTTCTACTCTCGACATAATAAAATCTTCCTCTATTTGCCACTTTTTCTATTTTCACTTAGAGGGTGATTTTTCGATTCTTTTCATTAAATATACAGGGTTGGGACATAAAGATCTACCACATTTGAAGAGGTATAAAAAATGAAAAAATTTAACTAGATAAAAACTAAATATATTTTTGAAAAATACATAAAATAAATTCATTTTTAATGTGTTTTAAACATTATCAGACAAAAAAGGTGTGGGGGAGTCAAAAATGAAAATTCTACCCCTTTCGACCAAACTCAACCAAATTTTGTATACATATTATGTGGGCCCGAAAAAGACTAGAAATGCAAAAACTAACCACCCAAAATGGGGGGAGGGTCAAAAATGAAAATTCTAGCCTTTTTGACCAAACTCAACCAAATTTTGTGTACATATTCTGTTTACCTCTAGAAGGCTAGAAATCCAAAACTAACCTAATTTTGTATACATAGTTTGGACCCTTTTTTTGTTCAAAATACATTAAAAAAAAATATTTTTATATTCTTTTCAAAAATATATTTAATTTTTTAATTTTTTATACCTCTTCAAAATGTGGTAGATCTTTATGTCACATCTCTGTATTATAAATGTGGCTTCTAGAATATATACTAGGCGTTTTATTTGAAATAATTATTTAATTAGATCTACCTGTCCTTTATAAAACATTCATAAATTATAGAATCATTAATTGTACACTCTTACGGATTTATTTATTATTAATATGTTTCCACTGAAAAAAAAACTCAAATAGTGTATAATTAAGACATCTCTCTCAATTTGTTAATAATTAATCATGATGTGAAACAAATTATTATATAATTTATTCAGTTTTAAATCATTAAAGAAAATCGAATCAATTCAAGTAGCCTTTCTTGTTATTAGACTTATTGTTTGTTACAATTTATACTTATATAGGAAATGATTAGGATGATGGATGATTTTATTATGTTTGGCTCGAAGGGTTAGTTGGAAGGATATGAGCCGGGCTTGGATGGGAGATAATCTTCAGAGATTAGAATCTCTCTTGTCGGCGTAAAGCCAGAAAAATGCTATTTTAAATAAGAATTTGCACTAGGCAGTTAAAAATATGCTTTAAATGAAATAATGGCACAAGGCCCGCATTTATTGCTTCTTCGTTACAGAACGTGTATACAAATCACTTCTTAGACACAAGTCGTTTCTTTAGCAAATCGTTCCCTTGATCAGTCACCTCGGGGAGCTGTCTCATTCAATGAGTTTCAACAATTGACAACTCACACATGACAACTGAATGACAACTAAACTCGCTTCGAGGTGCTGGCTGCTTTTATAACCCTGGCTCTAATTAGCAATTAAGCTGATTGCTTAATTATTCCCGCCTTTTAGGTGACGTATGCATAATTTTTCGCGCGCTTGATTCTTTATAAAAGGGGCGTGTCCTTGCTGTTCACCTGTCATTTTATCGAAGGATTCTGACCAGCAAAGAGCAAGCAAACGCCTTTCTCAAAGCGAAAACAAATCTTTATTTTCAAAAGCATTTTACATTGAAAGGAGCGGAGAATAAAATCCCACACTTATAATATTTTTTTTTTTTAATAAAAAAAGACACAAGGACTTGGGAAGATTTACATCACAGATATTTTGTAAATCTGAAGGATTTTTGCTAATATCAACAACGCACTTAATGGAAATGATATTATCTTAGGGATTTAAAAACTCTTGACATCACAATCACATTAAGATTGAACTGAAAAACACAAGGATAAAAGTTTTATCTGTGGTTAAGTAGGTAGTAGATACTAAGTTTAATGTATTTAAATTAATTATAATTAAACTTATTTGAAAAGTTTTTATTTTGACGAGACTAGCAAACTTGTTGATTTTACTTATTTATTAAACTTATTTTCACTCGGCACATTCGTCAGAGGAGGCTTCATTGTCACTAAAATCTTTTTTCACTTATTCTTGGTTAAAAATCTCTGAAACATGGAGAAAAATCATTTTCAAACTTTATTTTTTTCTGTCAGTTTTTTATCAGTAGTTGTCTGGACTCTGTTATCAACGATAACTCAAAAAGATAAAGTTTTAGAAAGTAAGTTCTGGTGCCGAAATCTTCGGATTTTAAAAACAAAGTATTTTGGCTTTCTAGTTGTTTCCTGGAAATAAATCATATTTACATATGGGAAGGTCTCGAAAATAATATAGCTATTTACCTGAAATTCGTTACTCATATTTGTATAACTAAACTGCTTTTCTAGCTCAAACCATACCGGGTCTTGAAAAAGTATTACTTTACGCCAATTACAGATTGATTTAGTTAATATGTATTGATGAGGAGTATACTATTTCTATTCTAGCTGAAAAATTCATCTGAAAAGTCGAAACGTTTTAATTCCCAAGAATAATATAGTAGGTAATATAAAAAATAGTTAAAAATTTATAGCTAATATTAGATAAATTGACACGTTCTGGTGTGGCCATCCACTTGACTTTACCATACACGTGTGGTTTAGTTTGGTCCAAGAGGACCTAGATTTTCATTTTTTGACCCCCTCCTTAATAGAAAAAAATATTTTTCGTTATTATAGACTTCATTTTATAGTAGGAATATTTCATTTTTTCTTGTTTTTTTTTAGTTTAAAAACATTATAATTTTAAATTTTAAACCCTACCCCCCTTAATTTTAGGTCGATTTCCACCAAAATCTAATCAGCTCTTAATTTCACTACACCAAAACTACGAGTGAAATTTGGTTTCGATATTCACACTAGTTTTTGAGCTACGCTCGTCCACAAAATTTGGTAACGCACAGACTAACTAACAGATATTTTGACAAAACAGTTATTATCTCAAAAAATATAATTTTTTCGATGTTCACTTTTTGAGCTTTTTTGTAGACCGAAATGTCATGGTTTCGCCTAATTTTTTTAATCAAAATAGTTTCATCCGTTTTTGAGATATTTCGAAAAAAAGAAGCAAAAAAAAAACCACTTTTTTCATGCACGATTACAATACTTGACCATACCCTGTATGATAAAGTAAAAAAATAACTCAACGAATCTGTAGAAAAAAGTAAGTTCCTTATGTTCATAGCAAGAAATATTTAATACTTCATAGGTAATTAAATTTTAATTTATAGGAGAGATATAAGCTATGTCTAGGCAAATGATGTTTAGGTATATGTTTACTCATTAAGCCTGCCCTTCAGGCGGCCCTTAGTATTGAATTCACTCAACAAAAATTATTTTTGCTCATTGTGAATAAAAATGTCTGGAACCTGAAGAAAAATAATTTCCAATCATGATATTTTTTCTACGAGTGTGTCTAAATTCCGACACCCACGATAACTAGGAACGAACAGTAGTGTTAGTTCGTTCTGGTATCCTATCAGAATGCTCGTATTTTCAATGCGGAGACCTGTTAGATTTTAAGCTATCTAAATTTTGTAGTTGTGAATATCTTTTTTTTTTTTGAATAATTTTAACCAGAATAAGTCGATCGAAACGTCGTACTTTTATTATAATATTTATTCGTGATCATTTAATAATTATAATTAATTACTTATGATTTCACTAAAAATTCAAATCTTAATAAAATCAATCACAAAAATAAAAGGTTCAACAGCTTCATTACTAATTTTAACCTTTTTTCTTTTTATAGTAAAAGAATAAACATACTTTTAGGAGTTTTTTAATTTCTCTTTATTAATTAAATGTCTTAGGTATTTCTTTTTAAACCCACTAATAGTTCATTACATACATATTTATTTATTTATTTAATTTATTTACAATGCATACAAACATAGGACCCTAGATCCCACCTAGTGTTTATACAACAATTTAGTTACTTATATTAAAATTAAACAAATTTAAATTAATGAGAGGGAACAGAAGGAATTCAAGAATGGAATTGAAATAATTATCGGAAAAGAGGTTTTTTTTATTTAATTAGTTTTTTCCTCTTATTAAAAACAAGGACTACTTTACTTGTGTGCTCTCTAAATCGGCTTTGTTCCCGGTGACATTAAATAAATAAAAAAAAAAAACAAGGACTAAAAAGATGATCAAGGACAGTTGATGGTGGAGAAGTAATCTCCGAGTCGAAGCTCAAATACAATGTATATATTGATTCATGTAAAATAATTGGTTTAATAAAAATTAAAAAAATTTAATTAATTAATATATACCATAATTCACAGTCAATAGAGGTTGCTGGATTGTTGTTGTTCCCATACTTATTATTTTATAATATGATTCCGGTTTTCGGCTAAACAAATTGTACAAATTGTCCACCAAAAATACCGCTCACATATTAAAATACTAATTCACAATTAGTGTTATATCATTTTGATTACATCTTCAAAAGTTCCCCAATGTCTCCTAATTCTTTCTAGAAATATTATACAATTAATTAAATTAAAATTAAATGAAAAATATACTACGGTGCAAAAAAAATCGACCAATAATAAAAACTTTATTAAATAGCAAATTATTTTTAAAATTTTTACAAATATTTATATAATTTGTTCCATTAACTCTTAAACTAACATATTCAATAAATATTGTTGATAATTTTTGAATTTTATGAAAAAAAATAAGTGAAATTAAATTAAAAGATACAATTACAAATTATCATACTTTTTCAATATCACTTTAATTTAAATAAAATTTTAATAAAAGATCAAATTCCATTTAAAATATCAATAAAATGAATAATTTTGAATTAAACATCATTGATAGAAAGATAAAATATACAAAATGGATATTTCTGAAGTTCAAGCAGTTCAAATTGTGTGCCTAATTAATCAAGGGCTAAGTCAACAACAAGTGGCAAGTACACTTGCAATAAGCAATAATTTCAATAATGTATGGTTCCTTGTAAAAAAATTAAAAATGATTTACTATTTAATAAAGTTTTTATTGGTGGGTCGATTTTTTGAGTAGTTTATTATAATTAATTTATTCTAAGCTTAGCTGAGAAGTTCACTCCTCCCATGACTACTTGCAAGATTTCCTCAAAGTGTACTGAGTCTTGAAAAAGTGTTTTCACTTTTTCCTCAAATTCCTCTATTCTCTTCTTAGACAGAAGATAACAAAAAGAAAGAAATTTAATCAATATAACTATAATAAATTTCTAATAAGTGTAATTAAGTCTTATCTTACTACATTATCACATCTGAATAATGAAACTGTGGTTTTTATCAGAATTAATAATTGATTTATTACTAACATATCATTTAGAGAGAGAAAAATATCTTATTTGAAAAGAATCAACCCATTTGATAGCAATTCGAATTGGTTTCGGAATCAAAATGGACACTAAAGAGATTTTGAGTTTCCTTCATGTGCTAATGAGCTGGTGTGCTCTTTATGAGCCGTTAACAAAACACCTGAAATTCTTCAGCATACTACAATATGTATTTATATTGAGCACATCCATTGAAGTTGTTCTTATGGCAATTCAAATTTGTTTTTTGACGACTTTTTATGATCTGATCATGGGGATCAACAAATTTTGGTTGCTATTATCTTTACATGCATCTGGTCTGTATTTGTTTTCCAATAAAAAAAAATTATCGAAAATTTTTGAAAGTTTCGATAAATGTAGAAATATTCTTCAATTGCTAATTCCAGAAGAAGAAATAGAAACAAGAATTCTGAATTGGAGAACATCTTTCATCAAAGTGGTAAGCTATATTTTCAAATAGCACCCTAAAACCGATATTGTTACTATTTCATATCTCACCAAAAATATATTTATAAAAAATGTCAAGTTCTAGTAATAAAAATTTTTACCGAAAAAAGTAGTGGGATCTAATGTTGTCAAGTAAACTTCACCAATATTGTAAATTAGTATAGAAAAGATATTTTCGATTAAAATGCGTGCTTACCATGTTACAGGTCAATCTAAATAACTATTACTTACTTCTTTTAAATTATGCAATGAATTAAATTAACTTACCATAAGAATATATAAAAAAAAGGTGTAAGACAAGGATGTGTGCTGCCACCCATGATTTTCAACTTATACATAGAAGAAGCGATTAAAGAATTCAAAGACAAAATTGATTCAGATATCGAAATCCAAGGTCAAAAGATCGCTATGTTAAGATTTGCCGATGACATTGCCCTTCTAGGAAGCAATAAAAAAGAATTAGAGGACGCTCTGAATGGAATTAACCAAATCCTAATAGAAGAAATCAAAATGAAAATAAACAAGAATAAAACTAAGGTCCTAGTATGTACAAAAAAGAACAAACGAGACAGGAATGCATCAAAATTAACCAAGAAAACCTAGAAGGAGTTAAGGAATTCCTCTACCTAGGAAGTAAAATAACATAGGATGGGAGGAGCGAAAACGAAATTAAATCAAGAATTGCCCAAGCAAAAATGGGGTTTAATTCAAAACAAAAACTACTATGCTCCTCCTCAATCAGCTTAGAAAACATGAAGCTGCTATTGAAGACATATGTATGGAGCATAGCCATGTACGGGTGTGAAACCTGGACAATTAGAAAAGCGGAGAGAAAGAGATAGAGGCTTTCGAAATGTGGTGGTACAGAAGAATGATGAATATCAAATGGATGGATAAAATTACAAATGAAGAAGTTCTTGGAAGAATCGGAGAAAGAAGAACCTTATGGAAGAGTCTGAAGAAGAGAAGAGGTCAGATGATGGGGCACACACTGAGACATGGGGGACTGCTTAGGGATATCTTGGAGGGGGAGGTGGGAAAGAAAAGGGGAAGGGGAGACCCAGAATATTTCAACCAAATAATTGGGGATATGGGATGCTAGACATTTAGAGAGGTCAAACAGCTGGCGGGGGACAGAGTCGAGTGGAGACGGATTGTTGCATCAAACCAGTCTTAGGACTGTATACTCAATGATGATGATGATGATGAAGAATATAATACGTAACAAGGAATCTTATAGGTTGATATATTATATGAACTTCGGCTATTATGGAATACCATTTACATTTTTGAGTAAATCTCAGAATTGAATTTATTTTTTGCCCCAACCCAACACACTAACATAAACTTCAACTAATTGTCATTGAATATTTGTATTTTTCTTAATTTCAAAAACAGTTTATATCACTGAAAAATAAAAGTTAAAAAGATAATAAGAGGATAATATGAGATAGTTGGATAATATGAAATAGAGTGGTGAAAATAAAAAAATAAAAACATCTAAAGCTGAAAATAAACAAACCCTATTTAATATTTATAGAATGATCTCAATACACATCTACCCTCTTTGATATGTAATAATATTATATTTGGTCAGATTAAATCGAATATTTTGATTTTATGTTTATTGTATTTTGTGTTTTTGGGATAGATAGTATTCCATATTGCCATATTGGAATTCAAAACCTCAAACAAGAGAAGCCAAAGCTAATAAATGAGCATTTATCTGTAACTCTACTATTTCTTTAAAAATTTGAATGAAACTTAGTTGATAAGATTAACTTTCTATAAGGGCTAAGTCCAAGTTGCCTACGCTCCAAAGTTGAATAGACATATATTTTTTAATATATTCAAAAAAAATTATTTATTTTTTCAAAAATAAATACAATTCTTTTAGAAAAACATTCTAAAAATGTTTATTAAATGTTTAAACTTTTCGGGAATTCTGCGTTTATCAATGAATAATTTGAAAAATTGTTGTCTTATGGACCAATTATAATTATAATTATTTTATATATACATACAATTACATCTTTCTAACCCTCTTGACTGAGGGGTTGACGCAAAATAAGAACAAATATGGTTAAATAAAAAAATAAGAATATCATCTAGATATGAATTATGAAGACAATTTTTTAAAAATAATCGTAAAAATTTATTTTTTAATATTTCATTTCATTTTTCAGTTGAAGGTTTTTGCTGCTGGTAGCATGGTAGTTGTCTTACACTGGGCTGTAGGACCATTTCTGGAATATGGCTTGGGTCAAAAGGATCTTACTTGGGAAGTGATTTTCCCAATGAAAGCCTACTTTCCATTTGAATTGATATTTCCTCAAGCCTTATTTGCCTATATTTTTGAGCAAACGTTATTTTTATGGAATTGTGTCGTCACCATTTGTCTGGATTTTGTCTATCTTACTTTGATTTTTTATTCTGAGTTGTATCTTGGATTTTTGACGGATTATTTAAACGAGTTTGAGAGGAAACATCGAAAATCAAATGACAAAGAAAAATTGAAAGTTCAGAGAAACTGTATCATACTTCATCTTCATTTGAATAAGTAATATGTTTATCTCTTTAGCAGTGGCGTAGCTTCTACATATTCAGCACTCTGGCGTAGTAAAATCGAGGCAGCTACACCCGTTTTACAAAAAATAAAATTATAATCACCTAAATATTTTAATATGAACTTGACTTTCATAATTCTAATTTCAAAAATATTTATTATCTATCTACTCTACTCTTATTAAACGAGCAAAAATTGTATATATATTTGTTTATATATTTGTATCTTAGTTCTATTTTGAAAACGGCTCTACCGATTTTGATGAAACCAACTCTATTAACAAGTTTTGAGGATGAGAAAACGATCTGGCTAGATCTGGACCTCGTCAAATTTCATCTTAATTGATCTTTTCTTAATTAAAGTAATTATTTATAGATGAAAATCTCAATAAAAAAGTTTGTTTACAATTTTTTCAATTATATTTTTTTTATTAATTGGTTTTTTTAATTTTAAAACCCACTAATACTTTATACCAAATATTGTTATATATTAGAATTTGCCAATTTAATTAATAAAAATTCCTCTTATTAAAAACGGATTAAAAATATTATCGCAAGCTAGAAGATCAAGTACAGTCGATGGTGGGGAAGTAATCTCTGAAATCAAATCCTCAAATACAATGTATACATTATTTCATGTAAAAATTGCTTAAATAAAATTATTATTTATTTAATTGATTAAAAAGCTCGATAAATTGTTATTTAATTAAAAAAAATAATTATACAAAATTTATTTATATACTTATATATACATAATCTGTGGGCCACTAGAAAGCTAGAAATGCAAAAACTGGGTGCGGGGTGGGGGTGGATGTGGGGGGTGCAGGAGGTGGGGCGCAGTTGTGGGGGATGTGGGCGGGGGTGGGATGGGGTGGGGTGGAGTGGGGGTGGAGATGGAGGTGCAGTGGAGGGGGATTTGGACATTTAGGTTATTAATTCTACGTTTTTGCAAGTCTAAGTGTAAAAAATGTTAAATTTATAATAAATATTTTTGAAATCAGAATTATGATAAGTTCATATTGAAATATTTAGATGCTTATAATTTTATTTACCGAAAAAATATGTTTTCTATATTTTATAGAAAATTTGGCAAATCTAAATATGTGTTAGGTATACAAATATTTTTACAAATTTTTATTTCATTCTTTAAAATTTTGCGCCCTCTTAAATCGTAAAGCACACGGTTGCTACGCCATCTCTCTTTAGTCTGTACATATTATTAATACAATTTAATAATTTCTAATCTTTTTTAGAGTGATTAATGAAGTTGTCGAATATCTCACGCCATTAGCAAGTATTTTAATCATTAAAGGTTTTGTTAGTATTTCATTATTTTCTTTCTTAATTACAACAGTAAGTTTTGTATTTTTTTTATTATTTACTGTTTTCCCAAAATATTATAAAATATTTTTATTTTTCTAGCTATCAATATCCGATCCATATATTTATAATGTGTTGGAATTTTTAATATCATATGCCGGTGAATTGCTTATGTGGGGCTGGACTGCTGAACAGTTGAAACAAATGGTACTTGTAACAATATCCATGAATTCCACAGTTAACATTCAATCTGTTGTGTCCTCAAAGGAAATTTCATTTATTTGTAGATTGATTTATTTACAGACGTTTCAAAAACATTTAGAGTTCATCTTCAGCATAAATTCAATCTTTAGATATCTAGAGAATGAATTTATGCTGAAGATGAACACTAGAGAATATCCCTGAAACAGAACAGCAGGGGAAGAATCTTGGAAGCGACTCAGAGCGCCTACAGCTTATGCAACACGTTCATTCCTGATAAATCGCAAAGTTTACTCTGTTTTTTTTTACTTTATCATGTCGCCCTATCATTTCTTTAATCTTTTTGTCATAATATCAAATAGATATTGACCATATATGACCAAACCTATGTTTTAGTAAGATATATCCGTTTAAATAAAGATTAAACGAATTAATTATCGATAAATATGTGAAAATTCAAATTCTTTTATAACCACATATTTAAATAGTTAAATGAACTACTCATTTACAAAATTGATTAATTCCAAGATACAAAAAGTTGTGAAAATTTATCAAATTTACTGTCCGTCAAAATAAACAAATAAATAAATAAAAATAAAAATTTTTGCATCATTTAAAAATTATTTTAAACATTTTTTTAAATTTTAAAGCAAAATCAGCAATAAATTCAAAATAATTTATTAGAAACACGAAGATGGAAATTAATCAAACTATAATTGTGACCAATTGTATTTATTTGTCTAGATTAATTAAGGACATTTCCAAAACATCTAGTATTTATCTTTTCATCTTCAGGGTAAATAGATAAAATTGAAAGTTTCTTTTTGCCGAGAGTAGCAGAATTTTTATAAATTAAAGGAGGGAATAAAAGAGTGTATCTTCTGCTGGAATACTTAATACATTTTTTAGACACACTCTTTTATTGTCTCCTTTAATTTTTAGATATCTGGAGTCTGGAGAATGAATTTACGCTAAAGATGAACACTTGATGTTTTGGAAACGTCCTTAATTATTCTCGAAAAATTAATACAATTCGACAAAATTATAGATTGTTAAATTTCTATCTTCCTGTATATAAAAAATAATTTTGAATTTATTGCTGATTTTGCTTTAATATTTAAAAAATTGTGAACAAAATTTGAAGTGATGAATTATTTTTTATTTTTATTTATTTATTTATTTATTTTGACTGACATTGAATTTTATAAATTTTCCCTACATTTTATATTTCAGAATTAATCAATTTTGTAAATGAGTAGTTCATTTAACTATTAAAATATATGGTTCTAAATGAATTTGAATTTTAAAATTTTTATCGATAAATAATAATCTTTAATTGAAACGGATATATCTTTCCGAATATAAATGTCTTAAAAAAGAAACTTTTTATCAAATATACTCGATATCAACGTGATATTATATCAAAAAGAATAAAGAATGAAAGGCCGACAGGCTAAAGTTGACGGGTGAATTTTGCAATTTAACAGGAATGAACTTGTTGCCTAAGTTGCAGGCGCTTCCAAGTTTCTTCCCCTGATTTTCTGTTTCAGATATTGTCAAGTATCCAGGAAAATTGAAAAATTATTTATTACTCTACTCGAAAGCTATAATCGTTTACCTACATATTGACTTTATTATAATGCATTCTCTTAGCTCAAACATGATCAAGCTCACTCGATTCTTTTTGAAAACAATAATTTTTGATATTTATTATATTTCTTTGAATTAAAATACAATACTTTTCTTTTCAGTGGCTTAAATTATCTATCGCCCTTTACAATTGTGGCTGGGAGAAAGAAAAGATTTCTTATCAAAAGAATATAGTGCTATTTTTGGCACGAGCTCAGCGTCCTTTTAGGTTGCTCATAGCCAAATGTATCATGATCGATCTGGAATTAAGTCTCAATGTAAATATATTTCATTAATAATAATTTTCAATTTCGCCCAAGCCAAATCAAAATCACTATGAATTGCTAACTCTCATAGGCGCCGGAATTTGAATTTTTTTGGAAGGGGGCTCAGAGAAAAAAATAATGGCAGAAATGTTTCAAATTTTTATTAAAATGTAACCAAAAAGTAGAACTGAAAAACTTCAATAAATTGAAAATATTTTTAAATATTATTTTGAATAATAGATAGTAAATAAAAAAATAATTAGAGGTGTCCACCCTCCCTAGCTTCATGACCCCCCCAGTTTCATAAAACTACCCCCCCCCCCCCCTCTTGTTCATTATATTTTATTTTCTTCTAAAGAATTAGTAGAGGTTTTTACTTACCTTTTGTTGAAGTTATTAACTTGACCGTTTTATTTTTAGTATATAAATATTGCTAATTTTGCAACAATTTTAACCCCCCCCCCTCTTCCAAAAAAATCTTAGTGGCAATCCTTAAAGTTCAGGGGAGGCTTAAGCCCCCGAGCCTGGCGCCTATGCTAACACTAGTGGAAATTAACTTAACTATTAAATATGCAGATAAGGAGATTTTTCTAAGCTTACTTGTGAATCATTAAAATGAAATTCTATAGGGTCTTTAGAAAAATTAATTAAAAATTCCCACTTTGACAGAATAATTAACAAAGACTTTGATTTCTTTGCGCTTTTTATATAATTTCTTATTAAACTTTAAGCTACATTTACATGTTTACATAACATGTTAATGTTATTAATGACTTATTGTAAAATATTTTTTTATCTTATTGCTTAAAAAATCTCCTCAAAAATTTTCTAATAAATCTTCAGCAACATTTCAATTATAAATTAAGATTCTTTAAATATTTTCTTTTTTAGATATATAAAACTTCATTTTCCATATATACTCTTCTGGGTGAAATAAGTGATATGTAAAATATGAAGGATTTCCAGCTGACCACATCTAAAATAATTATGACGGAAATTACTATTAAATTTTTAGAAAAATTAAATTTAACTATAGAAAACATTGACACATTTTAATGAATTATATATCACAACTTAAATACCACTTTTTCCTAGGAGATAATCTAAATTAATTCAAAATTTTATGAGAAGTACCCTATTTCAATTGATTTTCGTTAATTTTTTATATTTTTTAGTGAAAAATCCATTCAAACGAATAGTACTTGATCCCGACTTACGTCGACCTTCACCTATCTAGTTTCCTGATGAAATTAATATTTTTATAATATAATGTATTAATAAACAAAACTTGATAGGGTCGACATCCAATTTCCCTGAATAGCTATTTTTGATAAAAACAAATTAATTAATTCTCAATAAAATTATCTACATTTTCATATATAAGAATAAAGGAAACTCTATAACTACAAAATATTAATTCGAAGTTACCTGTTGATACCCTGTCTACCTGAACTTGTGCAGGGAAAAAATATGTCGAGCCAACTTTGACATTTTATATACATATATTTTACTCTCGATTGGTAATATATTTATCCGGAAACTCATTTACATTTACTACATTTATGTAATAAAATTAACAACTTTATTTATTTTTTATTAAAATAGCTATGCAGGGAAATTGGATGTCGACCCTATCAAGTTTTTTTATAAATACAATATATTATCAAAATATTAATTCCTTCAGGAAACTCGAAAGGTGAAGGTCGGAATCTTAGAGATCTTAGACTAGAAGTATTCAATAGTATTTATAGACAGTTATGTCTAGTGGATTTTTGAATATTATTTATTATTATTCTTCCTCAACTATTTAAGCTTTGTCTATTGATTATTATTTAACCATATGTAGTTCAAAATTTAACTAATGATTGCCATTTTACCAATTCGACAAAATATAATACATATACTAGGCTGATTGTTCTAGTATTTATTTATTCATTTTACCTCTATGTGTAGACGTAAAAACTTTGTTGTTTATAGCCTAAACTTTTTCACTTACCCTTTGTCAATAAATTTTTAAGTAATTATTTTTGTGTTTATCTATCTGAAAATCTGTCATACTTTTTCTAGCAAAAATCGTTGAAAAAAAAGTAAAATATTTTAACGAGGAGAAAAAGTAGCCTAGAAAGAGAGGGAAGTAATGATTGGTTTCCGATTGAAATCGCTTAAGGAAAAAGAGGATTTTTATTTATAAGATGCTTTAAACTGTTCTTTCATAAAAACCCGTTGATTTTTTTTTATAAACTCTTTACTTTTGGTTTATCACAAATATATGCATTTTCATATCATTTATATTTAATCTTTGCCTCTAAGGAAATGTAATTCTCACAATAACCAAGATCACTACCGTAACTAGCCTTTGTATTTGGTGCTGAATTCGGGCACCATGTTTTTAATTTATTTATTTTTAATCGTATAATATTAAATGAGCAATTCTCGAAAACGGCGATAACCATTTTGATGAAAATCTCAAAAAAGAGGATTTTTGGGTCGACAAATCGATGTGTCAAGTCTCATCTTTGGGTAACTTCAATTTGATTGTTTTTTTTTTATTTAAAGTAATTATTCACAGATGGGTGTGTCAATAGAAATTTATAATTAATTTTTACTTTACCATACATGGTATGGTCAAGTATTGTAATCGTGCATGAAAAAAGTGGGTTTTTTGTTTCTTGTATTCGAAATATCTCAAAAACGGCTAAAACTATTTTGATTTAAAAAAATTGAACGAAATCATGGCATTTCTGTCTACAAAAAAGCCCAAATAAGTGAACATTGAAAAAATTATATTTTTCGAGATAATAATTGTTTTGTCAAAATGTCTGTAAGTCTGGTTGTTAGTCTGTGCGTTACCAAATTTTTGTGTACGAGCTAGCTCAAAAACTAGAGTGAATATCAAAACCAAATTTCACACATTCTTTTGGTGCATTGAGATTAAGAGCTGATTAGATTTTGGTGCATATCAACCCAAAATTAAGGGGGGTGGAGGGGGGTTAAAAATTAAAAATCTAGGCTATTTGAGCAAACTCCACCAAATTTTGTATACATAATCTGTGGACCCACAGTAATCTAAAAATGCAAAAACTAACCTCCCAAAATGGGGGGAGGGGGGAGTATAGTGTCAAAAAATGAAAATCTTGGCCATTTACCAAACTCAACTAAATTTTGTATACATAATCAGTGGGCCCCCAGAAGTCTAAAAATTCAAAAACTAACCCCCCTACATGATTATAAATAATTTTATTAAATATTAAATATAAGAGAGGGCCCAGGTTGTATGGTAAAGTCAAGTCGATGGCCACATCCGAACGTGTCAGTTTATTTTCAATTTTTTTTAATTTTTTGATTAATTTTTTAGAATTTTTTATTTATATATATATCTAAATTTTTTGAGGATACAAATTCTCTTTTAAATAGGTGTAGTTTATTCTTTTTTGACAAAAAAACACATTTTCATCTTATATTTTTCTTTAATTTATTGTTACCCAGGAACGTTTCCACATTTACAAATATGTCATCGTCAGCCTAAAACATTTCAATCATTACACAATTTATATACAATGACAATTTCTCATCACAAAACAACAACTCTCAAAAATTACAAAAAAATGACATACCTTGGAACAATCTTAAGATGGGAAAAATTCCCTCACATCGAAATTATTACAATATGTAACATTATTCTTCTGCTCATCAATTATTTAATTCAATTTTTTTTTATTATTATCAATAATAGTACTTAAGTAAATAAGATCATTTTATTTGAGATTTTATCTATATGGAAATTTTCCACTCTATACGAAAATATACTCTTCTAACTCTATATAAAATATACTATTTAAAATGCGTTTAGTTTTTTGAAAATTAATATTTCATTTTTTCTGGAAATTCTAAAAAAGTTGATAAGGGTCCCCCTTTATCATCAATTACCCTTCCAAGACAGGGTTAAAAAAGTAGCTTTTTGCGAGATATTCAAACGAAAATATACACTTTTAAGTCTATATAAAATATACTATTTAAAATGCGTTAGGCTCAAAACTCTGTCAAAAAAATAGATTAAATTAAATTTTAATTTTACTTAATTCTTGCTGCAAATAAATATCATCGACTTTATTATTTACATTCAAAATATAATTAATATATTGAGCAACGATCGAACCGCCAGGTTTATAAAACAAGTATAATGCGTTGTTTTGTAAGAACTTAATTTTTAAGCAATTTTACTATCTTGGGAGGCTTTTTTAGGGCCTCTACAGAATGGCCTCTGTGCGGGTACATCTGTTGCATCAACCTAGTTTCGGGACTGACCCAGATAATAACGTCAAGCTGCACAATCAAATAACTGAACATCAAATTTAAGTTAACTGAAACAAATTCTTTCACTCCATATATAAGTATTAAAAACTTTGATTTTCAAAAAAATATACATTTAAGAATGCTAAATATAACGCAGAGGGAGAAAAATAAATACTAAAATATTAATAATAATTATTTATTAGCTATTTTTGCCATATATCATATTTTTTTTTTTTTTTTTTTTTTTTAATTATATTGATGAGAGAAGGAGATACACCAGAAGGTGGATCCCCTAAAGGCCTGTATGGGCTGGCCCCTCCATCGTGAAAAGAACAGAGTAGAAGGAAAAAGAAGCCGGGATCACGAGCCAATCTCAGAAACTTAGATACAATTCAATATCCAATTTACTAAGGTTTTAGGGGCTTCGAGCAGTGGTAAATTCTCCGCGCGATAAATTCGGTTACATTTATCTCCCACTTAATTTTTATTATCAGACCCTATACTTACAGAAAAAATGTCTGGGTATAGCCGGGAATCGAACCCGAGACCTCCGGGTTGCCAGTCAGTTACTCTGACCATTACACCACGGAGGCAGCCAAATGGAATGGAATTTGTTTTAAATAATAAATCTACATCAATTATTTTTATAAAATAATACAGTAAATTATAAAATACATGAAGATAAAGACCAATAATACAGTAAACAATATAATAAAACATAATAACAATATATGTATAATACAAATATGATGAACAATATTACAAAAAAATACTTTTTTCACGACCAGGTGTATAGGCTAGTTTCTATGACATCAAAGTAGGGATAAAAAAGTCACATTATTTCCTACGGGAGCTAATATACATTATTTCCCGTGGGAAATAATTATGTTAATACCAATGAAAAGCAAAATTTGAAAAGTTGTATATTTATGTTGTTATAGAAAAAAAGAAAACAAGGAATATGGTACGTAGGCAACTATACCATATACTTAATTTAATTTGATTGTGAAAAATTAATGTGTCAATATTTTATATGAATATTTGTTTTATATATGAGGTAGTGAAAAAAATAGTATATACATCTCAGGAGAGAATGTTATTTATTCCTCGGTACTTTGTAGCCCTCGGGCTTCGCCCTCTGGCTACAAATTGCACCTCGAGGATAATAATGCATTTCTCTCCCTTGATGTATAATTTACTATTCTTATACTATAAATAAATAAATAAATCACTCCTAATTATAATGATCAACAATACACAAGACAGACTATGTCACATACCTACACATACTTACTTACATCTGCACCAGAACAACAAACATTATACAATTTACATATACAGAAAGAACAAAATGATTTGTACTATTATTGTAACAATAGCAATAGTCTCTTCTCTCTCTTAACGCATTTAGGTTTTTAAGTTTTTTAATATATTCCGGCAGGATTATTATGTTCTTATCCCTTATAAAATACGTTGTTCATTGTACTTGTTTTACAAAGAGAAACAAAGAGGTTGTCCTCTGCTTGATGCAAATAAACATACACACATATATATTGAAATTATATATCTGTATATATATTATTTATTTGTTTGAGACTATAGTTTCGAAGACTTGGTCTTCATCATCATCAGTCTTTTTTAATTATAAATATTATTTTTCATGGGGTCAATACCGTTTGGATATTGAAAATTTTCGATCTTTACTTAGCTGGGAGCCAGTTAAAATTAAAATCAACTTCCAGTTCACAATCATATTTAACCATATGTATCCTTTTTTGTAACAAAGAACTGACAGACAATTGAAGGGGGGGGGAGTTGGTTTTTCCTTTTTTTCACTTTCTTTTATCTAAAATTGTTTGTTTTGACGGAAAACATTCTAAGTAATTTGCTATTTGATAATTCAATTTTGCTGTTCAATCAAAGGTCTGAATTTTTATTGAATGATTTCAAAATTCCTAAAGATTCAGTTGTGCTATTAATTTTGGGTTTCTTTCTGTTTTTATTGATCTAATTCCTGTTCCTTCTGGCAAAGAGTGATTGTTTGAATTTAAATGTTCAGCTAATGAATTCTGTTTTTTCTAAAATCTCTGGCGTGTTCCCGTAATCGAATTTTCAGATTCCTTTCTGTATTACCTACATAAATCGCGTCACAATCTTTGCATTTCAAACTATAAACTCCTTCTTTTTCTATATTGGGCAATTTTTCCTTTTTATTTGAACCTAATTCTTTCCCTAGAGTAATTGGTGTTTTGAATATTTTGTTGAATAATAATTTTTTCATTTTCTGTTTTAATTTTTCCGAAATTTGTCCATAATATGAAAGAACTATCTTAGATAACTTTTATGGAGTTCGGTGTTGGTTCTAGGTGAAACATTTTAATATAATAATAAAACTTGAGTCTTACTCAAGTTTTATTATTAAACTATCTTAGAGTTCTTTTTCACACTTTTGTGAATATAATGATTAACCTCTTTTGTTTCTCTTTGTGATTCAACAACTCTGTTACTCTCAGCAAAACAAAAACTTTTTAATTGTACTTGTTTTATTTACCCGACTCAAGTAGAAACCACTCCTTTGCCATGTCCCATATGAATATATTAGATTCATTTCATTTAATATGTTCATCAGATATTGTCGTGCCTATTGATTCTTAATTTTGCATTTATCATTGCTAGGCCACTGCTCTCCGATCGGATCAAGTAATTGATCAAGTAAAAATATTCAAGGCGAAGTTATTTTTTGCACCTGAACTGCAATAAGAATTTGCATAAAATAAGTAAAGTAGTGGTGTGAAAGGGCGCCTGGGCCAAATGTTGCGAAGGTCAGGTTGTTATTGGTTGAGGACTGGCTATCTCGTGTTGATTTGCTGCCACTAACGGCCCCTTTTCAGTGAGTAAGGGCAATGCCCCCACCTGACCTGCTGCGCTTCATCGGCTCTCTTCAGCGATCACTGCCACTCGATTGCCTATAGCTGGTAATCTATTATCTTAGAAGGTTAAAGTCTGAGAGCCTTAAAACAATCGAATTTATAAAATTTTTATAAAATTTCCGACCATAAAAATGTTTGTCTTTAAAATCTTTAAACCTCTCTAACATCTTAAATAATTGCCTGAGACCCTTAAAACAATCGAATTTTTAAATTTTTTATAAAATTTCCGAGCACAAAAATTGTTTATCTTTAAAATCTTTAAACATTTCTTTCTCCTTAAATAATGGTCTGAGAGCCTTAAAACAATCGAATTTATAAAATTTTTATAAAATTTCCGACCATTAAAATGTTTGTCTTTAAAATCTTTAAACCTCTCTAACATCTTAAATAAGTGTCTGGGAGCCTTAAAACAATCGAATTTATAAAATTTTTATAAAATATCCGACCACAAAATGTTTTTATCTTTAAAATCACTATAATATATAAGATTATAAATTATTAAAATTTTGGAAAAATTCAATTTTTTCGAAATTCGAGATACTCACTTATATTTATGTCAAAATCTTCATAGAATTTAACATTCTATTAGTTTCATCCTGACTACCAAAGTTTCAACATAAACATACACAAAATTAGGTTGTCGTTGAAAAGATAAGAAGCCACACTTACTTTCTCGTTTCATAAAATTTTGCAATATGTAATAATTTTTAAAACATTAATTCAAAAGAGGGTTCCGTATCTAGAAAAATATGTATCTATGTGTAATCTTCAAACGAGCTTATTCCTTTACATGGAGGTAGATGACAACGTTGAAACACAGAGAGAGTGTCAGATAGAAGAAGCCAGTCCCATATAAAGTAAATATCATTTTAAGGTGATAACGGCGACCCGCATCACGTCAATGACCACCAGTAATATATTCTACCTGTTTTTTATTTCATAAAAAAAGACATGAATCACCATCTACCAATTGATTTTTTTCTTTTCTTTGTATATGTTAAATATATTGATCTCTTTTGCATAATTTACAATAGAACATTTTTTTGATCAAACATTTCTTCAATGTAGATGCTTTGAAGGACAGGGAGATAATTTGGATTTTTTGGCTTAGAATGTATTAATAAAACATCAATTAGGAATGAGCCCATACAACTGGAACCGCTTAGTCATAGTGAGTGTCTATTCCGAATTTATGCATTTCCCGGTACAAATCAAACTATCAATATCATGCGATTTCAGCGCTATCTATGGTCTATGCCAATGTTTCTCATACTTTTTAGTCCGCGACCCCTTTTGTACTAAATTTCAAAGGACCTCCCGTAAAATCTGCATCTTAAAAAAACAATACCCAATATGTTTGATGAGGTTTGAAGCAGGTTTATTATATGTTTTGATGAGTAAATGAACCCCAGACAACACGGAGTGTGGCAGAGGAGGGGGGGTAATTTAAATTCAAAACGAATTTTTTTTATTTTGAATAATTGCATTGAAATACTCATAATTTTTATTAATGGGTAGATTTAGTTTCAATAAAAATTAATAACTTATCTTTGGTACATTTTTGAACGAATATTCTTTGTATATTTGTTGCAGTAAAAACCCTTTTTTAGTAAGAACGGGTTCTTACTAGTTAAAACGCGTTTCACTGAATACCTTTGTGGCAACTACAATTTACTGATGTTGGTTGAGTTTGATTCAAAGGTCTAGAATCTTCATTTTTGACCTTCCGCCTCATTGTGGGTGTTTATTTTCAAAAATTTTTGAAACGAAAATGTCAAAAATTACATCCTCTACAACTGTGCTTCTAATTTTTGACATTTTCGTTTAAAATTTTTTGCGAATGAGGCGGAAGTTCAAAAATGAAGATTCTAGATCTTTGAATCAAACTCAACCAACTTCAACCAATTCTAGTTGCCACAAAGGTATTCAGTGAAACGCGTTTTACTATACTCGGGAGCAGTGGGTTTTTACTGCAAAATATATAAGTTTAGACATTAACTTAACTAAGTTTATTAAAGAAATTTAATGTGATGGGCGAGCCTGCTTATTTTGGCACAATGAATTAAACGTGGGTTTAATGTCGGTCATTGCAGGTCTCATAGCGATTTCTATGCTCCTAAGACGAAAGCGTTGCTTTGTTTTGATGTTGGTCATTACTGAAAATGCCATTTCGCATAACTAAGTGGTTGCAAATGGTGAGAGAACTGTCATTGCTAATTCAGCAAGTACTCTGTTCCCACACTAAGCCAAAAAGAATTAAATGTTTGAGATTCTCCATCTTTTCGTTGGTATCGGAATCAGACCCAAAGACACATAAAAGACAGAAAATAAGCTGACGTGTTCTGATGTGGCCATCCACTTGACTTTACCATACAACCCGGCCCCTCACTTATATTTAATATTTAATAAAATTATTTATAATCATTCATGTAGGGGAGGGGGGGGTTAGTTTTTGCATTTTTAAACTCCTAGGGGAACACTGATTATGTATACAAAATTTGGTTGAGTTTGGTAAATGGCCAACATTTTCATTTTTGACCCTCCACCCCCTCCCCCCATTTTGGGCGGTTAGTTTTTGCATTTTTAGAATTCTGGGGACCCACTGATTATGTATACAAAATTTGATTGAGTTTGGTAAATGGCCAATATTTTCATTTTTTGACCCCACCCCTTTTGGGCGGTTATTTTTTGCATTTTTAGACTTCTGGAGGGACACTGATTATGTATACAAAATTTGGTTGAATTTGCTCTAAATTTGACCTAGATTTTTAATGTTTAACCCCCCTCCGCCCCCCCTTAATTTTGGGTCTATATGCACCAAAATCTAATCAGCTCTTAATCTCAATGGACCAAAACTAAGTGTGAAATTTGGTTTCGATATTCACACTAGTTTTTGAGCCAGCTCGTCCACAAATTTGGTAACGCACAGACTAACTAACTAACTAACAGACATTTTTACAAAACAATTATTATCTCAAAAAATATAATTTTTTCGATGTTCACTTATTAGAGCTTTTTGTAGACGGAAATGCCATGATTTCGCTCAATTTTTTTAATCGAAATAGTTTAAGCCGTTTTTTAGATATTTTGAAAAAATGAAGGAAAAAAACCACTTTTTTCATGCACGATTACAATACTTGACCATACTCTGTATGGTAAAGTAAAAATTATCATTTTTAAATACGGACTTTTCCATATCAAATTCAGGATGTTTCAAACCAAACTCAGAAATTTAAAAATCAAAATCATACTTTTAGAAGAAAAAACTTGAGAGTGAATTTGGCCTCCCGGGCTTACCGATTAAAATATGAATTGAAAACCTCCTCCTTTTTTTGAAGTCGATTAAAAATAGCATCTCTCAAGAATGAAATAGATCACTCTAGCAAGGCGGAAATCAATTTATATTTAAAATATTACGCAAAATTATAAGTATTTTCTTTCGGAGACTGACTGGTAGAATTTCATTGGGGTATACAACTCAAGAATAATTGAAATTAAAATTCTGAATAAAAGAAATTTATTGAAATGTCATTAAAAATCAATGTTTCGGAGGTCTTTCTCTTCTTCTTCAGGGTTTAAAAGGGTTAACGAAGAAAACACACAGGAAACTTCCTTCTTTTCTCCTCTAACAGTAGATACTTGAAAATTGCTGTTTCTTGCCAGAATCATCAATATATTTTTTTTCAATTCCTGAAGAAGGGAAGATCATCAGAAAATGTCGATTCACTAAATTATTTTTATTCAGATTTTTATTTTTTATTATCTTTTGGCTGCCTTCTATTAATTCTCTATTACACAAAATATAAAGACATACCTACATAGGTGTTAAAGGGCTACTACTACTACAACAAAATTAATAAAAACATATATATGTTGCAGTAAAAACCTGTTTTTAATAAGAATGCGTTCTTACTAGTTAAATCGCGTTTCGCTGAATACCTTTATGGAAACCAGAGTTTACTGATGTTGGTTGAGTTTGGTTCAAAGGTCTAGAATCTTCAGTTTTGACCTTCCGCCTCATTTAGGGTGTTTATTTTCAAAAAATTTTAAACGAAAATGTTAAAAATTACATCCTCTACAACTTTTCTTCTAATTTTTAGCATTTTCGTTTAAAAATTTTTGAAAATAAATACACGAAATGAGGAGGAAGTTTAAAAATGAAGTTTCTAGTCCTTTGAACCAAACTCACCAATATCAGTAAAATCTAGTTGCCATAAAGGTATTCAGTTAAACGCTTTTAACTAGTAAGAACGCGTTCTTACTAAAAACGGGTTTTTACTGCAACATAAAGTATTGTTTTGCTCATTATTTCTGTGATTTCAATGAAATTATTTCACAAATTTTTTATCTTAAATCTGAAAACAACCAAAATGACAATTTTTTGTAGAATTATACAAACTTATTATATAATATCCTCTTAGGCCCGGTTGTATGTCGCAAAGTAAATGCTTTTACCACTAACCAAGGTAGATGGTAAATGGAGCCACTGGGATGGCCAATCAGATGACAGGCACATTCAGTGGCTGTCATCTGATTGGCCATCCCAGTGGCTCCATTTACCATCTACCTTGGTTAGTGGTAAAAAGCATCTCTGCGACATACAACCGGACTCAGTCATCAAAAAAGAAAAAAAAAAAAACTATATCCGAAACTCCTTCGAAAGTGAATGAAGAGAATCAGGAGATAAAGTTCGAAAGCCCTCGGGGCCGGAACCCTTGGTTAACTGTTCTTTCATCCAACGGTTCAGGTCAAAAGGACAAAAGCGTTACCAGAGCTTAAGAACAAATCGTCTCTCTGGTCGATATGTAACAAATCCTGTTTTGGGAAAGCAATTCCAAATTTTCTATCCATCGATCATCTTTAAATTGTTCTTTTATACTAGGAGCCTAGGATCTATGATAGTTGCTTGGCTCACTAACCGAGAAGTTTTTAAAACAAGTTTCGAGGGCGCTTTGCTATCTACTTTGTTTTGTTTTTTATTTCAAACCAGCCAAGTCACTTTTTATTTTAAGACCTTAAAGGTGAGGAACCAGTTATCATCTAAATAAAAATATAAGATAGTGTCATCTATTAAATCCGATGGATTGGAATATTTTTAATTATATGTCAGAAGGGTTGTTTTTCACCCCTCGAGAAAAACAACCCCTCTGAATATAATTAAAAATATTCCATTCCATTGGATTTAATAGATAACACCATCTTATGATTTTCTAAGAAAATTTGAATCTATTACCATCGGCAAATTGAAATCTTTCACAAACAAAAATGATTCAATTCTCTATTTTTCTAAGTTTTATTAGTAGTAGTATATTTTTGAATTTGACAATTACTTCATTTTTTAAATTAACCTAACTTTGTTCTTATCTTAGACAAAAATTAAATAACAAATAAATAAATGTGATGGTATCAGGGAAAAGGTCCTTATCTTCACCTGGCCAAAATCGAGCTATTGGTATCTTCTGTTTCTAGAGAAACAACTCAACAAAACGCTTTTTGACTCGCTCAAAAATTCCAAAAATTGACTCAATTATTAATTTCTGAATATTTAGAAGTAAAAAACGTAATTTTGAGTTATAGCCGTTTTAAATTTTGACCATTTTTAAGCAGACAAAAATAGGGCATTTCTTCCATTTTTATTCACCCTCGCTATTATTCTATTCCGTGTGAAAATTTGCTGCTGAATTCAAATATGTAATCAAAAATTATATCCAGATTTAACTCACATTTTTGCCATTCCTGAAAAAAACTGGTAGGTGAAGATAACGGCCCTTTACTTTGACACCATCCTAATTTTCTTCAAATTTCAAAGGTTGTTTGCCTCATAAAATTGAAATAAATTTAATAATTGGGATTAATTATTTTTAATATGAATTCTCGAGGCGGTTTCACTCACCACTGGTTGACCAACTTCAGTAATAGGTAAATATCGATATTAAAATAGATAATAGATTCAGATGAACGGATCTCACTATGAACGAGTGTCAAACGTATGAAACAATATTAATAACTTTTAGGGATATAAGTGTTGGGTCAAGGTGAAACATTTATTAATAATAAAAAATTAGATAAAATTACGAGGTGGGTTTCACATAAAAATAAAATAAATCAATACTCACTTGTGTTTTATTTTATTTTTGTGTGAAACCCACCATTTTTTATTAAGAAACAATATGAAAAATGAGATATTTTTATTGACAATTCCCCAAAACTTAAATGATATTACTAGTGAAGATGGTCAACCCAGGGGTGAACCGGGGCCTAATAACGTATACACCTACTTCCACTTCCATTTTCATTTCCAAATAGAAGACATTAGATGAAGGGCATTATCTAATGAATTCCAAAATAATTCCAAAGACGTGTACACCTAATACCAATCGTGTTTCACCCCTCGTGGTCAACTATAGTAGTGACTGAAACTGTCCCCTTAATTTATATGAATAAATAAAAATAATTTATTGAAATTATTAAATTTAATTCCACTTTTCTTCACTCGACTGAAAAATTATTTAATTTTATTTAATTCATTAGACAAAGATCCATGAAAGCACTTGGATTAATATATTTTGATTGCTGGAAGGATACATGGTTTTTTATAAAGTTGTTTTGGGGCTGTTGTGAGCGATATGTGTAAGGATTGTCTGTGAGACTCATGATGGATGTCGAAACATTTCTCAATGACAATAAAGAATATAGTTTTTAAGGAATTTGTATTGGTATTTGGTGAAACATTTAAAAAAAATTTAATCCAATAATAAAGAATATTTAAAATAAACTGCAACGGAGCGTTGCTAAACTTTATCCAATGTACTATCTTATTCCAGAGTAAAGTACTTTAAAATATAATTTTACAAAAAACTTTTTATTACCTTTTTTGTGTTCCTCAAGGTACTTAATTAGAATATTAAATTTGATCAAAATTGGTTTACTCATTTTCAAAATATTTAGAAAAAACTAAAAAAGTACTGAAATAAAGTACTAATGTTTGTGGGAGGATATGTACCAAAAACTAATCAGCGCTTCATTTTGTTAAAATAATGGTAGGTTTTAAATTTCATTTCAATTGGTGCAACGGTGTCGAAAAAATCGTGGACCAAAAAAACGAAAACATCCGCACGCACTAAATGAAAAAATCGCACTTTTTGGCCTCTCGACGAGACTCCATGTAATTTTTGGCAAAACCGTCACGTGCTAAAATTCAAGCTAATTGAATACTACAATTTGAGACTTTAATTGAGTTCTCATAGGTTCCGTAGTTTTTACCTGAGGACCCTTTGAAGTCGCGCTTGCCGCGAGACCAATTACAATACTTTCCCCATGCTTCGCATTGGATAAAGTAAAAAAATTGATAATATACTATATCATAGAGAAATTTACCACTCTGAGTTCTAACTACCATATATATAATTTTATTACATTTGTTTCACTTGTGTAACAAATAACCCTTAAAAGAATATAAATTAGTCCTTTTAGTTTTGGAAGAAGTTTTAAATAAATTTATATAAGTATATCTTTTTTTGTACACTCCTCAAATATTCTAGATCTGCCATAAAATATTCAATATTTTAAAAAAGGACCTTAATTCGTTTAAATTTCAGTCTTCTTTTTTTTCTAGATTTAATCATTTAAATTTTCCCCATTTTCAAGCCCCTGTGAAATAGTCAACCGTTCTCACATAACATTTTAAATGATGGCCTGCCAACCCGACTAAAACAACCATGTTTATTTCCTGCGTTTGGAGGTTTAATGTTTTTAATTTTTTACACTCTTGCATATTTCGGTTCCCGAAAGTCTGAATTGAACCAAAACTATGTTATATCTTTCGATATCAAACTCAATTACAGTGTAGGCACTTGAGATTTAACATTTTTTAGATAAAAAAGTTTGTTATATTTATTTCCTTCTCATGAATTTCTATAGTAAAACTTTAAAATTTTCTCCTTAAATTTGATGTTATTTATTATCTAAAAGTATATATTATTAATTCATTGAAAAGTTTTTATTTTGCCTAGAGTAGCAGAGTTGTTGATTCATAAAGAGAAACAAAGAGGCTGTCCTCTGCTTGATGACAAATAAATATACACACATATATATCAAATATATATATATGTATATTTATTATTTATTTGTTTGAGACTATAGTTTCGAAGTCTTGGTCTTCATCATCAGTCTTTTTTCATTATAAATATTATTTTTCATGGGGTCAGTATCGCATGAATATTGAAAATTTTTTGCTCCTACTCAGCCGATAAGCAGAGGACAACCTCCTTGTTTCTCTTTATCTATGTTGCAGTAAATCCCCGTTCTTTTTTAGTAAAAACGCGTTTCGCTGAATACCTTTATGGCAACTAGAGTTTACTGATGTTGGTTGAGTTTGGTTCAAAGGTCTAGAATCTTCATTTTTGACCTTCCGCCTCATTTCGTGTGTTTATTTTCAAAAATTTTTAAACGAAAATGTCAAAAATTACATCCTCTACAATTTTTCTTTTAATTTTTCACATTTTTGTTTAAAAAATTTTTGAAAATAATTACACGAAATGAGGCGGAAGTTCAAAAATGAAGATTCTAGACCTTTGAACCAAACTCAACCAACATCAGTAAACTCTGGTTGCCATAAAGGTATTCAGCGAAACGCGTTTTTACTAAAAAAGAACGGGTTTTACTGCAACATAGATAAAGAGATACAAGGAGGTTGTCCTCTGCTTATCGGCTGAGTAGGAGCAAACAATTTTCAACCAAACTACCTGACATAAAGGTATTTACTAGTAAAAACGCGTTTTTGCTAAAAACGGGTTTTTACAGCAACATAAATATATATTATTTCAGCTCTATAGCTAATTAGGAAGTGAGATTTAATTTCAGAAAAAAAAGAAATTTCCGGACTTCCATATATTCTAATACTTAATTTTATAAGTTCAATCATCCTCTTAATTTTCAATAAATCATTTTTTAAATACTAACCAAATTTTTCGTTGCTTTTGTTGCCATCTCTGTAGAGTAAATATTCCAAGGTGGTATCTACATATCATTATTATTATTTTATTTTACTTGTTATTGGAGATAGGATGTTATAACTTTAAAGAGAAGGTAATTTCCATCGGACAGCTCGGGAGATAGAGGGTGATTGTCCTCTGGACGAAGGGACAAGGACCAGAAGTGTTTAAGGAGAAGGCGATTGACCGGAGACTTAGCGGTCACGGTCAGCCTGGGGAATTCACGTGGCTAGAATTTCGGTATGCTACCGTGGTTTACATAATAGATAGATAGATAGTTTATTGTTTCTTAGTAAAAATTACATAAACAACTACAATACACAAATAACTCCCTAATGATATATACGAGGATTACAACATTTTTAGCGACATTAAGTTTTTAACACATCAATTAATAATCAACTCTTATTAAACGAGCAAAAATTGTTTATATATTTGTTTGTATCAGGGCTCTACCGATTTTGATGAAACCAACTCTATTAACAAGTTTTGAGGATGAGAAAACGATCTGGCTAGGTCTGGACCTCGACAAATTTCATCTTAATTGATTTTTCTTAATTAAAGTAATTATTGATAGATGAAAATCTCAATAAAAAAGTTTGTTTACATTTTTTTCAATTATCTTTTATTTATTAATTGCTTATTTAATTTTAAAACCCACTAATATTTTATACCAAAAATTGTTATATATTAGAATTTGCCAATTTAATTGATTAAAATTCCTCTTATTAAAAAACACGGTCTAAAATATTATCGCAAGCTAGATCAAGTACAGTCGATAGTGGGAAGTAATCTCTGAAATCGAAGCCTCAAATACAATGTATATTGTCATGTAAAAAATTGCTTCAATAAAATTATTATTTATTATTTATTTAATTGATTAAAAAACTCGATAATTTGTTATTTAATTAAAAAAAAAAAATTATACGGAATTTATTTATATGCCTATATGCCCATAATCTGTGGACCACTAGAAAGTTAGAAATGCAAAAACTGGGTGCGGGATGGGGATGGATGTAGGGAGTGCAGAAGGTGGGGTGCAATGGTGGGGGATCCAGGGGTGAAGTGAGGTGCGGGTTTGGCGTGGGGGTCCAGGGAGCGTTTGGTTACCGTGCATCGCTCGGTGGCTCCAGGTACTTATTAGATTAAATCATAAAGTCAAAAAAGAAAATTTCAATAGGTTTCTAGTAAACCTTATTCG
Source organism: Forficula auricularia (assembly GCA_024734495.1). Classification (NCBI taxonomy): domain Eukaryota; kingdom Metazoa; phylum Arthropoda; class Insecta; order Dermaptera; family Forficulidae; genus Forficula; species Forficula auricularia. The sequence goes on along the minus strand of JALMQS010000030.1, from coordinate 22,464,249 downwards.
AAATTAAACTCAGATTATAATCACAGCTTTACAATACAATCAACAAAGGCGAGATACAAAAACATTGTACATCCATGAAAGAAACAAAAACTCAAAATATGAAAAAATTACAATTTTCATTCTAAAATTAGATTCCTAATTGTATAAATTCCCTTGATAAAATTTATAATCTTTTTGTCTCCAGTTTCCAAAATATTTATAATTTCTCCTCTCGATACATTTTCCAAAACTCGCTCCCTACATTCTTGGTACATAGGACACTCGATCAGCACGTGATACAGGTCCTCCCTCACCTTCTTGCTACCATGGCTTACATACTTGAAACCAATCCATAGCTGGACTTGAATTCTTTTATTATTTAGTGTTTAGAGCAGTGGTTCTTAAGGACGTTCCCTAATATATCTTTTTTCTTGCAATCCTTTTAAAACTTTGAATACACATATTTATGAGTGTCCTTTATACGTAGAAATTTTTTTAATAGTCCTTGCGGCACTAAATTTATAAATATTGACCATTGAAATTTGCATATTTAACACGCGAACCCTATCCCGATTGATGTTAAAGCGACTGTTTCAATAAATAACAATCGTAATTTTCTTGAAATTATTTTGAAAAACTGAGAATCATTCACTGAAGATATAACAAATATTTTCCTGTTAAAATAATTGTATCAAGCGGTATTAGTTTTGTATGAAAAATGTTAAAAGTTAGATAATTTTGATGGCTTTCATTTTTTCTCCCACGGCATGCCAAGTGAGAGATGGCGACTTGGCAACGTCGCACTAAAATCACTTAATTTTTCCTTATCTAAAAAACTTCTGCAGCTGGTGCATTTGAGATTTTTAACTAATTCTCTCAACCTAACTATACTGTTCTCATCTGGAATTTGGCATTGAACTGTTTCATGAAGTGTTTTTTTTATTCTATGTCTTTTAGGGTCGGTAAGAATATAATGTTGCCAGATCCAAGAAACGACGCAGTGAAAATATTTTTGCCTTTCTGCGCATGTGTGAGTAGGGGAAAAAGCGAACTGCATCTGAGCTATATTAGGGAACGCCCTTAAACAGGGCTTGTGCATGGATATTCAGTGAATATCGAACAGAAATAAATTAAAAACAATTTAAAAATAATCTGAATAATTATATAATACTAAGAAAAATTAGTAGGGCAAGAAAATATATTAAATTATTACGGCCACGGTGGGTTAGATGCCAAGAAGCCCTGATGTGCCAACTTGAAACTAAAATAATTAAAAATTTATTTTTTGAAACTCTAATAAAGACCCACGATATAGTTGTTTATTAATTAAATAAATGTAAAATAAATTACTCAAGTTTTTTAGTGTTATAAGCAGTTGTTTTTATGTTTTTAAAAGATTAACTTAAATTGATAGAGATTTTCTTTAGGAGACGGACTGGTATAAATATGTAATTGGATGTTGATGAAAGCAGTCCACGGTGGTTGTAAAAAATAAGACTATAGAGGTTTTATTATTTTACATTTATTTGTTAAACCGACGTTTCGGAGATTTATTCTCTCCTTCTTCAGGGTCTATATAATTGAGGGGAAGACGAACATTAATTAGTATTGGGATTTTCACAAATCATTCATAATATAAAAACAATATACACAAAACAAAAATAATAATCATAAATCTACTTACAACAAAAAGTCAATGAAAGTAGTTCAAAAAATAGTTACTTTCTGTCTCCTTTGACAATGCCAAAAAAACATTATAAAAATTCTTTTTCATCTCGAATAGAAAACAGTAAAAAGCAATTGATGATCCATATGTTAATGAGATATATATAAATGAATGAATGTATAACATGTCCCCACCAATCATTGGATGCGCAGAATATCGTTGCGCATATCGGTATAGTTGTTGGTTTTTTTTTTAAATTTATATTACAATTATTTACAAATTTATAAATATGGTCATTATCAGTCCCAAAATTTTTACAAAATATATACAAAGTTCTTTTTTTTTTTTAATTAAATTCGTCACAGGAGTTTTAAATTATTAATCAAGCCATCCCAGCAAAGTAAATGTAAAATAATAAAACCATCCCAGCAAAGTAAATGTAAAATAATAAAACCTCTATAGTCTTATTTTTTACAACCACCGTGGACTGCTTTCATCAACATCCAATTAACTTAAATAATTAAAAATAACTAAATTAAAAAAAAAAATAAAATATATTGCATTGATATAATGTAAGCACTGTGAGACGGTGGGAAGTATATTTATGTTTGTTGCTCAAATCAACGAGCTCATTTTATTTCGAAGACAAATTAGTTTTTAAAAAGAATCAATAATTTTTAAATAGAGATTTTTACTTTATTTATAAAATAATAAAACTTTGAATTGTATTCTATTCTACATTGGATATAAACATTAAGCAGGTAGCATCAATCACTAATGGGACTCAGAAATTCATTAACGAGAGATAGACTATATCTGATTTGAACTTATTACTTTTTTAACTCTAAAGTAGATGATTAAGAAATATAATTAATTCGAGGCAGTCATAATAACAAAATCCCAATGAGATCTTTCAAATTTTACGTCACTTTATATATTTTTTTAAATTCATATGAAATCGATTGATTATTTAAAAATATTTTTATAGAGATTTCAATGAAGAAATCAATAAACATATTAACTCCATTAATTCAACTATGTAATTTGAGAGTGTCTTTATGTAAAGACCATTTTTTTTACTTTAGCATTCAGTGTATGGTCAATTATTGTAACTGTGCATGAAAAAATATGTCTTTTTGCTTCGTTTTTTCGAAATATCTCAAAAACGGCTGAAACTAGTTTGATTAAAAAAATTGAACAAAACCATGGCGGTTTGGTCTACAAAAAAGCCCTAATGAGTAAACATAGAAAAAATTATATTTTTCGAGATATTAATTGTTTTGTCAATATGTCTGTCAGTTTGTCAGTTATTCATACGTTACCAAATTCCGAGTACGCTCTAGCTCAAAAACTAATGTGAATATCAAAACGAAATTTCACAAAGTGGTTAAAAAATAGAATTATCATTATAAGTAGACCCTTATAAACACTTTAATCGATTTGTATGAAAATCCCACTCATTGTTACGCCGACGATAGCACTCTACACGGCAAACCCTCTCTCCCGAATAATCGAATCAATATTGCCTCCTCAATTACTCTCGACCTAGACAAACTGAATAAATGGGGCTCTCAAAATTTAGTTAACTTTAATTCAAATAAGACTCAATGTTATCTAATTTCTAGGCGCGAAAATAGAGATTTCCCTGATATTCACTTCGATTCGAATACCCTGAAAATGTGTGACAGCCTATCCATGTTGGGCGTCTCTGTCGCATCTGACCTGTCTTGGAATGAACACATCTCCTCTGTGGCGAAATCTGCAGCAAGGAAGATTGGCTTCTTATTCAGGTCCAAGCGATTTTACAAACCCCCACAACTTCTCACCATCTACAAGGCCCAAATCCGCCCCTATCTCGAATACTGCTCTCATCTGTGGAGAGGAGCCTCAAAATATTCTCTTGCTACCCTTGATGCAATTCAGAAACGAGCCGTCAGGCTAATTGACGATTCTACCCTCACCGACTCCCTCGACTCGTTGGCTCATCGAAGAGATGTCTCTGCCCTTTCCCTTTTCTATAGATACTATCACGGCAGATGCTCTGATGAGATAAAATCAATAATTCCCCCCAAAGCATACTTTGCACGCAGCACACGTTTTGCCGACTCCCAACACTCTTTTGCGGTCAAATTGGAAAAGTGCCGGACCACTTCATTCGCGAATACATATATCCCCATGACTTCAAGGAACTGGAACTCTCTCCCAGCCTCTATCTTTCCCAGCACCTATGATCTTCAAACCTTCAAAACCAGGGTGCATAGACACCTACGTCTACACCCTCTCACTTAATCAACTTTCCCTTCTCTTCGGTAATGCAAGGGTCTTTCGAGATCAATAGGGGCTACACCTTTACTGGTGCACCCCTTCTTGCATTCGATTGCATTAAAAAAAAAAAAAAAAAAAAAATCGCATATGCACCCTACACGACCTTATGAAAATGACTCACTACGTGAAAAAGATAGTGACCAAAAAGAGGGGGAAGGGGTTAAAAAATAATTTAAAATAATAAAATTTTCAAACAAAAATCAAAGAAAGCTGATATTTCTAATCGAATAGTCACATAATTAAAAAGAGATATTATTAATTCCTAATGGGCCCAAAATTAAGAGGGAGGGAGGGATTCTTTCGTAAATAATTTTAAATTAATTTATTAAATATTAAATATAAGAGAGGGGAGAATTATTATATTTTTTAATTATTTTTATAACATTCTATTCTCTTAGAAATGATTTTTTGAACTTATGATCAAATCGCATTTTGTTTTACAATAAACTATTTAATAACCCCTTAAAATCTTAAACAATCAATTAGATTACCCTGTATTTATTACAAGATGGTGGTTCACTGGGTTGAAGTAATTTGAATGGTTCATTTCGTTCTTGAGATTAGACATGTAAAAATATAGTAATGATAGGCCCAAAAGACAAAGAAAAATTAATTGCAAGACGCTTAAAGCTTTGATTAATTATTCTATTAATTAAAATTGATTTAAAAAACTATATTTTTTGATCCAATACTATCTAATAATAATTAGAGAGAAAAGGAGATATCTAAAAGTTTGTTAAATTTATTTTCATTTATCTTTTACTGATAATTTTCCTTTTTTTAAATAAAAATATTATTTTATATTTTCTGTTTTAGAGAATCGAGTCCACCTAGAGAAATGCATTTAAGATAATAGAAATTAAAAACGGCATTTCATTCATTTGAGATGCGGAAATCGACCAGTGCAGATAAGGCAGCTATTCTTCCAAGGTAAGAGCAAATCGACTAAAATCTAGTTAATTTTGATACATCCTTAATACATTAATTAGCATAAGTCATATTAATATTATGACACCATATTATACTCAAAACAGCCAACTCTCAGTGTGAAAACTTTATCTTTTTAACCGACTTCAAAAAAGGAGGAGGTTCTCTATTCGACTGAATTTTTTTGGTGTCTATGTTACCTCATATCTCCGCCAATTGTGAACCGATTTTGAAAATTTTTCTTGCAATGGGTTCAGTCTAGCTTCCGATTGGTCCCATTTTTTTTATTGGTATTAGACCTTTTTTGTTAGGTTTGTTCAGGCCTAACTTCTTTGTTTATGAACCAATTTTGATGATTCTTTTTTTATTGGAAAGGGAGTATTTTAGGGATGGTGCTATTTTAATTTGGTCAAGTTCTGATTATATGCTAAAAATGAGAAAAATAAAAATAATTTTTAAGAAAAAAATAAAACCGACTTCAAAAAATTAAATGCAACAAATAAAATACACTAAAAGGTATAAAATAATTATTATCTTATTTAGTTACAACTAAACGACGAAATATTAACTTGAAATTACTTTTTGATGTCGGTACCAAACAAACTATACCTATAAAGCGAGCATACCTTCCAAACGTACTAAGTAAGATCCGTCGAGTGCGATTCATAAAAGGTATATGTTTGGCACCGACTTCAAAAGTAATTTCATGTTAATATTTCGTCGTTTAGTTGTAACTAAATAAGATAATAATTATTTTATACCTTTTAGTGTATTTTATTTGTTGCATTTAATTTTTTGAAGTCGGTTTTATTTTTTTCTTAAAAATTATATCTAAAATTTATATTTAAATAAAAAATAAATTTTGGTTAATATATCAACAAACCAGTTAATTATTGCTCTTAATTTCACTGTTTCTCTATCCGATTGGCTATTTGAACCCTTGATAAATATAAAATAAAATATTTAAAATTAAAAAGATTGATGATTAACTTCTAAGCTATATTCTCTAACAATTAAATTATATATATGTATATATTTATATTCACTATATAATATGATATGAATATGTTTATTTGCATAAAGCAGAGGACAATGTCATTGTATTACCTTTATGAATCAACGATTCTGATACTCTCGGCAAAAGAAAGTCTTTTCAATTAGAAAATCTCTAGGTGTTTACATATAAGTTAACATCTTTCTTACTCTCAGCGAAAATACCATTTTTCATTCAGGTCTTCGTCTAATTCGATGTCCTAATTTAATTTATTTAAAACTAGCTGCAAGTCCCGCCTTGGGCGGCCTCTTGCTAGCCAGGGGCACGCCCCCTGGACCCCCAGCCCTCGAACCCCCATCACCCACACCATGCCCCCCAACACGCACCATAACCCACTAATCCCCCTCGCCCCACCCCCGCCCCAAAACCCCTTCAGCACCCCCACCCCCGCACTATGCACCTGTTCCAAACCCCCGCCTCTACACCACCACCCAAACCCCACCCACCTCGGACCCTGCACCCCATCCACCCCGGACCCCATCCCGCGCCCTCCAAACCTGCGCACCACACCCCCGCTTAGCTCCCTTGACCTCACCCCCGCTATGCCCCCTGGACTCACCCCTGCACCCCCATCCTACTCCGCCTCACTCCTCACCCCACCCCCATTCCACCCCGCACCCAGTTTTTGCATTTCTATCCTTCTAGTGACCCACAGATTGTGTATACAAAATTTGGTTGAGTTTGCCCCAAGAGAAATAATTTTCGTTTTTTGACCCCCCCCCCCATTTTGGGTGGTTAGTTTTTGCATTTCTAGCTCTCTAGAGACCCAGAGATTATGTATACAAAATTTGGTTGAGTTTGTTCCAAGGGCAAGAATTTACATTTTTTCACCCTCCCCCCCTTTTTGGGAGGTTTTTTGGGGAAATTTTTTTAAACAAAAGTTGTCAGAAATCACATCCCCTAGAACTTTGTTTATTATAAAATTTGCTGTAGGGTTAATAGTTTAGGAGTTATTTGATAATTTTGATTCGTGCGCTCTCCCCCAAACCCCCTTCTGGGGTCAAAATATCAAAACGTTATATAGCTAAAAACGTAAGTTAGAATACATCTGATGTAAATATGAAATTTCATAATAATCCCTTCAGCCGTTTTTACGTGAATCGTGAGCAACTTTTCGGAAACCACTGAAACAGACAGACATACATACATACAGACATGAATTTTGTTGAGGGTGTTTTCGTTCATAACTTTGCTTGAAAAGTGTGCAACCAAAATTTGGCGTGATTTGGAGCAATGTACAGACAAAACCTTAATTTTATATATATAGATTGGATAAATAAAAAAACCACCATTGAAAATTAAAAAACTGCTAATAAAATAAGCCTTTCTTTAACCCCTATAAGAATCCTCAGCACCACCGTGAATTAAGATATTTAAATTTTATCTGTGGAAGTTATCATGGAGTTTGTGTCTGGGCCGATCTAAATATCTTAAAAAAGGCTAGAACTATTTTGTTAAAAAAATTGAGCGAAACCATGTCGTTTTGGTCTACAAAAGATCCCTAATCAGTGAATATCGAAAAAATTATAATTTACTATTTTTTTTGCTGAAATCTCTTTTAATTATTAGGTATACGTTTACGTTAGTACGTTACCAAATATTGTGTACGCTCTAGGTCTATAAATAGTGTGAATATCAAAACGAAATTTCACATAAAGTTTTAGTGCATTGAGATTAAGAGCTGATTAGATTTTGGTTGAAATCGAACCCAAAATTAAAGGGGTGGGGATTTCAATTATTAAAATTGGAGAAAAAGTGAAACTTTTTCAAATCTCGTTAGGTTCTTTGCATCTTTTGTTAATTTGACTATTTTTTGTTATCGAAAGGTTTATTTAAAAAGCTGGAATTCGAGATAGTGGTGCAATTTATTTATTTAAGCCAGTGTGCCAAATTTCATCTCATTAGTTAGTTACAACCGAGGGGTGAACCGCGACCTAATATGCTGTACACCTACTTCCACTTGTACTTCCAAATATTTCCAAATACTTCCAAATATTTCCAAGTACTTCCAAATATTTCCAAGTACTTCCAAATATTTCCAAGTAATTCCAAATATTTCCTAGTAATTCCAAATATTTCCAAGTACTTCCAAATATTTCCAAGTACTTCCAAATATTTCCAAGTACTTCCAAATATTTCCAAGTACTTCCAAATATTTCCAATTACTTTCAAATATTTCCAAGTACTTTCAAATATTTCCAAGTACTTCCAAATATTTACAAGTACTCTAAAATACTTCCAAAGAGGTATACATCTACTTCCAATCGCGGATCACCCCTCGGTTATAACCTTTCGAGAGATCTTCATAAAATAATTCATTTTTTTCTGATTCATTTTTCAACTACATGTTTTGAAGCTAAAAATTCCAAATTAAAAAAAAAAACTGGCATCAGAACGAACTTTATTGACCTTCCGTTCTTGAGCAATCATGAATATCGAAATTCACACAAACGGAAAAAATAATGCTTGAAAATGATTTTTCTCCGCATGTCTAAACAATGAGAAAAAAATTGAAAATTTTTGACTCTATTTGACAATCCTGCTTCAAAGTCCATCAAACAAACCTATCGGGTATTGTTTTTTTTAAGATGCAAATTTCAAGAAAGATTAATTTAAGTTAGTTGAAATCGTAGGAAACTGGAAAATTAAAATTAAGAACAGAGTTTTAATTTTAATGAGTCGGACGTTTCGTCGTTTATTTTTCGACTTTCCTCAGTGAAAAAAGATACTGTGTTATTTCTCATAGTTTTATTAATGATGGACAATTGAGTTACATAGTAAGCTGCTGAGTAAGTCGAAAATAAACGACGAACCGAAAAGCGGCTCACTATGTAACTCAATTGTTCATCATTGATAAAACTATGAGAAATTTATTTATTTTATTTATTTATTTAAATTTAAATGTATTTACATACATATATATTACATTATACTACATAATTACGATTAATTTGTTCTAACTTAACTGCTAATGTCTATGTAACGTTTTTCACTTATCACTAATGTTTCCTTAATTTTATTGTAAATAAAGTTAAATTAGTTGAATTTTTTACATCAGAGGGCAGAGAATTGAATTCCTGAAGCCCTCTAAAATACAGTGAGTTTTTTGTCAATTCTCTATTTACCTTATGTACATATATCCTATCATTATACCTGGTATAATGTTCATGCATTTCATTTACTATTGTGAATTCTAAATACTGTGGTAATTCCCTGTTATACAATTTGTAGACAAAGCTCATTGTTTGTAAGTACAGGAAATCACTTACATTCAAAAAAATCTAGGCATTCCAGCATGGTTCTAATTGGTGTATATCTATCACATTTCAAAATAGTTCTCATACACTTATTTTGTAGTAACTGTAGCTGCTTTGTATTATTTTTTCTACCAAAGTATAAGATTGTAGGACAATAGTAAAAATTGGAATTAATTATGCTCTTATAAACTGCAATTCTAATATTTAAGTTATTGCTGATTCTATTAAAATAATTAACTTTTCCATTTAAACTTCTAATTAGTTCATTAAAATGCATTTTAAAATTCACTTGTCATCAACAATAACAGCAAGATACTTTATAGAGTCGATATATTCCAGTTGCACAGCACTCAGCCAAACCGGAGATATGTTTTACACAGTATCGATTTTCGCTGAGGAAGTCGAAAATAAACGAAACGTTCGTCTCATTAAAAGTAAAACTCTTGTTTTTAATTTTCCAGTTTCCTGCGATTTAAGCTAACAATTAAATAATATGGATATGATTTAATTCAAGATATTAAATTAAACTAAACAAAAATAATCGCAATGGGTACGGTAAATTAAAAAATAAAGATCATCCGAGATCGGAACACGATTCAAAAAGTGAATATAAAAAAAATCTCTGGTGTTAATGAAATGCGTCGCAGTCTACTCTGTTGTTGTTTTTATCTATATCTCTGTTAGCGGTGCGTGAAGTTCAGAGAAAGGGCAAGTCCCTGAATTGTCCGGTCAAACGAGTTCCCACCTGGACCAGCTGTGCCTGAACTGGAATCGAACTGTTCCCCAGTCTGATGGGACAACAATAATTACGTCACAAATCTTCCTAGACATTTCCTATCTCGGAATCTTTCATATCGTCAGAGCACAAAGATACAGTTGGAATCCTAATTATTAAAACATCCTTCGGTTTGTCATAAACTATGTATAATAAATACATATAATATCTCAGGATTGGATGGAAGACAGTCCAGAAATAAATAAGAGACTAAGGCGCTAATGACCTTAGCAGTCGATGCGCCTTTAAGCCCTGAATATATATATATATATATATATATATATATATATATATATATATATATATATATATACACTATATATATTTGTCTAGATTAATTTGTAACAACGTTAAGAGAAATTTCTCTAAAAAATTTCTCTCTTGCCTAGAATCGAACCTACGAACTCTTGAACTAAGGTCATTAGCTTTAACCACTAGACCAATCTAACATTAATATATATATATACCATGATTTCTGTTACTAAAACTATAAATTTTTGATTTAGACTTTGTGTCAAGATAATATTGTATTCATTTGAACTCGAATGAAAATGAAAAAACACCAATAGATTTTGAATTAAGAAACATTAAATATATATTAATTAACGAGGCAAATTTTAAATATATTGTCAGCTCGGATTTTAAACTGATGGCTCCAATCGATTTTCATTGACCAGGCAAATTTGAAATATAATTGTAATTTTGAAATGAAAGACTCCGATTCATTTTGGATTGGGAAACATTAAATATATTTTTTGTAATTAATTAAATTAATTGAACCGCGTAAATTTGAATAATTTCCATGATTCAGCCTGCGAATTTTTTGCAGTTCATAAATCATTTCATTGTTTTTGTTTTGAAAAGGAAAAATGAAATTTAAATTTAAATTTTAAATTTAAATATATTCATAACTATTCCTCCCCCCTCCCCCCGCCACTCAAAAATTAAAGAGGCGAAACTTTTAAGAGACGGTGTATTTTCGGTAGTTTACGGGTATACATTTGGAGTGTGGTTTTTTAAGGGGAATAAAATTTTTTGACCGAGACGCTGCCCGCCAGGGCACCAGCTCGGAGGGCTGAGCTTCGAGGGCGTGCCGAAGGCACGCACGAAAAGCTCGTAATAATAATAAAAGACTACTTCCAATAAAAGAGTATTTATTGGTAATGTTTTCCCTTTAATAGATAATATTCGGAGGATCTACTGGGTTCAGAAGGGTCAATGAAAGAATGATGGATATGTTACTCTACTACTTGGTATACCTATAGACAGTGCTGTATTTCCGCCTAGGCCCACAAGGCCCGGGCCTAGGGGTCCCCGGTTGCGGAATCTTTTTTTTTTCAACCTAAAAAGATCACAAGGGATCATACAAGTATGCAATCACAATCTCTAGGTAAACAAATATCGCTTAACATTCTCATTAAAATTACTAAGAGTTTTTACGTTGGATTGCTGCTCCATTTACATAAGCACATTTTGCAAACGTAGGAATTGCGTTCCGAATGCTGTTGTGTACACCAGCGTCAAACGGCTCATCAGAACGGTCGTTTTCAGCTCTAAAGAGAATAAAGAGTTACTTAAGATCTAACATAGGAGAGAACAGGCTCAATTCACTCTCTGTAATGTACATAGAGTCAGAAATAATGGAGTCAATTGACTATGAAGACGTCATTCGTTCTTTTGCACAGAAGAAAGCTCGCCGTAAGATTGTATAAATTTTATAGAATAACGTAACTATATATATAGTAACATAGACTATATTATTCCGATATTTATTAAACTCATTAAAGTCGATTAAAAATTTATTTTTTCCTCTCTTCTTTTGTCTATATCCTATATCCTATGTCATATATCATATCATTTTTTAGTTTTATTCTTTTCTCTATATTCAGTATATTTATTGTTTTTGTTCCATATAATTGTTGTTTCCTTTTTTAATTTTTTTTCTCTCTTGATCTGTTTGTATCATATTGTTTATTTTCTTTGTAATTAAATTGGCCTAATATTGTACATTAAAAAGGCTAGATGCCCCTACAAATACAATGTTCTTGAATAAAAAAAAAAAAAAATGTTCTGTACTAGTGGATTTAATTTGCTAAATTTTCAAAATAGCTTCGAGATGGTGGGGGGGGGGGGGGCAAATGTCAAGTGCCTAGGGGCCCTGGGTCTCTTAAATCAGCCCCTGCCTATAGAGAAATTAAACTTTTCATCATCATTAGAACATGTGTCTATTGATTACGTAAAGTTTAAAAATATTCTCTATATACCAACAAGTATTGAAAGAGGAAGAAAGAGTATTTCCTTCCTTAATTGACCCTTCTGAACCCTGAAGAAGCAGGGAAGATCCTCAGAAACGTCGGTTTCAAAATATTATTAAAGGGAAAACATTTCCAATAAATACTCTTTTATTGGAAGTAGTTTCTTATTTATTTTTGGACTGTTTTCCATCGAATCCTGAGCTATAAATTTATCAGTCCAAGAAAAACTTCTAACGCATACATAATATCATGAATTAGTCAAGTAAACAAATATTAACCAACCCATTAAAAGCAGTCTCTTAAAAAAAGATAATATCTATTTGATTAACTAAAAGTTTATCTTACCAATACTATGAGTAGTTAGAATTAGATTTCTTTGAAAATTTTCAAAATTCGAAACACTACTCAATTTCAATTTAATCAACATATTATATGGTTTGGTTGTGTGTTTAAAATTAGAATCCCAGTGGCGGATCATAGGGTAAGCGGATCGATCGGCTGCGGGGGGGGGGGGGGGGGGTGCTTATAAGAGGTCCCAAAAAAGGCGGTTTGTGGTAAAGTGTTTTCTTAAACATTGTTTTATACTACTTGAATTCAATTTTGTTAATAAGTACCAAAATTTGGATATAATCGTTCATGGTTCAAAATTTTTTTATTATTTGTTTAATTGATTTTGAGGGCCCCATTATTTTACCGCTTTGGGCCACTACTTGACTTGATCCGCCACTGTTTAAACGCGAAATTTTTTATGATTAAGATTTTGAGTAAATATGTTTTATGTGTGATTTGTACTTCTTTTGATATTTGAGTTCAATTCCCAAGGGGCTAAATATAACACTTCTAACATGTAATATAACATATCCATAACTCAGATTCAATAGAAATCACGATCGTGTTTTTCCCAATGATTAATTATTCCTGAAGTTTTGTAGATAATCCCATCTCCTTAAGGTCTTGAAATTTACACACATATCAAACACCCATTTATATGAATTATTTCACATTTTCTCTAAATCTTTTTTATCGAAATTAATTAAAACTAGACAAGTGATTAATTGTAGATTTTATTTCTCTCGTTGCTCCGTTTATCATATGAAAAGTTTCGGCTAAAACTACTTGGATCAGATATTTTTTCTTCTATATTGTACCTGCATATTTCAGAAACAATAATTATAGTTAAAATTTTGAAAAAATTACTTAAAATCCGTCTTAGTCTGTTTATTTACGACAAATAAGGATTCTTGTAACACAAGTATTTTATAATTATTTTCTTGCCTTTATAAATTCACGTTTCCATTACATATTTAATTCGAATAGCTTAATCTGGTTAAGCTGACATTTTTTATGAATTAATATTTTTAATTAATAATTATAATTTTTCGAGATAATAATTGTTTTGTCAAAATGTTTGTTGGTCTGTGCGTTACCAAATTTTTGTGGACGAGCTAGCTCAAAAACTAGTTTGAATATCGAAACCAAATCTCACACGTAGTTTTGGTCCATTGAGATTAAGATCTGATTAGATTTTGGTGCATATCGACCCAAAATTAAGGGGGGGTGGGGTGGGGGAGGGGAGTAAAAATTAAAAATATAGGCCATTTGAGAAAACTTAACCAAATTTTGTATACATAATCAGTGGGACCCCAGAAGTCTAAAATTGCAAAAACAAACCGCCCAATATGGGGAGGGGGGGGGGGGGGGGTAAAAAATGAAAATCTTGGCCATTTACCAAACTCAACCAAATTTTGTATACATAATCAGTGGGACCTCACAAGTCTGAAAATGCAAAAACTAACCAACCAAAACGGGGGGGAGGGGGGTTTATGGTCAAAAAATGAAAATATAGCCTCTTGTACCAAACTCAACCAAATTCTGTATACATAATCAGTGGGTCCCCAGGAGTCTAAAAATAGAAAAACTAACCCTCCTCCCCTACATGATTATAAATAATTTTATTAAATATTAAATATAAGAGAGGGGGCAGGTTGTATGGTAAAGTCAAGTGAATGGCCACATCAGAACACGTCAGCTTATTCTTCAATTAATGTGTGTCCTCCTTTTCATTGTAAAAAAGTTGGTCACCTTAACTATATATTATATAAAGTAAAAGGAGAATAAAGGAACATGGGATCAAATAATAAAACTCAATTATAATCTAAACTTCTTTTTTTGATTTTATAAATTATTAGCAAATATTATTTACAAAGTGTTTGTTCTTCGTTTGTTCTATGAATTAAAAAATAAATAAAATGAATCAGCTTATCAAAATGCAACTGTACAATTACATCTTTGGTGCAGTTTGCGCCACATTCAGTAAACAAAAAAAAAACAAAAAAAAACTCATCATCAAACATTATAGAAATTATTCTTATCCATTATCGTAATATAAAACTATGAGATGCTTTTATTTGTGTTCTGAGATTCTTTAAAACGCATACTTTTTTTTATTATTTTTCTCTATATTTATTTATAAAAATATACTGAATCTATATTTTCTAATATTTAATTCAATATTATTATAAAAAAAAGAACATTTTTCCAGAAAGAAAAATTATTCAAAAAGAGAATTGCATTGCTCTTTAATTATTATACATAAGTTAAAACTATTATTTATAATTAATATTATTTATAATAAAGAGAATAAAAATCGATTAAACCCACCACCAAAGCTGAAAAAGCACAGAGGGTATTTGTTTTGTGTTCGCTAACAAAAATCAAACAAAGAATAAAAAATATACAAAAATATCGACCAGATGAAAAGAATAGAATCCATTGAGATCCGCAAAAAAATTGTCACTAAAATATTTTACTATTTATATAACAGTTGGTTTTTGTACTAAAATTCAAATGAGAGTTAGAATCGAGCACATTTCTTATCACAGTATTTATCTTATACATAGGTATATATATAAATTACAACCATCGCATGGTACATTGAAGAATTCTACCTTTCTTTTTGAGTATATTATTGTGAAAAACATTGAATAGTTTGGCTTCAACATGGAAATAATTCTATTTGCATGAGAATCAATTTTCACTTATAAATTTAAGTTTCAATCCTCAGGCGAAAAGGAAATAGAGGAAGACTTCGGAATTAATGGAGAAAACAAGAGGAAGGACAGATAAAAAAGAGGCTCTTGAAAAAACCCGACATTCATGATACAAGGAAATAGTAATTAGAATCAAATAACAGGTGTAGGAACCTCACTTCTAAAACTATACTACTTGAACTTTTTTAAGACAGAGAAAAATAAAATGAACATAAATAAATGAATCTCTTTTTCCTACTTTGAAATTTATTAGAAAGATTTTAATTTATTTTTTTTCTAATTGCAGATTTAAAAAAAATCTCGACAAAAAATAAATTTTGAAAATACGATGAAAACTGAGAAATTACAAACACTTTGAAAAATTTTCGATTTCAGACGAAAAATAAAAATTCATTTTCATTCGGCAATTTTACATTTTTAAATTGCAAATTGAATATAAAATACCTTAGAAAATTAGAAAACAGATGAAAAAATACATAATATATTCGATTATTTTTATAAAAATGTGTTTTTTGATGAATATATTTCTTTGAAATCTAATGATTTGGCATTCTTTGATTTCAAAACTATCGAAGGTGAAATTAGAATATTATTTTAAAATTTTTAATTAGAATCATGTTTTGTTGATGTTTGTTCTGGCGAGCTAAGTTAATAATCCCCCTAGAGTCTCATTTATAAGACAAACGAGGTTTTCGAACATTAAACATCGCCATTCGTTGTCAAAAGTGGATAAGAATTGAACTAAGTCTTTCACCATATCGTTTATCCATCTTAAGACTGAAAAATCTGGCTTTGCCATCAAAGACTCCCCGTGACCTTTAGTTGTTTAAGACCCGCATCGACTCCGACCAAACCCACTAAAATATCTTCTACTTCTTATTTTTACTTTACAGGCATATAAGGATTGCACCTTCTTGTTCTCATTCTACCATCAACTTCATTAAAACAAAACTTCAGCAGTTGTTTTTTTAAGTGTTGATAAATGCAACAAGAATCGATAAGGTGTAAATCCCTTAAAAATTCTTCAATTCATTTATCTATACTTGAAAAAAGTTATAGAATTAGAGATCGAAACTACAAACTATTAACAAAATTGCTCTAGTTTTTGAGGGTAGATAACAATTCTGGCTCAAACAGAAGCTTATCAATATGTGTTATATATCCTTCACTCTAAAACAAACTTAAAAGTAGATACATTTTCAATTTTGGAAGTAAGATTGATAATGTGAAATTATTTTAGAGATTATACAACTGATAGTGCAATTAGAATTTTTTTTTTAATATACTCATGTTTCATACATGTAGAGACATTTACAAACTTTTGATAAAGTCAAAGTAAACGAATTAAGTCTAATTCTATGAGATCTTATTTGCTACTGCTATTTATATCAATACTAGTAAACTCTCCAGAAGAACAGGTTCAAACTTTAAGATTTTAAATGAAAAAATTTTATTTTTCCCATGTGTGTCTAATTCGAAAGTAATCTATGAAATATGAAGCTAGAAAAAGATTTGTAAATTAGTTTAAAGAAGTATCAAATCAATAGTTTTCAGAGAAGATAAAAATGAAAAATACAAAAAAAAACAATCGCATCTGTATTGTTCGTAGATTATAATAATATAAATAGTCACAGATAAACGATATTATGAAACTTAATTTTTGAAGTTTTCAATTTGTGAAGTATGTAATTTGAATTTTCCTTAAAATGAATCATAATAAGTACGGAAACAACGAGCTTTCATGAAAAATAAAAAAAATATAATCAATTAATTATGCCGTGTAAAACTGGATTAATAATCATTATTTACTTCATAGCCAGTAAAGTTTTAACTTGAAAAAATAAGATTTCTAGACACCAACTTTCTTTAATATTTCAGAAAAGAAACTAATATTATAGTGCTATTTTTTCAATAAATGTTGTAATAATTTATTCTATGAAACGTTATTCACCACATCTCAAAAGTTACTTCATTCATTTCTTAATTAATTAATATTCTTCTATAGATTTATGAATAATTTTAAAGAAATTAATCATGATAAAGAATTTCAATTTAAGCACAAATATCTTTTTTTTCTCATCCGTTCACAACACAAAAAGTACTTCAGCTAATAAGGCTTTGGGGTTTTTATTTATTGGTAAAGACGTGTAGGCAGTTCAAATAGCGAAAGTATTTTAATAATAAATTCATTTACTTTTCTATCTAATCTAAGAAGAAGCTGAGTGTGTTGTTAAAACAAAACATCAAAATAATCAAATACACATTATAATGTATAATTATCAAGTATCTAAAATTGGATTTATATCTGTTTACTCTAATTTCGTAACAAATTTTCGTTCAAATATTAAAATTAGCTCAAGTATTTTATAGAAAAATATTATAAGTACTTATCTATTGATAATTGAAATTAATCTCATTGAATTCCTTTACTGAGTATTTTATAGAGGTATTTATTGTATCACATATTCATGTTATTTATATATATATATTTATTTATTTTATATAGCTCTAGCTATAGTGAAATAAAACGTCTTATAAATTATAATTTATTGTTTTATCTGTATAAGATCTTAATTTTTTCATCAAAATATGGTATCTTCATAAATATATTAGATCTATATAAGGCACTTGGAATTAACTATATAATAATTCTGATATATTTTGAATCTAATATAATATTTTTCTTCATCCCCTAAAGCAAAAGACATTTCTAAAAACCAGTGAGGTAGGCAGTGTTTGTTAATCTTTTTTAACTATTACATATGAAATAGATTATTTTTACAGGAATGGTTAAGATAAGATGAAGAACTAACAAATGTAGTTTTAGAAAGGTAAACATAATTTTTCATTACAATTTCTGACTGTTTTGAAAATTTCTGATCATAAATAATTAGCACCTATATTTAACTTGTCGATTTTATTTTCTGTGTTCATCGTCTAAAATTTTATATCGTTCCAAAAAAAGATACTTTAGCTATATTACCTAATATAAAATTTGAATAACTTTATTTTTTATGTAGTCAAAATACCTACTAAAAAACAAAATCTAGAATCTGACCTCAAAATTTGAAAATATATAAAATAAAGATACAAATCCAAGTGAGTTATAAATGAAAACACAATTCCAATAAATCGAAAAATTCTTGGTGATTAAATGTTTTTGATTGATGATCTTCGGAGTAAATAACAATGTATAATTTTCATAAATTTTAGTCACCTTAAGGTAGTTGTTTCGCGACAATACTAGCAAAAAGTTAATGCTAGAGTATATAGTACAGACAATAAGGATTCATAATTCATAAGCCCAAAACTTTTTGCTGTTTATGTACCACAACTAGTCAATCCCGTGCTCGTTTGACAAATCTGGCATCACTGTCCGAGCTTGTATATATTTTATCATAAAAATTTCAGATAAAGTACATTATAAAGGGAGATTTATAAAAAGTTCTTAATAAGCGATTGAAAGCTGTTGCGACAATGGCTGAAGCGAAAAATCGTCGAAAAAATTACTAAAGTTAACCCAGTTTTTAGGTTAAATAAATGCGTTGTTGCCAGCTTCTTTTTAGTGTAAATTTTTCATTATACAATTTTCCTTTTTATTCATTATTATCTCAGAAACTGTGTTGTAACTATTAATGAAAATTTTCTTTAAAAAATGTATTAGTTATTGTTTAATGTTGATTTAGTTTTTTATAACAATGGTAAGAAGAGTTTCTTAATTATAATTAAATAGGTATGTAAACTTTCCGATATCCAGTATAGTGCAATGTATAAGAGTCTGAAAAACTCTATCTTTGGAATTTAATATCTCCGGAACTATATTGTTCATAAATTTCGTTTTCCCACCAATCGATGCAGAAGTATTTAAATAATAATCTGTCTAAATTTCAAAAAAATCTTAAAAAAACCCATATGGTGAAACAACGACCTTAATATAAATAAATTGAAATTAGAGTTAAACTTAGAAAATTAATAATTTTAATAGAAGCTTTGGGTCTATAATTAAATGTTTTCAAATATTATTTGAAAAAATTTAATAAAATAAATTTTCTTCTGATTTTTGGATTTCATTAATACATTTCTATATAATTAAATATAACTATATTCAAATTTTAACAATTTTATCTACAAATATAATTGAAATATTACAAAATTATGATTATTAATATTATTAAAAGTCAGATAGGGCTTTATAAAAATTAAAAGCGATTCTTTAGAATCGACTATTTTATATTTGAGACCATTGGTTTGTTTAATCAGTAGAATCAAAATTAAGATGTACTATATTTAATAATCTAGAAATTCTATTATCAAATAAATTTCAATTTTCATTCTTCTGGATTAAAGAATTATATATCTTTCTGAAATCAGGAAGACATAATTTTTTTGTAAAATGTTTTCATATAGATAGATATAGAATCACGTTAAAAAATAAAAACATTCAGAAATTCATTTGAAAATATTTTGTTTCCCGAGAGTAGCAGCTTTATTGATTCTTAATGAGAAATCAATGAGTTTGTCCACTGATGCAAATAATCATACTCCTATTTATAATAAATATAATATATTTAAATTTATTTATTATCTTAGAAAGACGGATTGGTAAGCGAAATAAGAAGGTTATAATGAAAGGCAGTCCATAAATTATTTAAATTTTATTCAAATTCCGACGTTTCGGAGATTTTTTTCTCTCCTTCTTAGGGGTATTGAATAGTTATTGATGGGTGAGTATAACTCGGTTCCCATTTATATACTCACCCATCAATAACTATTCAATACCCTGAAGAAGGAGAGAAAAAAGTCCCCGAAACGTCGGAATTTGAATCAAAGTTAAATAATTTATGGTCTGCATTTCATTATAATCTACTTATAATATATTTAATTTATTTGTTAGAGATTTGTTTGTGACGACCACCTTACAACAAAACGAATTTACCCCAGCCAGGGTACTTGAAGTCATGACAAATAAAAGATAGAATATTTATAATTATAATAAAAAGACTGATGATTAAGGTAGTAAAGTAAGAAAATATAGTCTCTAACAAATAAATTATATATGTATTTTCATTATTTATAGATATAGGTTTATTTGCATCAAGTATAGGACAACCACGTTGATTTGTCCTTATGATTCAGAAATTATTTTTATAAAACAAAAATTTAAAGAAAAAATATTTCCTTTATCAATTTTTTTTTTTAATTTAATACTACAGCTTAAAAAAAATTCGTTGATAAATAAAATATTTTTTAAGTTTTTGATACTTGTTTAAACGAATTTCTAATAGTTTTTATAAAATAATTTTATTAATTTTTTTAACATAATACCAGCTGAATATTTGCTGCATTAGTGGTTGAAATGTTTACGGAAAGAAAAGTTTTCGACTGAAACGACATAGATTGCATCTATTTCTGGTATCGAAACGTCAAGGATTCTGATGAGATTTCCTTATTAAAAATGTACAATCTAGGTGGTTTCAGCCGAAAATTTTCTTCCAATACTATTAAAAACAGTATAGAATCGTTATACACCATAAGGTGCATCCCCTAAAGGCCTGTATGGGAGGGGCCCCTCCATCGTGAAAAGAACAAAGTAGAAGGAAAGAAGCCGGGATCACAAGCCAAATCTCAGAAAGTTAGATACAATCCAATTTACTAAGTTTTTTAAGGAGTTCGAGCAGTAGTAAATTCTCCGTGCGATATCTCATCAGAAGTCAGTTAATTCTGCTGTCGTTAGCTAAAGAAAAAAAAACTTTCACTTCTAATGAGATTATCACATCAAAAATACCCAAACTAGGTCGTTTAAGCCTAAACTTCTCCTTTGATAAACAATTCAACCACCAAAGCCTCAAATCTACAAACAAATTATATAATCAAAACTCAATATAACATAATTTGAAATTTTTTATACCTATATAATAGAAAATATTTCGGTTTTTGTTGAGTAGCTTTAAGATTTTTTTTGATATTACTCACATAAACTAAAATAAAGCATTTCAATCGAAAAATCCAAGCAATTTAGTATAGAAATACTTATAAAATGAAAGGTAGAATTCTTAGCAAAAAAGAGATTCTTTTGTTATCTAAATATAATGATAAGGTAAAAGCACCAGTAGTGGGCCATGTACCAGTAGTGGGCCACATCCAAGAAAAGTGCAAAAATTAGCTTATCCAACTTTGAAAAATTGCTCTATATATAGCTCATGCCATGGGCCATATAGCGCTATTTTTCAAAGTTGGTTAAGCTAATTTTGCACCTTTTCTTGAATGTAGCCCACCACTGGTACATGGACCATTACTGGTGCTTTTACCTTATATTTATAAAGATTTATAAAACAATTTCCATAAGCCTCAAATTTTCTCCTAGATATTAATATTCACATTCAGAGAGAAAAAAAACTAACAATGTGATGTGTCTCGATAACTTTCTGCTCATTTTTTTCTATCAAACTATAAATTATGGAAATTATATAAGAACACAGCGGCAATATTTTACATATATAATTATAAATTCCTTTTAAATTAAAAGAAATTATTTATAGGTGTACCTATAAACATATTCTACTTATTAATTTTCTTTTTACAAAGTTTTTTTTTTAATTTTTATTATTATAATATTGAAATAGATTTATCTTTGTCTTGAACATTTTACACGGTGGTTTATTTTTAAAAAATGTCAAAGTATTGATTTAATTAATTATTATTATTATTATCACTATTAGCTTATCACTTTTTTTATGCACTTATATACTAGGCACTTTATAATTGGCAGTGTCGTCAACTAATCCAACTATATTATAAAACTTTAGATTTATTTACATAATATATATATTTAATTTATGTAAAGGGAATGATTGGTTTATTTAAATAAAAGTTTTGTCTTTCTTAAGCCTCTCATATACATTAATATTATATTATTGCACTTTGAAATTTTTTTTACACATTTACTTATTTTAATCACCTTTTATTTATTTTGTTTTTTCTATTTTATTCTTTTTTTTATAATTCACATATATATATAGGGGTTTGCTCGATTTCACATGAAATTTTCTTTTCAAAATGATGTCTGAACTGTAAATATGTTTAATATTTAAAAAATTAAATATTTATATAATTAACCAAAATTAAAAAAAAATTGTTTTAAATATAAAATTTATTTAAATTTTTATCTTTGTATTGTATAGTGGCCATATTTAAAAATCTAAAAGGGATATCAAAATCTTTATAGTAGAGCTTTAAGGTTGTATAGACCAGCTATTCTCAACCGCTGGTCCGGGAGAAATTTTACTAGTCCGCATATATATATATAATTACATATCTTTACATTTAAATATTATTGTAAGTAAATGATAATAAAATGTTACAATTAACTTATGTAGTAGTTCTTTAATATCTAGTAAAATTTTGTTGTTAAAAAAATATCACTGGTCCGCGAATTTTTTTTTACAAATTTTACTGGTCCGCGGGCCAAAAAAGGTTGAGAAACGCTGGTATAGACCACCTCAGGCAAGGCGGCTTGAATTTCTAAATATATAATTTTTAAAGAATTAGATGTCGGTTCAAGGAGAAACATTTTCAATAATAAAAAAAAGTAAAGTAAGTAGAATTTCAAGGTAGTTTTCTATGTTAACTCCTGTTGATGGGCTCAAAACACGAAATATATTATATATCGAAAACATATATTGTTTTATTTTTTGTGAAACCTACCTTGAAATTCTACTTACTTTTTTATTATTCTAAATATATATCAATCATAAGTCATATAATAAATAACTTAGTCCAAATTTTTGAATAGCGTTTTGAAAATAAACAATTTAGAATATTGTAAAGATTTATTTTAATAAATTAATTTTATATATACTCACGAGCAAATAAATAGAATCCCCTCCCTTGCGAATTGTTAAATGTAATTTACATTCTCAAATGTAAATAATGTTATATTAATATAAAGTATACCGTATTAAAGTCCAAAATTAAGGATCAAATCAATAAGTTTTACATAAAAAGTCATACAGTTAATTTTTAATTATTTGACTTGGAATGAAAAATTAGGAAATAATAAAAAATTTTGGAAGTTGTATTATTCAAATACAAGAAAAAAAATAAAATAAAAATAAAAACTTTATTTAAGAATTTTTTTAATATTTAGTATTGCCTCCCCTAGTTTTTGAGAAAAAAATATTTAAATTTCTAATATATTACAAATCTACAATAGATTATTAAATTAATGAAAAGAGAGTGATTCCAATTCTTTGATCGTAAGTGTAGTTATAAAATGTAGTAAGCCCGGGTTCGAGTCTGGCTAGCATATAAAATTTCTTCCTGCTAAAACTTGGCTCCCTCACTAACATTACTAACACTTTACTGATGTGCTGTCTAAATGGACATTGTTCCCGATGACAATAAATATAAAAAATAAAAAATGTATAGAAAGTTTTTTTGATTCTCTCTGCGCTCCAAAGAGTTAGAGCTTAGATAAACTGATCTACTAATAAAAATTAAATTAAATTAGCTATTATGGGCATGAATGTTAAATATAACATATTTGGAGTGGGTAAGAAAGTTCAAGTAAATTAAAGATATAAGGAATAACTGAGTGAATGTGCTTCATCTTCAATTTAATACAAATATTTAACGAACACGAAATGGCATTTTTTTAGTTGAATTTGTTAAGATTTGGTAGAATTTTCAACATTTGAATAATACAATTTCTACCTTAGCACTTGAAGTTAAATGAATTTGAAAGTAAAAAAATTACACAATTGTATACTATGGCATTCTACGTATGGAAAATGAAAAACCGATAAAAATATAGTAATAAGTAGACTTAAGGGGAAGGTCAAGTCTTAGAAAATATACCTAATCTAAAATTAAAAAATTATGAATTGTTATCAAATTGTTTATAGATATTAATACTTATTTACCCCTGTGGACTGGGGGTAGAATAGGTCCACAGTATCCCCTGCTTATCGTAAAAGGCGACTAAAAGGGGTTGGTTGTGAGGCTAACAAGTTCATTCTGTAAAAAACTTCCCACTTATTGAAGCAACACATTACCTCGCAACCGGAAGGTTTTCACAAAATAGACTAAAGAGAGAAAAAGACACAGTATTTTTAATAAAGATAAAAGTAAATAGATATTTTATGAGATATAAATTTACTATGAGTTAGGTTTTCTAGGTCAGTTGTTTCACGTTAAACAAATGACCTAGAAAACCTAACTCATCAAATATTTATTTACTTTTATCTTTATTAAAGATGTTTCTCCTTGTACCAACACCACAACCTCTAATAATTTTTTATAAATTAAAAAAAAATCTGCTAATCTGGGCAAAAATCATTTTTTAAATATAATAAATAAATATAATTGATGGTGTGGCAGTCCAGGATAATGAACACCATTTCCAATTAAAAAATTTAAAAAGGAATGTTGTTTCAACCTTTTTTTAAAACCAACATTTCTGAAGATTTTCTCTCTTCCTTCATGGTTTAAAAGTCACAAAAATGATGTACACAATCGGTACATCGTTGTTTCATCTTTCGATGCTTTTTGTGTTGTAAGATCTTCGTATTAAATTAACAGAATTTGAAATAACATTTCAATCAAAGCATTTTTTTATTTGGAAATACTCTTTCAATATCCTGGGCTACTATTTTATCCATTATGGTATTTACCAGCCTGAATCCAAGAAAATAGTTTTTAAGGAATTTGGTGTTGGTACTTGGTGAAATATTTTTTAAATTATTGGATAAAAAATACTTGGTAGGTTTCACATTAAAATATAAAAAAAAACGAATATATTTTTATAACTTAATGTGAAACCCACCAAGTACTTTCATCCAATAATCCAAGAAAATAGTTTTGATAATAAATGTAAATTTGAAATTATTAGAATAATCATAATTGGGGTTTGAACTTTTTGTTCCTTAAATTAAAAAAAGCCACTTTTACAAAAAGAAAAATAATAAATTTTAAACAAGTGTCTAAATAATTAAAAAAATAAACAAATAGGTAATGAGCTTTAAATAAGTGAGAAATATTTGAAAAATAGCTCTATGGTCGACAAAAATATTAAAAATTATATAATGTTTTATCATTCGCGTTCATAATAAATTTGTAACAGGAATAGCAGGGAATTGGACAAAAATTAGAGTTTTTATTAAATGGGCAAGTTCGTCAATTTATTTTGACTTCCTCAGTGGCCATCAAAAAACAATTTCACTATACAATTTATAAAGATAAACGTAAATAAATATTATATGAAATATTCATTTACTATGAGTTACCTAGGTTTTCTATGTCACTTGTTTCACATTAAAAATTAAAAGAGGTAAATTTTTTCAATATATATATTTCGGGCTTTGAACCCATCTTCAGGAAAATACAGAGAGTATATATATATTGAAAAAATTTACCTCTTTTAATTTTTTTAATTTTTAATGTGAAACAAGTGACCTAGAAAACATAACTCATAGTAAATGAATATTTCATATAATTAATAAGTTCTTGTAGGGAAATAAGGACAATAGCTTATGAAAGTATTTTTATTTTATGCTTCCTCAGGGCTCAAACAAATTAATTTCTTTGCATATTTGTCATTTTATAAATATTCATTCTTAGCAAACACATATAGACACAGATTGAAATATTCAATGTGTGCCTATATGTGTTTGCTAAGAATGAATATTTATAAAATGACAAATATGCAAAGAAATTAATTTGTTTGAGCCTCTGAGGAAGTCAACAAAGTTGACGAAACGTTGGCATAAAATAAAAAATACTTGCATAAGCTATTGTCCTTATTTCCATAGAACAACTTATTAATTTAATCGATGGACATAAATAATCAAAATAATTTCATATAATATTTATTTACTTTTATCTTTATTAAAGATGTTTCACCTCGTACCAACACCACAATCTCTATTAATAATACAAATTATAATAAATTGACGAAACGTCTGGCTGGCCCATTTAATAAAAACTCCGTGTTTTTAATTTTTGTCCAATTTCCTGCTATTCCTTTTACAAATTGAAAATTATTTATAAAAATGAAAATTTTTGATCTGTTATTATTATTTTTTCCTTCAATGGAAAATAAAATTTAAGAAAAATAAGAAATGGAATGGAAATAAGTTTAAAAATAGAAACAAAGCAAGCCATCATTTCATGTTATGTTGTCAGCAGGTGACAAACGTGAAATCGAGCAAACCTGGGTTACTCATGTAAATTTTTACTTAATAATAAATTATTATGCGCCCCTGATAAATGTCGAATCAACTCCTGTAGGGTGTCGAAACTCAGTTGACAGAAGCAGCAGTTAAAGCGGTTGCTATTCTCACCGGTCGGGCTATTGCCGTTATCGTTGATCACATTCCGATGCACTGAACATAAATGTTTCAACAAGTGTGCTTTTTGTTTGAACATGGCGACACATAAACGACACGCGAACGGTTTCTCACCGGTATGAACACGCAGGTGGGTCTTTAAATTCCACGACATTCCGAATTGTTTGCCACAATATTCACATTTGTATTCACGCAAGGGGATGGTTTTGTTTCCGGGTATAGAACCACCCCCGCCGGCAACGATGCCACTGGAGGATAAAACTCCACTGCCAGGGAGAATTGAAGGCGCGCCGAGACCTGGGCCGCTGCTAGGCCCTGAAGAACCCCCTTCGTTGATCGCCGGCCGAAGATGGGAACTTTCATTTTTCACAATTGCATCTAAACCTGAAATTACATTAGTGCATTAGATTTTGAATTTGAGAAAATCAAATAAATAAATCAATTAAACAATAAAACACAATCAAGTTTTCTAAAATTAAAAATAAAAAGTGCGATTTGGACATGCATAATATGGGTTTCGTACCATTTTTTTTATTTATTACAATCGACGCAGTTTTAATAGCGGATAGTGAGGAAAACCTGCAAAAGATTTTAATCAAATTCGACCAGACGGCTAAAAATACTAAATATGGAAATCTCTTTAAAGAAGACAAAATGCCTATCAATCTCTAAAACAAACGAAAAGTGTGAAATAAAACTAGATACCATATTAGAACAAGTCTCCAAATTCAACTATTTAGGAGTAGAAATATCAAGGAATAGGAATTTGAGAGAAGAAGTCAAAACTCTTACTAATGGAGCCAGAATATCCGGGTGTATGAATAATTTAATATGACCAAACAGATATATGTCGTCCCCAGGGTATAAGAAGCCGAGCAAGACCAAAAAAAAGATGGAAAGCGGGTCTAAATGTACACCCTGACTAAAAATCGAATGGAACAACATCCTTCATTTGGAGAAACAGGCGCAGGCCTATTGAGAAGATTAAGAAGAAGACAATTTAAAGGGCGCCTCAACTGCGTAGTCATTTGTGCAACAGATATTATACATTATATTTTAAATTTAAATTTTGTAGATGTTTTGTTTTTAAAGTTAAATATAAAAGTGAGGTCTCAGATATTACCATACATGTTAACGTCTCTCAAAAATTTGAACAATTCGTCATATCCTTCCTCATTTTCTAGTATTTGTTTCAAGTCTTTGTTTTCCATTTGTTTTCTTTCCCTCTCATAAATTGGTCAGTCCACTAAATCATGATTTACATTTATCCTAACTTTGCAAGCTGAACATATCGGGGGGTCTTTCTTGTTGATCCGTGGGTGAATAAGCAATGGCTCAACCTTAGACGGGTTCGTACCAAATAAATAAATATATTAGAAGAATTAACATATTTTTATTTAAACCTAATTTAAGATTCTTAAACTGAATGAACATCAATGTGTGCACTCTCAGTAATATACCAATTTAATATTATAATTATTCATATTTAATATTTGAAAGGAAAAAAGCTTATTGAAAAAATTTTTTTGAGAAAGATTTAAACGATTATTTCTTGTAAATATTCTATTCTATTTTCTTCAAAGGAATAGAACCAGAGACATTGAATCTCTTACCAGAATAGCAGTATCCTTTGTTTACATCCTCTCAGATATCCTCAGTCTGTTAATAAAGACGTTAATAAAGAAAAGGCATTTCCCACTATAAATTTTGCATAAATAAGAAAGGCAATCATATCTCAAAAAAATATTTAAGACAGACAGACAGACAAATAGACAATGATTCGACACTAATATCGCTTTGTAACGAAGTCTAAAAATTGATAAGAAAAAATTCACAAATTATGTGGATAAAATATTTAATCAGGCTGCTAATAATCTTAAATAACTATAACATTAAATTTTGTTTTATAACAAATAAATCAAAGAATGAGGCTTTTGCTTGATTGAATGGACTTTATGGAGTGTCTATTTACGCCAAAGAAGTCGATTCAATTTTTAACTGGGGGAAAAAAAACAAAAACAAAATCGATTTTGAATAATCTTGTTAAATAGTATAGTGAATGCAAAGCCTTCGAAAATAAAATATTTTTAAATTAATATAGTTTTATTTTTTAATAAGTGGGTATATGCACTTTTGTTTATCAATCTGATTTATTCCTTTTGAAGGAGCCTTATATGAATTAAACAAATTTACTTTCGGAAAAAAACTTCAATTTTAAACATACTTTGTTTTTGTTTTGTTAATGAGGAAGTAATTACATATGTATAAAAATATGAGTATTTTCAAGTAACCAATCTTGTTACAACAAGATGTATTTATTAGTACGTGTAAATAAAAATTAAATTGATATTTCCTCTACATTTGAATTGGTCTGGATGAAAATACATTATCAAAATTTTATGTTAAAATTTTACAAATTTATTTTATCCCTATTTAATTTTCACAAAAAAGAAAGATGAAATCATAATATTTATTTAGATAGGGTACTATTAATGTTTTAAATTAGAAATTTGGTGTTTGATGAGGCTCTTGAAAACCTTGGAAACAGGTGGAATGTCTTCGTTAGGAAAAAGAAATACAATACAAGATTTCTTTATAGCCCAACCATTTATTCTACAGAAAAACTTTAATAATTTTAATTTTAACTTAAGAAAACTCACCAGCTTTGGTTAAAATACATATTATAATGTCTTAACTGAGGAAAAGGAATGAATTTCTGCATAGAAAAATGTACCATGTTGTGAAAAGCCAGGACTGAGGATGGCGTGAGAATATCCGCTGAAACGTCTCAAAAGTTTTTCTGGAGAATAAGTGGTTAGATTACCATATAAGGAAATCTTGTATTTCTTTTTCCTAACGAAGACATTCCACCTGTTTCCAAGGTTTCAAGTTTTCAAGAGCCTCATCAAACACCAAATTCATAATATTTATAATAGTCACTCTAATTTCGGTTTCTACAGACTGAGTGTCTAGATTAAAGATAAAGGATTATTAAAAATAAAGTATCGACACCCTTTTCTATTAAATTTTGACTAGTCGTTCGAAATATTATAAAATATATTATTTCGTTTCAATGAAATTTCTCATAGAATACAATATTGAGTAAATTCTTTATAAAATGGCCCACTTTAAATCAATTTAAATGAATAAATAAATCGAATTACCATCTCTAGAACGAGCGAGATCATGATCTGGCCAATCCCAAGTATGTCGGCCATCATCATCTTCTTCTATTGTTGCAGAATGGACCAGCCTTGCTCTATGTATATAGCTAAAAAAATACAAAATTGAAAATTAGTGGATATTTAACTATATTATTATCTAAATTTTTACAATTTTTCTAATTAATATAACAAAGAATAATTGCTATATCAATGAGAATTGTAGCTAAGTGGATCGCATACTTATTATAATTTCATGTATATTACGTTAGTGTTCTATAAATATTAACTAATATGAAATTTAGAGAAAGTAAATTTAAATACAAATTTGAAGGATTTAAAGAGAGTGTCAAGAATTCCGATAAGGATGGGATCTCTTTAAAAATCCAAACATCCCCAGCGGCTCGATAAACACCACAAAATTAAAAGAAATAAAAAAATCTGTCTTGGGTTTCTTGGGATTCGAGACTCTCCCTTGTTTGTAAATGCATGAATTATAAAATAAGGGTTTTTATCAGATTTTTATTTAGTCTCCAGCGAAATTATTATTATTTATGGACTGAAATCTATTAGTTGTGCTTATAGATATCTGATTAGTAGAATTTCATTAATAAAATTAAAATAAAATTGTTATTTAGGGATTAGAGTGTTGGTTCTGGGTGAAACAAACCCTATGCCGAATTCTGCTTCAAAATAAATTGTTGTTGTTTCACCTAAAGCCAAAACCTCATCCCTCTATTTGACAAATACTTGATAATGAATCTTTATAATAAGAATGATAGTCAACTCTCGATAATTTGGACCACTAAATTTAGAATTTCCAGTCATTTCCCTTTTTTATAGATATTACCATGGCTTTTGTTCTGACGAAATAAAATCGATAATCCAACCAAAGGCTTCATTTGCGCGAAATACATGATTTTCTAAAATTCAACACCCCTACGCGCTTAAACTAGATACTAATCGAACAAACGCATTCGCCAATTCATTTTTCCCTATGACATCTAGAGACTGGAACTCTCTTCCCCCGACCGTCTTTCCAGCTACTTATAACCTTCAATCTTCCAAGACCAGCATCCACAGATACCTTCGACTGCTACCCAATCCCTAAATCTCCCCTTATCTTCACGTTACAAGGGTCCACCACGGACTTCAGAGGTTGTACCTTCTTGGTGCAACTTCTTCTTGTATCAATATCATTATAAAAAAAAATTCGGACAAGAGTTTTCTCAAATAAAATTTTATTTAGTAATTGACATGCTGGCATGATAAAGAGTCAAAAATATTTACTTAAGAAAAATGATAGCTTATGAGAAATTTACTGGCATAGTGGAAAACCAGCCAGAATCGTGCTATATATTTGCGTGGTCGATTTATGGATGAATGATCTTATAATATAATAATCATCATCATTGAGTATACAGTCCTAAGACTGGTTTGATGCAACAATCCGTCTCCACTCGACTCTGTATAATATATAACTATATATAGGGACGCAGGGGTGTAGTCACGGGGGGGGGGGGGGGGTCAGAACCAAACTAACCATAATTAAATATATTTCATATGTTTAATCAAGAATTATGTTCTTTTTTAATTTTTTGAAGTACTTAATAAAAAAAAATTCCCTCTAAATATTTTGCTTTGTGGATTGAGCCCCCCCCCCCCCCCCCACACACACACACAAAGAAAATTTTCTGGCTCCTCCACTGTAGGGACGGCGTTTATCAAAAAATATATTAGAAGTTGAGCAAATTCTAGTGTGATTGATTCTTGGATGAACTCGTGACAACTCGGAAGCTGAAACTTGGCATAAGAATGCATTCCATCAATTAAAACAAGTGTGCCTAATTCCATAATATTAGCTACAACCGTCGCAGAGGATTTGATATTTATTTTGTCGTAATGATTTAAGCTTTATAGATTTAGGCCCTAGTACTTAAAAATGAAAGGTGCTGTATCAATAAACAATAAGCCGACAAAGTGCAACTCGATTTCGTTCTTATCTTATATCTTCCAAAAGACTTAAGGTATGAAATTAGTTCTAGGGAGTTTCTATAGCTGGCTCTTTGAGTTGAATTAATTACAGCATTTTTCTAATTTTTATCTATTAGTTAACCTGAATATGGGACATAAAGAGACACACGGAGGTTGTTCTCTGCTTGATGCAAATATTTGATATATATGGGTGTATGTTTATTTGGATCATGCAGAGGGCAACCTCCTTGTTTCTCTTTATGAATCAATAACTCTGCTACTTACTTGAGTTCGAATTAAATAAAAAATGGACTAATCTGCTATATCTAGAGCTAAGTGAGAGTGTTGAGTTCCCAATTAACGCTGAACATTTGTTAACCATCTGCGAACATAATGATAAAGTATGCTATGCTTTGCAGAAATTCATTCTAAGATCAAGTTTTAAGATTTAGTTGATTTTTTCTGTATTTTTAATTTTTTTTTTAAATATATGTAAAAAAAGAAAAAAAATTATTTGTATCAGAATTTTTTACAATTATTTATTTAATTTATATTATTAATTTACATTTTTGTTTTAATTTTGTTTTATAATTGTACCTGGCTTAATGGTCAAGACCAAAAGCCAAATAAAAAAAAACTCTGCTACTCTCGGCAAAATAAAAACTTTTCAATTGAATATGTGACCCCTGGTGTCGCATTTAATGAATTTTCATTTATTTATATTTAATTTTAATGGTGAAGTTTTTTCCAATTACAGCAACAATTAATTCTCTAATCATCTACCTACTTATTATCATAATCAGAACTTTTTTTTGGCCAGGTTACATTTTTTCGAGGCAAGTTATAGGAATTTCTCTCTGTATACGCAATATGCATAAGATGAATCTTAATATATTTATTGATGTCGAAATCGTATTTTAAATTTGAATTTTTGCATTGTTTGAACAATTGTTTGAACCGTGGAGACTCTTTGAAATTGAATTCAACAATTCGAGGCGTCCGAGTTTAATATAATAGGCTTACAGAAAGTATGTGTGAATCAGAATCCGTTACTACAGTAGTCTATTCTCATTATTATCCAATCTGATACAAGATGCTAACCCGGTTAACTGGTTCGAGGTCACTTTGGCCCTGCGGGCAGCTTTTTAGCTTTGAAATTAATTTGTAGGGGCTAGAGCGATCGTGTTTATTCTGGATCGAATCTCACTTCAGTCAGAAAAATTTTAACATTTTTTCTGTAACCCTAGTACCAGTTGATTATAGTGGTTTTAAATTGAGACTGTGGGTCATTGGATAGAGTGTCGGGTCACAGACTCGAAGTAGGCTGGTTCGAGACTGAGTCTCGGCAGATCAGATATTTGCAGTCGCCTCCTCTTGGAAAGTAATGGCAACCTACCAAGAGTATAATTGCCTAGTTGCCTAGTAACCTCTCCAAACTAGCCGTTCCGGCGTTAAAAAGTAGGTCCTGTATTTATGTGTAAAAACAGCTAAACGCACTCAGCACAGATATATATGGAGAGGAGCCGAAATGTCAGGGAGACCTGGTATGGCACTTAAAAGAAAAAGAAAAAGAAAATTGAGATAAAAACCTGATGTCGTCGAGGTAGGGCGCACATAATGGTACAAATGGGGTGTTCTGGGCAGGTGCATTGTGAAATCCAGGTCTTCTTTTCCGATGTGGTGTCACTAAATAGTTACTAAAATCTGTAGAGCATGGATCAGAAAGCGGTGGTTTTCGTTTCAGAGGCAGTGGATTGGAGAGTATCGGTGCTGGTGGCGGCCGGGTTTCTTCTTCAGGGATATCAGGCTTGTAAGAGAGATTGACGGGGTCCGGGTCCGTTGGAGAAATCACAGATCTTGGTTTTGATATATGTTTAAATTTCGTAGACCGTGGGGGTGAATCGTACGGGGGAGTGCTTCTAGGCTCTGATGAAACGTCGTAGTTTTTTGATGATCGGTCATCGTTCTGAAACAGACACATCAAAATTAAATTATTCTTACTAAGAATTGAGATGTATTTTAGTCAATTTCAAAAGTGATGAATATTTCGAAGTTCCTTAATTATATTTATTAAAAAAAAACATTGTTCTTTTATACAAATGACAAAATTGGGAAAAAAATTAGGACCGATTAAAAAATGTTCATTGCTGTAATTATTTAAAAATTGTATAAGATCAATATCTTATAATACATCCTTGATTGTTTATTGTGTTAAATTAATAGAGTTATTTATAAAGAACTTTGCTATTTGAAAAAAAAACTTAAATATTTATAAAGAGAAAGGATTTAATCATTAGGACAAATTCTAAGATTTTAGTTGAAATATTAAATTGCGATATCAGAGGGAATTCATCCCTTCAGGAGTTGAACCTGAGAACTAACATGCTTTCCGGGCAGCAAGTAAAAGAGAAAGAATTTAATCTTTAGGGCAAATTCTAAGATTTTAGTTGAAATATTATTAAATTGCGATATCAGAGGGGATTCATCCCCTCAGGATTCGAACCTGAGAACTAACATGCTTTCCGGGCAGTAAATAAAAGAGAAAGAATTTAATCTTTAGGGCAAATTCTAAGATTTTAGTAGAAATATTATTAAATTGCGATATCAGAGGGGATTCATCCCCCCAGGAGTTGAACCTGAGAACTAACATGCTTTCCGAGCAGTCAGCATGTTAGTTCTCAGGTTAGAAGGGATGAATCCCCTCTGATATCGCAATTTAATAATATTTCTACTAAAATCTTAGAATTTGTCCTAAAGATTAAATTCTTTCTCTTTTAAAAATACATTGGTTAATCTGAACCCGAGCTGATTTTTTGAAAAACATTCCAACTATTTTCAAAAAAAATACATTTTTCCATCAGAAGACACACTCTTTTATTGTCTTCTTTAATATATTTTTTATTTTTATTCAAAATAATGTCATCTCCAAGATAATCTGAAGTATTATCTATTTTTGCAAATATTTATGTTTATAGTTACTGAATTATTATTTTATTGGCGAAAATCACGATAAGAGGTGAATAAGAATAATGTATTTACTCCCCCGTTAACTATCTCCCGTAATTTTCGAGAATTTCTTCCGAAACGTTTAGAGTTTTAATAAAGATTTTATGACTGTTTTATAAATAACTGTATTAATTTAATGTCAATATCTCTTAGTAAGATATAGGTATATTAAATTAGCCAAACGTGAACTATATACCTTTTCTTCTGGACTATTAGAAATCTCTTTTTTGATTCGTAGTTCAACAGGAGATGGCGTGTCTTCCCGAAGAGGATAACATTCCTCGTTATTGTTGTTATTGTTGTTGTTGTTGTTATTGTTATAACTGCTGTTGCTGTTATTATTTGTCGTTGTAGGTGTCGAGATGGGAGGTGTTGAGGCATATTCCAAAACTGTAGAACTCGTTGGTGCTTCCGTTGGGGAATTCGCCACTGCTTCTTCAGCGCTATCCGGGCTTCTCTCTGGTATGGGAAGTTTGGTATTAATCCCAAGCATTGTAATTAGGTCGCTTAAACCGTTCACTTCTTTTAACTGAAACAGGAGAAAATAGGGATCAAATTTCAATATAAGAATACTAATT
Source organism: Forficula auricularia (assembly GCA_024734495.1). Taxonomy (NCBI): domain Eukaryota; kingdom Metazoa; phylum Arthropoda; class Insecta; order Dermaptera; family Forficulidae; genus Forficula; species Forficula auricularia. The sequence continues at coordinate 22,428,897 of JALMQS010000030.1, read as the reverse complement.
AATCAAATTTTATATTTTTATTTAATTAGGGCTATAATTTCAAAAAAATTCAGTCTAACATAAATAATGGGGTTGAAAATTCTTTTAGAATGAAAAACTCTATTATAATTTACCTAAATTTTAAGTTTCCATAATAATTCACTTTTCGAATGTTGCGAAAAATCTCTTGTTGCATGGCATAGAATAAAATAAATGGCAAAAATTTAATTATTTTATTTTAGTATTTGTATTTTTCATTAAGACATGAAGGGATAACCCTTTATTCGTTCTCCCCCTCCGACATTTTCTTGCTTTGATTAGAAAATTATCGCGTTTAGAATTTTATAAAAAAATAAATAAAAATAGAATCTTATCAAAATGACTTCAAAAACAGTTAATTACGACTTACAAATTAGGCGAAGATTAGTGTACTATCTTCTTCAAGTGCCATACTCGATTCCGAGCGTCGGCGATTACTATGGAGAATATCCTCATTTTCACAGGGGGTGGTTTCCAATTGCCTTCCCCGAAGAAATCAGATTATAATGGGTCAAATATATGCAGCGAGTCAGGCTTGAACCCGCACTAGCTTGATTAGAAGGCAAGCTCTTTAACTTCTTCTTCTTCGAGTGCCATACCCGAAACGGGTGTCGGCTCCTCTCCACATATACCTGTGCTGAGTGTGTTTAGTTGTTTTACACAGATATACGGGACCTACTTTTTAACGCCGGTTCCGAACGGCTAATTTGGAGAGAATACTAGGCAATTATACTCTTGGTAGGTTGCCATTACTTTCCAAGAGGAGGCGACTGCAAATATCTATCTTCCGAGACTCGGTCTCGAACCAGCGATCTTCGAGTCAGCGAGCCAACACTCTACCCACTGACCCACAGTCGCCTTTAACTACTGTACTATAATTTTATTTATATACTAGCTGCAAGGCCCTCCTTCGATTCGCTCCCTGGACCCCCCGACACTTGAACACTCCCTCTCCTCCGTTTCCAACCACTTTCCATCCCATCGACCCTCTCCCCAACCCCGGAACTTCTCCCCCGCCTCTGATCACCCTCCAATCCAATAAACCTACCCCCTGGACTCCCCACCCATTGACGCCGCACCCCTTGGACCCCCACCTTTCCTCTGGACCACAGTCTTCACCCCTGGACCCCACCTCCCAATCCCACATAGATATATATATATAGGTACAGACATAGGCACAAATCCCCTTTAGTATCCCCCTGGAACCCCACCCTACATAGGAACATAGGTACATACAGGGACAAATGCCCTTTAATAGCCCCCTGGACCCCTCACCCCTCGACCTCTCACGCCCTTGACCGCACCTCCCAACCCTGGGGGGGACATACATAGAACATAGATAGTTACAGAGACAGGCACAAATGCCCTTTAGTAGGAGTAGTATGTGATATATTTTCATTTAAGAAGGGGCGCACCAAGGAAATACAGTACCTAACTAATGAATACAATGAATAAAGTTGAAATTTTAAAAAAAATAAAATAAAATAAAGAATGCATGTTTAGTTGGGAAGAGCTGTGAATAGAAAAAAACATTCTTTAATTTTTGAAAAGAGGAGTATAAGCCTTCCCTCGGGTAATTGCATTACCTGAACATATGCCTGACCGGTATACAGGAAATCGAGTAAATGTTGCATATGTGTAGCGGAGACCTCCGGAAAGAAGACAGAAGTCTTGGGCTCTGGGGGTGCGTGCTCAAGAACTTTCTTCATGAGTGGGGAATAACCCGCCAGCACCAGCCGATGTGCTGGAAGACGCACTCCGCGGTCACATATGAGTGTCAGGTCGGAACAGCGCGATTCACTAAGCCAACTGTGAAGTTCGTCAGCGAGGGTAGCTGGATGTTTTCCATAGTGAAGGGTGAGCAATCCATGCTGGAGGGTCTGCACTGGGGTGGCGTCTTCGCCGGCCAGCGAGGCCGGCGATGTTGCCCCAGTCGAGTCACTCGCCGTCAACATTTTTGATGAATCCTAAAAAAAAATATAATAAATAAATATCCTAAATATATTAACTATTAAATATTCTTTCGAGGGTTTTTAAATTCAAGGTTATAAAAGTAACTTTCACTTTGTCAATTCTAGGTGAAAGTTAATGATAAATAGATAGCCTTCTAAATAAAGTAAATAAAGAAGTTTTGTGGCCGCTAGAGCCCGAAAATTAGTCGTTAAGTATGTGAGTGCATGCCTCCTATTTTTTAGGAGCAACAATAAACCATTCTAAAATCACCCTTTTATTTCATGATTTTATGATAATTATTCACCATAACTAAAATTGCAACCATATTAAATCTCTATAAAATGTGTTAATAGTAACTTTCAAATTGACAACATCATATTATCCCTGTATGTATTTTTATAGTAGAACTTTGAATCAAAATGATTCCCTTTGCTATAAAATGGATGTCAAATATTTCTATGAAACTCTCAGCACATGAATCCCACTTGCAAAATAATAAAGATTTTTTAACAACTTATATTATAAAATAAAATATAGAACTTAATTATTAAATGTCAAAATTAAAGTTATTCGATAGCAAAAGATAATATTAATGGCCCAAAAGTAAAATTTTAAAATTTTGCTCTTGACGATGCAACTGGCAATACAGAGCGTTCTATTTGACTTCATGTCCAACCACTCACAAGGGGCGCTGATCTTAATCAAAATCAGGTTCTTAGGCCGATATTTCTTTATTTTTATCCGAAAAGTCGTTTCTATTTTTGAAAATTATTGTGAAACCAAACTGTTATTTTTGCCAACTTGAGAGTTTATGTAAATTGGTTGTATCTTGCTTTATAATATTTGAAATTCACTCTTTTAAGTCTTCGGATTACAATATAATAAATTCGTCTTCTTATTACTTTACCAGACAGGGTATGGTCAAGTATTGTAATCGTGCATGAAAAAGGTGGTTTTTTTTCCTCTTTTTTTCGAAATATCTTAAAAAGGGCTATTTTGATTAAAAAAATTGAGCGAAACCATGGCATTTCGGTCTACAAAAAAGCCCTAATAAGTGAACATCGAAAAAATTATATTTTTCGAGATAATAATTGTTTTGTCAAAATGTCTGTTAGTAGGTCTGTCAGTTAGTCTGTCTGTTAGTCTGTGGGTTACCAAATTTTTGTGGACGAGCTAGCTAAAAACTAGTGTGAATATAGAAACCAAATTTCACACGCAGTTTTGGTCCATTGAGATTAAGAGCGGATTAGATTTTGGTGCATGTCGACCCAAAATTTAGGGAGTGGGGGGGGGGTTAAAAATTAAAAATCTAGGCCATTTGAGCAAACTCAACCAAAATTTTGTATACATAATCAGTGGGACCCCAGAAGTCTAAAAATGCAAAAACTAACTGCCCAAAATGGGGGGGGGGTGTAGGGTCAAAAAATGAAAATCTTGGTCATTTACCAAATTCAACCAAATTTTGTATACATAATCAGTGGGCACCCAGAAGTATAAAAATGCAAAAACTAATCCCCGTCCCTTACATGATTATAAATAATCTTATTAACTATTAAATATAAGTGATGGTAAAGTCAAGTGGATGGCCACATCAAAACACGTCAGCTTATATTAAATTCTATAAGGAAGTATACGTTAGATTTTCTGGTTGAAGCATGAGTTTTCTTTAAAAATATTTCTTGGTGGCCAAAACTCAAAAAGTGCTCAAAGAGCTCACCAAGCTTAGGTTATCTGTACCAGGTAGTGATACTTCAAATACGCTAAGTCTCATGAAAAAAAAAATTTAAGACTTCTTAATATACCTACTAATAATATGAGAGCGAAGTTTTCGTTTAAACTAATTCTCCAGAAGTAAAATTTACTCTATGCGTTTTGAGGATTTTCATCATTTTCTCAAAAATAACTGTAGCGATTTTATTTTGACTTTTTATTAATAACAAGATAATCTTTGTACTCTATAAAATCTATAAGTTTCATATTATATGTGAGAAAAATTATCTTGCCTGAAAAGATTCTGAACTCGATTCCTGGGTGCTCTATTTGTTTCCATTTTAACTAATTTTTAAGAATAATATTTATATATATTTTAAACGAAAATTATATCAATTTTATTAAATTTTCATATTAATTTGATTGATTGATGAGTTTATTGGATTTAAAATTTGAATTTAATAATAGACCATTATTGAAAATTTTTTGATAATTATTTAAATCTATTTTCTCTATTTGCCATGAAGTTTCAAAGAGTATTAATAAAGCCTAGCTAAGACTCTGGGACAATGAAGCTCTCATCAAACTAAATATTTTATTAAATTTATTATAATATCTCGAAAATTCTAAAAAATCTTACTAAAATTTTTAAAATAATATTTAAATTTAGATTTTCAGCTCGGATTATTTTTTTCAGGTACAATATTTTCCAATCATTCAGCGACTAGAGGGCGCCTAGACGCTGCCGCTGGCCATTCGTGTCTTCTAGTAGCGGTTCTGGGCCGAGAGCATTCACATCTAAATCCACACCAGTTTATTTGGTGAGTTCAAATTTTTCTCTAAAATTTACAATTTTTTCATTTCACCTTAAAATTAATGTATATCTATTATTATTTGATCAATTGAGACAAAAATTTTGAATAAATAAGTGTTGGGAGTTAAATTAAAGAAAAAATAACGAAGCCAAACTACGCCATGCTCTGAACTTAAATTTATCATTAATATATTTTGAAATCAACTTTAAATTAATGAATAGATATTAATATTTATTGAATTGAGATTAAAATTTTGCAAAAAAAAGTGTTGGTAGGAAAAATTATGAAAAAATCTTAACCAACCGACCCTTTTAGATTGAATTCTTCATTATTCAATTTTCAATCTTTTGGAGATTTATGAATTTTTAACGAATATATAATATGCTGAAACTAATATTCTATTTCGATTTTTCAGTTTCTTAAATATAAATCATCAGATGAGAGAAATCATTTTGTTAATGGACTCCATGGTCTGAATTAATTGCCCTGTGATTCCTTGACAAGTCCATACATGCTTCGATTCGAGATTCGACATGCAATCATTAATGTGAGTTGAAATTTTATTAAATCTAATATATTTTAATTATTCTTTTCCAATTAACACTTTTCATTATTACATTTTATATTCATAGAATATTCTTATACACATATATACTTTATTAGTATTAGGTATTATGTATTTTATTCATATATAGAATCCTTTGTCTTAAATAAATCGATAATTATTTATTTTCTAATAATTTTGTTTTTCTATGATTTCGGTGAAAATAAATAATTTATTAGATAAAATATATCGAATAAACTGAATATAGAGGATGCGCTAGAGTTGTCCATTTTTTTAATAAATTTATTTTATTTTATTTTATATAATTAAAATTATTGTTAGTGTCGAATATTCTAGAAACGCCCCAACTTTTATTAAAATAATTAGCATGAATTATAAACGGGTCTCAACTTGTTTAGAATGAACGTAATTAGGTATAGAATAAAATATAATTCCTCGTTTCATATATAAGTTATCTACCTTTCAGCCATGGGGATATGGAGAAAACAAAGTTAAGCTTAAGGTGCGGCGACTCTGTGGGTGATTCATGGATGGGTGATCACTAGCCATTTTAATCACATATTGCTTAGTAGAATCTCTTAACGAATATACCAGCTAACGTGGGCTGGTTGATATCTAGATGGGTGATCGCGAGGGGTGAACCGCGGCCTAATATGGTGTACACCTACTTCCACTTCCATTTCCAAGTAGAAGACAATAGATGAAGGGGCATTATCTAAGGAATCTCAAAATAATTCCACATAATTCCAAAGACGGTGTACACCAATTCCAATCGCGGTTCACCCCTCGGGTGATCGTATATGTATATTTTATAATAATAGTTAACCAAATTACTTAAATGATGGGTGATCGTATTTATTAGCGAACCTATTCAAATAAATTTCAGTAGTTAAGCAACTTGAGATTAGTTGATTTTTTTGGATATGGTACAATTTAGATCTCGGTAGCTAAGCAATATATAAAAAGGGTCAATATTTTGGATAGGTCGCCTGGCCCTGGATTTTCAGTAGTAGAGTAATATCTATAATTTCTTTTAAAAATAAAAATCTCGTTGCATGCTTAATATTTAGCATTTCCATGGTCAATTCATAGATTGGTGATCTTATATAGAAACCCTTGGCGTTTTTACCATAACATATATCTTAAAAGTTGAGGAATATTTAGCATGGATGATTTTTGGATTACTGGATGGGTGTTCGTATTTATTTACGTATCCATGTTAAGTGACATGAAATTAATTGATTTATTGGACAATTTAGATCTAAGTAGTTAGGCAACATGAGACATTTTTTGGATAGGCTGGCAAAAAATATACTTAAGGAATATCTATAATTTCTTTTAAAAATAAAAATCCTCGTTCACTTTAGATTGTTAGCTAGGATATTTTTGCATGTAGGCTGCAAGAGGTTAAGCTTAATATTTAGTATTTGCGTGGTCGTGATTTTATAATATAATAATATATAACTATATATATATAGAGAGAGAGAGACAGGGCCGTAGCCCCCCAAGGTCAGGGCTCATGGGATGAGTAACGGCAACGACAAACCGTTTCTTATAGCAAACTAACCGTAATTAAATATATTTCATATGTTTAATCAAGAATTATGTTCTTTTTTAATTTCTTGAAGAACCTATTTGTTTTAATAAAAAAAAATTCCCACTAAATATTTTGCTTTGTGGATTGAGCCACAATTCAACATGTGACCCCCGGTGTCGCATTTAATGAATTTTTATTTATTTAGATTTAATTTTAATGGTGGAGTTTTTTTTTCAATTACAACAACAATTAATCCTTTAATCATCTACTTATTATGTTTTTGGATTTCATCCAATAATCAAAACATGATCATAGCTAGAACTTTATTTTGGCAAGGTTACATTTTTTCGGGACAAGTTATAAGAATTTCTCTCTGTATACGCAATATGCATAAGAAGAATTTTAATATATTTATTGATGTCGAAATCATATTTTAAATTTGAATTTTCGCATTGTTTGAACAATCTATTATTTGAACCGTGGAGACTCTTTGCTTTGATTCTTTGAATTTGAATTCAATAATTCGAGGCGTCCGAGTTGAATTATTTTATATTCAAAGCCGACGCCATTAATACCGCCCCCACATTTCACTGCAATTTGGATTAATTTTCTAGTCGATTTTTTGATAGATAATCTTTGAAAAGTTTAGCTTTTGAATTTTCTTAACTGTTTAATAATCTGAAATGAGATTTTATATAAAAATTTTTAAGAAAAAAATAAAAACCGACTTCAAAAAATTCATGTGGGGGCCATGATTACAAACCGACTAAACACATAGACCTGACGATAGAGACCGTTGGGGGTGATTAGATTAACCAGGACCCGGATTTTTCAGGAAATTGGAATTCCTCACCTTAAAATTTGTCTATTTCTCTGTAACTACTTCGGTTATAAACTTGAAATTTTGCATGAAGGTTATTTTTAAGATGTCGCTTAGAAAGATTTTTAAAAAATTCAAATTCAAATTAAATGGGTAATTTAAAGAAAGATTCCAAAATCACGGTTTGATCTTAAGATATCATTTGAAATTTAAATTTAATTAATTTATTATATATTATATTGTATATTTGGAAATATTAAATTTTAATATGTTGAAAGATATATTAATATTGTAGACTGAATGGACTTAGTGAATTCATAACAAAAAAATTTTTAAGAAAAAAACAAAAACCGACTTCAAAAAATTAAGTGCAACAAATATAAAAATACACTAAAAGGTATAAAATAATTATTATCTTACCTAGTTACAACTAAACGACGAAATATTAACACGAAATTACTTTTTAAAGTCGGTGCCAAACAAACTATACCTATAAGCGAGCGTACCCGCCAAACGTACTAAGTAAGATCCATAAAAGGTATATGTTTGGCACCAACTTCAAAAAGTAATTTCGTGTTAATATTTCGTCGTTTAGTTGTAACTAGATAAGATAATAATTATTTTATACCTTTTAGTGTATTTTTATATTTGTTGCACTTAATTTTTTGAAGTCGGTTTTTATTTTTTCTTAAAAATTTTTATTTTCTCTTTTTAGTGATGTTATTAATAGTGATTATATCATCAGAACTTGACCAAATTAATATGACACCATCCTAAGACACCCCCTTTCGGATAAAAAAAGAACCATCGAAATCGGTTCATAAACAAAGAGGTTAGGTCTAAACAAACCTAAACAAACCTAATAAAAAGGTCTAATACCTATGAAAAAAAATCGAAAAAAAAATGGGACCAATCGGAAGCTAGACTGGACCCAATGCAAAAAAAATTTTCAAAATCGGTTGACAATTGGCGGAGATATGAGGTAACATAGGCACAAAAAAAAAAAAAAAAAAAAATTCAATCGAATAGAGAACCTCCTCCTTTTTTGAAGTCGGTTAAAAATGTCTCAAACAGAAAGATGTAAATTCGAAGGTGAGATTCCAAGATATTAAGCCATGTTGTACTATTAGTGTGTATGCGTGTGTAAGCCTAAACTTAATACTAGATTTGCTTATTTCTTTCTCTACATATAATTATCTTTTAATTCTAATATTAATTTCTTCTTTTCTATAGGCAAATGCAAATACCACTGGATATAGAGAATGCATTGGTTCATACTTTCTCTATCCAAGTCTGAGAGAACGTGAAAGTGAATTTTCCCAGTCATCTCTTTCAAGTAAATTTCCATTTTAATTTAATTTAATTTAATTTTCTCTAGCTCCCCTTTGAATAAATAATTAAATTTTCCATTAATTTTCCATCAATTTTATAAAATATTCTCAATCATGTTTATTGGATTATTATCTGTAATGTGGAATTTTTCTGGTAAAACTAAACATTTTTTGAAATTATTAGCGGGTTTAAATAAAGGGGAGTCTCCACTAGAAATTTGAAATTCGAGTCATCAACCAAATTCAATATTTTTTGATTCCAAAAATTATTTGGACAATTCACTAATTCTTATATTGACAAATAATTAAATTCGCATAATTCGTAAACCATTGATTTCAGAAATTTCCTCCATATAGATTTTTTTTAGGAATTTAATGTACTTTAATAAAGCTAATTATACTAATTTGTGTACGTCAAAGGGTTAAATGTAAGAGGTAAGAAAGATAAACACTGCTCTGTGGCTCTAAATTTATTCAACCTAGAAAAAACTATTAGGAACGATGATTAAAAAAAAATTGTAAAGAGCGTATCGAGGCTTTGAAAAGTTTTTCATTTTCCTCCAATAAATTAATATTTTTCGGATATTTAAAAATAATTTCGTCTTATTCACTTTTCACATTACCTACATATAAATAAATTAGTTCATTGAAAATATGTCTTTATTATCATATAGTGAAACATCTAAATAAGCTCGTTGATTAATTTTAATTTATTTTTTTAAAGATGGGATGGCTAATAGACTTCGAGCTTACTTGGGATCGAATCTGGCTTCAGACAGAATAATTTTCATCTATGTCGAAAATACGAAACATCTTAATAAATCCAGAGGAAGACAAATTCATTTTGAAGGATAAGGTCATCGGCTGCCTGCGAGATTAAGCTCCCTATTTTAACGCCGAGGTCAGTATATTTACTCATTTATTATATTTCTAAATATATTAGAAAAATTAAAAAAATATAGGAGAATTCAAAAATCTTCTCATATACCATAGGTTCAATAGTACCAATAGGTATCAATCAAATATCAATTATGGAACTCTGATTGTTAAATTAACTTCCCCTTGTCTTAAGGAGTTAGGAGTAAATTTCTCATTTTAGTAAATTTTTTTTTCTCTTACCTCCATTATCATCACATTTAATATTCATTTATATAATTTCTTATTTTCTAATTTATTTGTATTTTCTCTTTCATGGATCATCCACTGCATTGATGTGTCTCGGTGTTCTCCCTCATTCGATTGATTTATGTCCTTCGCATTATCAGCTCGCCAACCTTGAGTATATCATTTTTTTATATAATTAATTTTAAGGGTTTTTTTACAGCATACCCTTTTAGTTAGCATCACTTATTACTTTAATATTTATATTATTTTCATTAAAAAATATCATTTTTGGTTTTAAAGTTCTTGCTTTCATAATAAAATTATTCTAAGCCAATTTTCAAAAAATTTAAATAACTTAAATAAATATTCAGTAAATTTAATTACAGATCTAATAAATAATTCCAATCAAAGCCTAAATAAATTTTCAAATTTAAATTTTTGGCAATTCATTAAATTAGTATATTAAAATCATTAAATAATTTAATTTTCGATATTTTTCTTGAAATTATTCAATTGTTATGATAAAGAGAGAAATAGAATTAGGAATTTTCAGTTCCCCATTCATCATTTACCATAATGTCGCCCATCGATGGATTCGCTTCTAGAATAAATCAGGTAATTTAAAAATTATATTTATAAACATATAAGTATGTACACTTAAATTCATAGTTGAATATTTTTACAGAAAGAAGCCATCGTTTCATCGAGATGACCCCAGTCTGTCATCAGGGTCTCTCAGGTATTACCTAAATTTATTTCTATAATAGTAATTTCAAACTTAATTCTTGGATATAATATTTTTGTTAATATTTCTCATTAGAGTGTTTTCTTCTCTTTTCAAATTAAAAATTTAATTTTAGTTATAGATTCGGTTGTTTAATTTAAAAAATTCCTCTCTCGATATATATATGTTATATACTAATTCTGCAATAATTTTCTTAAAGGTGACAACATCATCACTTGAGCTGCGAGTTCATCGGCTGCCTGCGAGTTTAGCCTTTTCTTTTAACGACGAGGTTAGTATTTATTCTTTAGGTATATCTTCTGCTTTCGTAATTTCAAAGATAGTGTCATGATGATTTCATTATTTTTAATTAACCATCAAACTTTCTTGAGCTACAAATTTCTTCTTATTTCAGAGATTTCAATGCTCTTTATTCAAAATTCTTATCAAAAATGGTAGAGTAGAGTAAATTTCTCATTGAAAAATTACATTTCATTCATCTTCATATTTTTATTTCATCTCATTTAATATTATATTTAATAATCATTTATATAATTTCTAAATTTATTTTTCTCTTCTTTTTCATGGATCCTTCACTTTGGTGATATTTCGCTGCTGTATTTCGTCACATCCGACACATTTATGCTCTTCTCACCAAAAGCGCACCAAACATGAGTATTATATATTTTCTTAGCATGGCATTTAGTTAAAGCTTTCAAAGGATTTTTTATAGGTAGATTATAGTAGGCAAAGTATTAGGATGTTTCCTTTTTTACAGCATACCCTTTAGCTACAATCAGTAAATGTAAAACTTAACTTATTTTCATATATTATATATTAAAGTTTTTTCTTTCAATTATAATTTAATAAATTTTTAATTAAATAAATATTTCATAAATTCAATTAATCAAATTAATCTAAATCATAGCTTGAATTGATTTTCATTTTTTGCAATTCTTAATATCAAAAATAAATTAAAATCACTGTAATCATTTCATTTTTCAATAATTTTTTTTCTTGAAATTAATCAATTTTTAACGTAAAAGAAAATCAGATTAGGAATTTTCAGATCCCCATTTCATCTGCATCTGTAGGGAAGCAACAAAAGGAAACCATTGGAGGATCTTCACAAAGTGAGAATATATTAGAATAGTGGATTTTGTGTAGGGATTTTCAGGTTTCGCCGCCTCGACCACCGTTGGGATTGATCGCTATTTTAATAACAAATTTAATTCTTAGATTCAGAATATGTGGTAAAAAGCTATTAAAATTAAATTCACAGTTTTAGTAGTTGTAGTATGTAATAGAGTATATAGTTTAGAGGGAGGGTGGGATGATATGCCATGCCAGCGATGACGAACTCTCTTTCTGTGTTGGGGACCTGCACTCTTTCCTTTGATTTCCTTCCTGGAGACAGCAAATGCGGTGTCGTCTATATTAGGCCTCTTAGGGATATTTTGTGATATGTTTCCCTCTCTTGTGCCCTCCAATTTAGTTTTAAGGTTATTTTAGTATTAAGACTCGCAAGAGAGCTAAATTCGACGCCACCCATTTGTTGAACCCATGAACGAGTCACGAGGGAAGTGACCGATTCGATCGGATTTCTAAAGATCGAGGTCCAGGTTCGTGCATGTGTTTGCATGTTTTGTGTCTTACCGAAAAGTCGTCGCTTGACGCCTTGTTCAAATGGAACAATGGGGTGGTAATGGGAGCCTGGTGACTTTGTGTCTTTGAGGGCGGGTTTGAGGTGGCTCTATGGACTAGAACGAAGACCAGAAGGTTGTCCGTTGCTTCCTCAGGATTAGCCTAAGGAAAAAGAGCGGCTGCCTTGTGGCTAGGGACACGAGGGCTCTGTGTAAATGTTAGGTAGGATCTCTTTCAGCTCGCCCTGGTCTCTCGTTCTACCCGTATTCCAAAAAATCAAGGCCACTCTCACTGATACATACGTCTCCAGGCTCTCTCGGAGTCCGATTATAAGAATTCGAATTTTACTCTGAAATTTCAAATTATAAGAATTTGATTTGGATGAAATAAAATTTGAATTTTTTCGCGAATTAAAGGGATCTATTTCGTTTACTACACACGTCTTGATGACTAAATTAGTATGTAGTAAAAGAGGGGGGGGGGAGTGCTACTAATGTTTATGTCAAGTGTTATAGGTATTCACTCAAAAAGAAGCTTTTTTCAACATGTGGAGACGATGAGAAAGAGATAGATCGATCGCCCAGAGCATTTATCGAAGGTGAATATATAATATTTTCTAATTTATTTTTGTCTCTTTTTATCTTAAATAATTGAGCGTTTGCAAAAATGTTTCTCTACTATCTAAACAATTGAATGATTTATTTTTCGATGATATACCATATAATTCAATTTTATTTTTTTATTATTTATTCTTGTGTGTGTTTCTTTTCTTTTAGCTCAAGATGGGAAGTTGGTTTGTGGGGGCGGAGACATCTCGACCCATAACTTCAAAGCGTCTTCAAGTCAGAACTATGGTAGGCATTCTTATTCAATGAGATTTACATTTATTCAAATAAAAATAATATTATATATATTTTTTTACTTTACCATACAGGGTATGATCAATTATTGTAATTATTATACATATTTGGTAATTTTCTAATCATTAAGAGTTTTCGTTACAATATTTATTTCAATTATTCTTGGTGATTTTTCTCTCTTTTTCTTAAATAAATAATTTATTACGAACAAATAATACAATTAAACTACGACGTTTCGATTGACTTATCCTACGATTGTTCTCAAGTATGACCACCCACTCTGATTATAAATAATTAATTATGTGTGATTTAAATAAAAATTCAAATTTTAATCAAATTAATCACAAAAATAAAAACTTCAACAGCTTCGTTACTAATAAATAATTGAGTGTTTGCAAAAATGATTCGCTACTATCTAAACAATATTTTACATTTTAATGATATACCATATAATACAATTTTATTTTTTTATTGTATTTGGTAATTTTCTAATCATTAAGTGTTTTCGTTACAATATTTAAATAAATTATCCTTAATGAGCTTAGAATGTGAAAATAATCTTGATGAAGCGCTTTACTGTATTTATTTTGATTATTTCTTAACAATTTCGAAGTCTTATTCCATTTCCATCAGGAAAACTAAATCTTGTGTAGCCTGTAATTAGGTACATTTTTCATAAATAAAGTGTCCTGATGATAGGATTAAGTTATCGAAACTGTAAGCAAATAAATAAAATATAAATACACTGACTGTATATTAAATGATTTCATCATAGTTTACACTTTATTGTTGAGCATTTCTACACAGACAATAATAATAAGATTCAGTTGACAATTTCTAGTATTCTCCTTTAGGCCTTTCAAACCAACTGGTGTGAGCACCACAGGTCTTTCACATTAGTTTCTCTCTTATTTGAAATGATCATAAATTTTCTTCATTCAAATAACTTCAATTTAACCATTTAGATATATGTTGCAGAAAAAAAGAGTTATTTCTAGTTAAAACTCGTTTCAATGAATACCTTTGTGGCAACTGAAATTTACTGATGTTGGTTAAGTTTGGTCCAAAGGTCTAGCATTTTCATTTTTGACATTCCGCCTCATTTTGGGTTTATTTATTTTTATTTATTTATTTATTTATTTTTTATTTTCAAATTTTCTAAACGAAAATGTCAAAAATTACTATTTTTGATATTTTCGTTTAAAATTTTTGAAAATAAACACCCCAAACGAGGCGCAAGCTCAAAAATGAAGATTCTAGAACAACATTAGTAAATTCTAGTTGCCACAAAGGTATTCAGTGAAACGTGTTTTAACTAGTAAGAACCCGTTCATACTAAAAACGGGTTTTTGCCGCAACATATATATATGTTTATTTGCATCAAACCGAGGACAACCTCATTGATTTCTATTTATTAAACGAGTTTGAATTTTCACTTTTCTAACTTTAACTGTTCAATGACAAAAAATTTGTAAAATTACTAATATTGGAGAAAACGTACAGAATCTCGAAAAAAGTTTTTTCTCCCAATTATAAATACAGTTGTGTACAAATTTTTGAGCATATCGTTTAAGAAACACAGAATTAGTGTTATAATGTATTATTATAATAAAATTGAAAAATTACATTTGATTGATTTTCATAAATCGCATCTTATTTTGAAAACCACAAAATTGTAATTATTTTAATGAGGGAAACAATTGTGTTTTGAATATTTTAAATCAAAATTAAAAATTAAATTCACGTTTTGTTTTTACAACAATTTACCAAGTCGTTAGTTGAAAAAATAAATAAATAAATATTCCAACAGGTTTTGATTTATTTTGCTTTCTTAATGAAAATTTCACCTTGAAATTTTTCGCTGTCAGAACGCAACACCTACGTAGTTATTAGATATCAATTGGCTTTGGTACTTTTCAAGGACAGCAACGTGAATGGAAAAATTCCGGGCGGGGGAGATGTGGGTTGTGGGTGTTGGGTGTCTCTTATATAATCCTTTTACCATGCAAACGAGTAGCGAATATTTTTTAAGCTATCATTTCAGCCAAGTGAATAAAATTATTTCAAATTTCCCATTTATCCAAAAAATTTATTCTAATAGAGAAATATTTAAAAAAACTGTTTGGAAAAACACTTTTATTAAACATCCTAAAAAGTAGAAAATTAATTTTTATTCTTTACCTACCCACCAGAAAAAATGTATCTCAACCCCAAGTAAATAAAATTTGAATCTCGAATTATTTATTAGCTAGAGAGCCCATAACCAAGTACAGTCAGACATTCGGGGCCCAAATTATAAAAGGGAGGGAAGAGTTTCACTCACTATTCATTACCCTGAAGAAGGAGAGAAAAAGTCTCCGAAACGTCGGAAATTGAATAAAATTTAAATAATTTATGGACTGACTTTCATTATAACCTACTAGAAAATAAATAAAATTAGGTACATATTTTGATTTCGGGAAAATAAATTGTAAATTTCAAGTTTGTCTCTTATTTAATTTACGAGAGTTTCGGAAATGGTTAAATTATTTATTACAGATATTTATTACTAAGATGACTCAAATATTAGCAGGAAGACAGATCCTTATTCAACAGTGTATAAAAATTCTATTGGGGACCCAAAATAGGGGTTGGATT
This sequence comes from Forficula auricularia, assembly GCA_024734495.1. Classification (NCBI taxonomy): domain Eukaryota; kingdom Metazoa; phylum Arthropoda; class Insecta; order Dermaptera; family Forficulidae; genus Forficula; species Forficula auricularia. The sequence goes on along the minus strand of JALMQS010000030.1, from coordinate 22,413,179 downwards.
TAAAAAATTAAAATTACTCAATGTAGGAATCTAGAAAACATAGAAATGCAAATTTGGGTAGGCTTATTTAAAATAGATTGAAGGAAACAATAAAATAGTAGTTATAAATAAATTAAAAATTTATAATTCTACACACTAAGACACACTCTTTTATTGTCTCCTTCAATTTATAAAAATGCTGCTACTCTCTGCAAAAAGAAACTTTCAATTTATTTAAAATAATTTATGATTGTTTTAACGACTGCCTGATAAGTGGAGAAGAATCAAAAATTGAAATATCTGAACGAAGAATGGTGAAATTTAGTTTGGAAAATGGATTAAATAGGTATTGATTTTTAGTATAAATTGATTGAAATTCTTAAGGAACTTGTTATCGGTGCTCTGCAAATGCAAGGAGAGTTTAACAAAAATAGAATAAAATACATATAGTTATATATTTATCTCGATATATTTCGGAGTATTAGAGCCCACCTTCAGGAAATACAAAGAGAATAGAATTGAATACCCCGAAATATAATTATTAAGTTAAAAAATAATATTAAATATATTTTATTTTATTTTTGTGAAACTCACCTTGCACTTATCTCGGGGCCCAAATTATAGTATAGTATATAAGGGGAGAGAGATAGGGTGAGTAGGGGGTATGTGAGGGGGTAGATAGGGACAGTGGTAGGGGGCCGGGGATAGTGTGAGGGCTATATAAGGTGGAGAGAGACATGGATAGTTGTCAGTGTATCTCAGTCAGTGGCGAGTGGAACATCAACTGGGAATATTACAATATGGCTTCTGGACCTTCATCCATCCTCTCAGCTGAGTCCATCCCTCACCAATAAACAACCCTTCATCACTTATATTATTTTTATTATTATTGATTAATATTGAATTTAAGAATAAGGTCAGGATTTAAAAACATGGGGATACAGTACATAATAGATAAATTTAAAGTTTATTTTTGCCGAGAGTAGCAGAATTTTTATAAATTGAAGGGGGCAACAACCTTTCATACATTAATTCCTGTGAAGCAATTGTAATCGACTGATGAAGAGGGCGAAGCCCTCGAAACTATAGTCTCGTTATAAATAAATTAAAATTTATTTTCCAGCAGAAGACACACTCTTTTATTGTCTCTTTCTAATACATAAATGTAGATACAAACCGAATAAAATTAATTAATTATTAAAGCATTTGTTTTTAGTTTGAAACCAAGGGCAGAGTAGCCTTATAAAAAATTATTTATCTTCGAATTCAACAAAGTTTCGGTGAAAATTTGTTCTCACTTTCATTTGGGTTTTAGAAAGTTAAAAAATACGATTAATTTCGAATGAATATAAAATTCATTTTGGAAACTGAATTGGAAAATTGTCAAATAAATTATAATTGAGTTATTTGGAATTTGAAAAAAAAATTTAAGTATTATTTCCAAAATTATGTTTTGAATTGAATGTTTATATTTTTTCATGTCAGAAGGATCTCTCTCCTAGGGAGTTGAACCCAGATATTCGGACAGTTGGCTAAGCCTTTGAAATCTTAATATTTGTATTTCATCTGCAGAGATAAGGAATATAACGCCGAAGTAGACTTAAACAAATATATTATACATCATGTTTTAAAAACGAGTAAGTTTTTGATATTTGAAAAAATATACTATTTTTTTTTTTCAAAATTAAATAAATAATTTTAGATTTGTTCTTTGTAAAGATTAAAATCTTTCGGATTCAATAGGTATTATTTATTAGTTTTCATTATCTTAATCAAGCGGCTATATTTTATTTTTATCTTAGTTAATCTTGAATAAATATTTTTGTTATACTTGTTCAAGTAGTGTATACATCCAGGGAAATCTCGCCTTTGAAGGCTTCATCCAATACATAAATATTTATATTCTTATAAAAAATGTTGTTTTAGTATTATAATATATAACGACTCTTGAAATATAATATATAGAATATTTTTTATGATATTGATGCAATATGGAATAAGGAACAACACGATCCTTATAGATCAGGTTTGAACATTGTTAAGGGAGAATGGTGTAGGTTCTTGGTGAAACAAATTAAATAAAGTAAAGAAAATTTTAAAAACATTTTTAGAAACTTTTTAAAATTTAAAATATAAAATACTAGGTAAGTTTCACATATATAAAAGATCAGATGCTTGTTTAGCACGACTCTATATATATTTCGGGGTATAAGCCCATCTTCAGGAGTTCACAAAGGACACAAGCACCTGATCTTTTATTTATGTGAAACCTACCTAGCATTTTATATTTTAAAAAGTTTCTAAAATTTTTTTCAAAAATTCTTTACTTTATTTGAACATTGCTTTGGGACAAGATGATGGGCATAATTTCAGAACTTAGGTCGAAATCGAAAGTTAATGTTCATTGAAGTCTTGAACGTGGGTAGAAACCGAGTTAGAGAACTCATAAGGAGAAACGAATGCCTTTTTTCAATTTGTATTTGGCAGCGAAAGTGTGTTGATTGTTTGAAAATCGCATATTCTTATTCATGAGGCTTTAGGAGGAATTAATTGACTTTATTTCGTAAATCAAATACTATTTTCTGTATAAAGGGGGAAAAGGTTGGAAAAGATTCTAGATGGGCCAGTGAGTCAAGGTAGTTAGATAAGACATTATCTCATAAAGAGAAACAAGTAGGTTGTCCTCTGCTAGATGCAAATAAACATACACATTAGGGTGGTCCTTATTTTGGGCATTTTCGATTTTTTACGCTTACGAGGGCTCATATGGTTCGAGATAAATAAAAAAAAATATCCTCCAAGTTTCAAGTCTCTATCTCAATTATAACCTGTGCCCCCAGCTATGTAAGTTTCTCATCTAAATATCATGGGGTTTTTGGCATTAAAATATCAATTTTTTATTCCGGCCAAAGTAATGGTTCAAAAAATTTGAAACTCTGTAGACTTTATCCTTATAATACTAGCTATCCAGAATTATTACAGATAATATAATATGTATATATAATATTTGTTTGAGACTATAGTTAAAACTCTGCTACTCTCCGCAAAATAAAAACTTTTCAATTAAAAACATTATCTCCTATTAGTTTTACTGTTTGTTTCTGAATTGCATTTAGGGTTGAGCAAATGTATGCTTGAAGGTCTCTCTTCTTATAGCCATATCCAATGAAGGGGGAAAAAGTAAATAGGCGTAAAATAGCTGGACATGACACCAAAGAATTTATGAAATAAGATTATTTAATGGATTGAAATTTTAATATATAAATCACACCTTAATAGAAGTGTTGGAAAATAATTATATAGAATATAGACATATTAAGATGTTGGGAATTAAAAAAAAAACTTTATAAATATAAGTAATTAAACTTCATTTGATTCAAATTATTTAATGAATGATAATGATTCAATTAAAGAATATTAATATGAATTTTATGAAGATAAATGATAGAATATTTATAAAACATTTTGTATTTAACATCTCGCCAAGTATATTATATTTAATTAATGAAAAAAAATCACATTTAATTTCGAAAGAGCTTGATAATGATGGAAAAATTATTTATTACCAGATTTCTCATGAGCTTGAATAATAAATTATTATATTTGACTATAAGTATGCAGCCAAAATCAAGTGTTTTTGTTGAGTGTTTTCAATTTATCAAAAATGAGTAAATCTAGAGAAGCTAAAAGTAAAAAAACAGCAAGCGAAGTACTAAATTTATAACATTTAGGGAAAGCGGTGTTAGTTATTAGTGAAACATATTAAACACAGGAGTTTTTAAAGGGTTATAGTGGGGTTTCACAAGAATAATAAAATTAAAAATTAAAAAAAAATTTTAGTTATATTTTTGTAGTTTTATTTTAAATACTCTATTTTTAGCCTACTTTTGTAAACACAAACTCCTGATTATGGGCTAAAACCCCGAAATATTTATAGAGTATTTAAAATAAAACTCCAAAAATATAATTTAAAAAAAAATTAATTTTTATTTTTACTTGTGAAACACCACTATAACCCTTTAAAAACTCCTGTGTACTAAATTTATGCTTTTTACTTTATCCAATGCAAAGCATGGGTAAAGTATTGCAATCGCTCTTGGGGCAAGCGTGGCTTCAAAGGGTCCTCAGGTAAAGACTACGGAACCCATGGACTAAATTAAAGTCACAAATTGTAGTATTCAATTAGGTTGAATTTTAGCACGTGACGGTTTTGCCAAAAATTACATGGGGTCTCGTCGAGAGGCCAAAAAGTGCCATTTTTTCATTTAGTGCGTGCGGATGTATGTATGTATGTATGGATGGATGTATGTTATCGTTTTTTTGGCCCACGATTTTTTCCACACCGTTGCACCGATTGAAATGAAATTGAAAACCTAGCATTCTTTGAACAAAATGAAGCGCTGATTAGATTTTGGTACATATCGACCCACAAACATTAGTACTTTATTTCAGTACTTTTTTAGTTTTTTCTAAATATCTTGAAAATGACTTAACCAATTTTGATGAAATTTAATATCCTAATTAAGTACCTTGGGGACCACAAAAAAGGATAAATAAAGTTTTTAGTAAAATTATATTTTAAAGTACTTTACTCTAGAGTAAGAGAGTACTTTTTTAATTTTTTTAATTCTTTAAAATTTATTCATTTGAACCTTTTAATATAGCTCATTTAGCCTTGCTTAAATAAGAATGGATAGGCTTCTCTCTGTGAAATGCTAAAAATTTGGGAGGAAATTTTATAAGTAACCATAGCAACTGCGTTGTTTTCTTATCCCTTACCTTTGCAGAAGACATAGAGGAACCGACTTTAAACCAAAAATAGCGATTGATTCTCATCAAATACTTGAGGAATAACCATTCTATATTGGATTTTTGACGTTTCGGTTTTTATTGGTGACCATTGCTGAGGACATAGATGAATCGACTTTAAACCAAAAATAGCGATTGATTCTCATCAAATACTTGAGGAATAACCATTCTATATTGGATTTTTGACGTTTCGGTATTTATTGGTGACCATTGCTGAAGACATAGAGAAATCGACTTTAAACCAAAAATAGCGATTGATTCTCATCAAATACTTGAGGAATAACCATTCTATATTGGATTTTTGACGTTTCGGTTTTTATTGGTAACCATTGCTGAAGACATAGAGGAATCGACTTTAATCCAAAAATAGCGATTGATTCTCATATAGTACTTGAGGAATAACCATTCTATATTGGATTTTTGACGTTTCGGTTTTTATTGGTCACCATTTCTGAAGACATAGAGGAATCGACTTTAAACCAAAAATAGCGATTGAGTCTCATCAAATACTTGAGAAATAACCATTCTATATTGGATTTTTGACGTTTCGGTTTTAATTGGTAACCATTGCTGAAGACATAGAGGTATCGACTTTAAACCAAAAATAGCGATTGATTCTCATCTAGTACTTGAGGAATAACCATTTTATATTGGATTTTTGAGGTTTCGGTTTTTATTGATAACCATTGCTGAAGACATGGAGGAATCGACTTAAAATCAAAATAGCCATCGATTCTCATCTAATACTTGAGGAATAACAATTCTACATTAGGTTTTTGACGTTTCGATTATTATTGGTAACCAGTGCTGAAGACATGGAGGAATCGACTTAAAATCAAAAATAACGATCGATTCATATCTAATACTAGAGGAATACCTTATTGCATTCCATTTTTGATGTTTTGACTATTAATGGCAACCTCTACTGAAAACGTGGAAGAATAGACTTAAAATCAAAAAGACTAAAATCTTTTTTGGTAAACAACTCATGCTTGAGTTGTTTGCCATAAAAGAATTTAGTCTTTTTGATTTTAAGTCTATTCTTCCACGTTTTCAGTAGAGGTTGCCATTAATAGTCAAAACATCAAAAATGGAATGCAATAAGGTTATTCCTCTAGTATTAGATAAGAATCGATCGTTATTTTTGATTTTAAGTCGATTCCTCCATGCCTTCAGCAATGGTTACCAATAATAATCGAAACGTCAAAAACCTAATGTAGAATTGTTATTCCTCAAGTATTAGATGAGAATCGATGGCTATTTTTGATTTTAAGTCGATTCCTCCATGTCTTCAGCAATGGTTACCAATAAAAACCGAAATGTCAAAAATCAAACGTAGAATGGTTATTCCTCAACTATTAAATGAGAATTATTTTTGAATTAATGTCAATATGAACTACAAATTGCAAGTGAAATGTGATTAAT